>BPTQ01000008.1:211335786-211717494 GCA_019973895.1 Chrysanthemum seticuspe | reverse complement strand
GGAGTCAGAGTTATAGAAATTCAGTTCTTCGCGGACGACGACTAGGAAGTCAGAGTAGTAAGAAGTTTACATGTAGTACCTTTACAAAGACCGTAGTTACTACTTCAATTAGGGAAACGATGAGGATTTCTACGAGGTAAACTTTTGTATAAACGAGGACTTAGAAGTAGTCTTGGTAGAAGAAGTCCTCTGTAGCTGAGACGATGAAGTCAGGGAGTTGTTGATGGTGTACTTGTGGAGTCTTTTACCTGTGTGCTAGTAGGCGATCTGTTGTAGTAACCTTTAGGGAGAGCAGGACATAGTTGTGCCTTTGTTGAACGTTGGCTACGGAATACCACGAAGAAGTTGAGGCATGATAGATTCTAGCTTGGTTTTCTACAATTTTGGCGGTACTTACTTCTATCGACCAAGTTACGGTACGTTCTACTTTAAGTACTCAAACTAGCTGAACTACATACCCTCAATCATGGACGAGGTCTGACACGATTGCATGATCAGCATCTGCATAGGCTGTTAGTAACATACCGGTGTCCTTCGGGTACCAAAGACCCATATTGATGGTTCCTTGGAGATACCGAAAGACCCGTTTAACCGCTTCAAGGTGCTTTTTAGTAGGCTTAGCCTGGTATCTAGCACACATACAAACAGCGAACAAGATGTCTGGTCTACTAGCAGTGAGGTACATCAGGGACCCAATCATATTACGATATTTTGTTTGGTCAATCATGATCCCTGAGTGGTCCTCATCTAGTTTGGTTCGATCAATCATGGGAGTGTCAACAGGGTCACTTGAATCAAATCCAAATTTCTTTAAGATCTCAGTTGCATATTTAGATTGATTTATGAAAATGCCTCCGGGACTTTGTGAAATTTGTAATCCCAAGAAAAATGACATTTGTCCCATCATTGACATTTGAAATTTTGAACTTATTTCATTAGAAAAATGGTCACACTCATTGGGGTCAGTCGAGGCAAAGATGATATCATCAACATAAATTTGAACATGAATTAAATGTTTGCCTGACTTCCTAGTGAACAATGTTGGATCAACTGCTCCTTTGCTAAATCCGGTAGATAGAAGAAACTTTGACAGTGTATCATACCATGCCCTTGGAGCTTGCTTTAAACCGTAAAGAGCCTTCTTCAAACGATAAACGTGAGTAGGATGCTCTTGATTTACAAATCCTTCAGGTTGGCTGACGTAGACGACTTCTTTAAGATCTCCATTCATAAATGCCGTCTTCACATCCATCTGATAGACTACCATGTTCTTACTAGCAGCATTAGCCAAAAAGATTCTGATTGCCTCGATTCGAGCAACTGGAGCAAAAGATTATTCAAAGTCAATACCCTCCTCTTGACGGTATCCTTTAGCAACTAATCGAGCCTTGTTCTTCAACACATCACCATGCTCATCAAGTTTCACTTTGAAGATCCATTTAAGAGCAATAATCATAGCACAGTCTGGAGCAGGTACTAACTCCCATACATCAAGTCGATCAAACTCATGAATTTCATCTTGCATGGCATTGAACCAGCTATCTTCATTCATGGCGGTTTTAACATCTTTTGGTTCGATCTTAGATAGTACGGAGTTGAAGAAGCACCATAAGGCATCGGTTGCAAGTTGTTTCCGTGTTGATACAGGACGAGAGGGATTTCCAATGATGTTGTCTAGCGGATGATCGTGTGTCCATTTTCTGAGGTGTTCATGTGGTAGTTGTTGAGGGACTGAAGTAGCAGAGTCGATGTCTCCTGAAGAAGATGGTTCTGATGAAGATTCAGGAGCAAATATGTTTTCAAATGGAGCATCTTTAGGAGTAGCAAAGGGATTAACTTCATCATTGATGCCAGAAACATTTCCATGATGTACATTTGAAGAATGATGAGACTGAAGGATCAGCAGCAGGCGCTTCTTGACTTAAAGATATTGAGACTGAGGGATTGACTTCATTCACATGAATATGAGCGGCCTCTTTTGTAGGAATCGACACCTCATTAGTACTTGGATCATAAAGTTCATCAAACATAGGATCAAACAATTTGTTTAAATCATCTTCAGATGGAGGTACATATGGAGTTTCTTGAGAAGAGTTTGGAACAAGGGATGAACCAATGGGACTGTTTTGAAGTGCGGGTCCTGAACTGGATTGTCCAGGAGCCATTTGACCGATCAGCTCATCAAACGTAACGTGAATTGTTTCCATGATATTTCGGGTTCTTTTGTTGTAGATTCGGTATCCCTTTTTGTTTGGTGCATACCCTACAAAAACTCCAATGTCTGCTTTAGCTCTAAGTTTGCCTAAGTCTTGACCCTCATTAGTTGGATAACACAATGCACCAAACACACGAAGGAAAGAGAGATTAGGTTTTCTGTTGTGGACAAGTTCATATGGAGTTTTTCCATGAACAGTGTGAATCAGGGAACGATTTTGTGTGTAGCATGCAGTGGCAATAGCTTCAACCCAGAGAAACATTGGAACCTTTGAGTAAATCAGCATTGTTCTAGCGGCTTCTACAAGAGTTCGATTTCGTCTTTCAACTACACCGTTCTGTTGAGGAGTTCGTGGAACACTTCTTTGATGGCTGATTCCAACGCTTTCATAAAATTCACTAAGTTGTTTGTTAACAAACTCAGTTCCATTGTCTGTTCGAATAATTCTGACTGTTTTGTTAAGTCGAACCTGCAGCTGTTTGATGAGTTTGATGATGATATCAGGAGTTTCATCCTTTGTCCTTAAGAACTTGAACCAGGTGAATCTAGAGTAATCATCAACCACAACTAACACATATTTCTTCCCAAAGATATTCTGCACTCTCACTGGTCCACATAAATCCATATGAATTGTATGAAGAACTTATGTGACAGAGTTAGTAGGTTTGGGTTTATGGGCATACTTCTTGCTTTTTCCCAATTGACATGCTGAACAAAGATGATCCTTTTCATACTTGAGTCTAGGTAAGCCTACAACTAAGTCCTTTCTGGTGAGATCATTGATGGTGCCGAAGTTCAGGTGATTGAGACGACGATGCCATAACCATGACTTTGTTTTAGACGCCTTTGACAGCAAGCAAATTGGAGAAGACTTCATCATATCTTCGATAGAGATGGTGTATAGATTTGAACCACGTGAACCTCTTAAAAGTTCCTTACCATCAAGTTCTCTAACGAAGCAGGTATGTTTTCTGAAGGCTACTTCTAGATCGGAATCGCAGAATTGACCAACAGAGAACAAGTTGTGACCAAGACCTTCTACATAGTAAACCCTGGAGATAACACTTTTGCCAACAACATAGTCTCCATAACCCATAATAGCGCCGAAATGATCATTCCCGAATCTAACTGTTCCGATGAATTTGCTTACGAAGTTCATGAGCCGTGACCGGTCGCCAATCATGTGCTTGGAACAGCCTGAGTCCAGGTACCACAGAACGATTTGAACGATCTGCAGTTGAACACAGACAAGAATGGATAACTGGATAATTGGGATCCCCATGCAAGAATGGGTTCCATTTGGTTAGTAACAATGGTTGGAACACCCACATCAGAAATAGAAGCATTCATATCAGAAAATAAGGCAATGGAATCATTGTGAATGGATGCAGTACTAGTGTCTGTATTAGCCCTGTTCATGTTGTGCTCACTTCTTAAGGGAATAGTTCTACCAGTAGGCATCCATTTTCTAGTGGGCATTGTCTGATTAGTCTTACGACCAGCAGGTATCCAATAATAGCCTATCTTACTAAATGTTCTTCCTGTGGGTTTCCACTGTTTTCTAACTTTCTTTCGTTTTATTCTTTTAGCCTTCTTAGCATGAATTTTAGCATTAACAATATTAACTGGACAATTAACATCATTAGGCAAAACATTAACACCACATTCATGATTAGAAACAGAATTCAAGCAGACATCAATACAAGGTTTGCAAATACTATCAGAAATCGAATTAATTACAGTACGCCTATGGCTAATACTAGAATCTACACGATTCGTTTTATTCGGCTCAAACTTAAAGTTCCTAGGTAGGTCTTCTACTTTCTTCCAATGCACATTCTTAGCTTGCGAGGTCGTGTCCTTCCTTGTATTATCTTGAGGCTTTGACCTGCTTGCTTTAATGTCACTGATTACTCCTGTAGAGGGAATGGGAACATTAGTTGGTTTGGCTACTATTTGCTTCACCTGTTTAGATGTGCTGGGATCTGAGCTACATGCAGGCACACTAAGATTAACTTTTTTAACACTTGAGTAGCTGGGATTTGAACACCTAGAGGGCACACTCGAGTTCACATTCTTAGCACTAACAGATTTGAAATCTGAATTACTTGAAGGCACATTAGGGTTCACATTCATAACATTTGGCATTGAATGACTTGCATGCTTGGCACTAGGCATAGAACACGGTATCAAGAGATTGACTTGCTCACCTAAGGTTTTAGGGCATATTGTAATTAGGCATTCTAGAAGTTCTTGAGATCGTTTGGCATATAAGCATGCATGGCCAATTGCATTATCATCTAGTTTCTCTAACTTATCCTCTTCTACAATCTCACGGAGACATTCTAGGCTGTCCTTAAGGTATGAGAAATATGTTTGAATAGCAAGCTTGTTATTCCTAAGATGAGGAGGAACATATTTCACAGACAAAGCATATTTATTACAGACATGTACCTTTGATACACCATTCTCCCCATTGGTCATTGGCATCTTCCCTTTTACCTGACTCTTTAGATTCTCAATTTCTTTTTGTAACGAGGCTACCGTTTCGTTATTTTTGTTACGTGTGACCTTTATAGATTCAAATAATTCATTGAAATGACGTTTAACCTTTTCATTTTCTTCAAGAAAAACCTCATTTTCCTTTTGTAAAGCATTTACTAAGTTTTGAAGATGAAAGTTTTGAGAATTCTTAGAATCTAAAGGAGGAGGCATTTGGGGACCAGTCACATTGTTCGTTTGACCCTTTAATTGAGAGATTTGGACTTTCAACTTTCTGATCGTGTTGCAATGAGCTTGAATCTGTTCATCCCGTTTGTTAATTTGAAAAACTGCATCAAACTCTGGAGCATCTGAGGATGTCTTGATATTTGAAGTTTTGACATTTTCTTTAAGATGTTGATATTTTAATTGTAAATTATAATGCTCAACTTCTAGTTTAGAAAAATGTTTAACCAAGTTGTCGTGATCATCCAGTTCAATTTTCTCATTTAGTTCAGAATTAGTTTTTTCAAGCTCAATGACACGATCATGGGAGACTTTCAAAGCAACAGACAGTTCATGGAATCGAGAAGCAGTAATAGAACAGTTAGTAGCAGTGTAGAACACATCTTGAGCAATACATTCAGAAATCAGGTTCTCATTTAGTGTATGCAAGTTCTTCCTCTCAATCTCATTATATTTTAGTGCTCGCTCATAGTCACTAACCTCAACTATCATTGCATCAAACTCCTTTTCCATTCCCTTAATATCCGAATCTATCCCCTTTTTAAGACTCTCAAAGTGATCTTTTAGAAGTTTAAAGAAAGGCATGACCTCAGTTAAGTAACATTCTTTTGTTTGCTCAAAACCCCTTTCTCCTTCAGTTATACCAGTGGGTGTGATCCTTTTCTTGCAAGTTTTCTCAAAATCAACAAATAGTTGAAAGATAACATATTGGCTAATTAAGGTCTTGCTTTTAGTGGCAATTGTTCTAGGAATAAGATGCATTGGTGTATTAGGAGGGTACACAGTCGCTCTAGGCATTTTCCAAAGGGGAGGGTTTGTTTCAACAATATTTTCAGCTTTCTGCTTATCTAAATCCATTTTCCAGAAAACTTGTTCGGGAGTCAACAATGTCTGAGGCTTAAACATGTTCAAGGAAATCCAGTTTTCCTTCTTGTAATCATGGGGTGTGATCTTTATTTTCTTCTCTTTACATTTAGGATCATCTAATTTCCTGTTCATCTTTTCCCTAGTGACTTCATCTGATTTCTTATCTTCCTCGGTGCACTCAACGCAACTAGGTTTCTGTCTAGGTTTAAGGATTTCATTGCCATCATAAAGAACCTTATGAGCATTTCTAGCCTTTTTAATGACCTCTGGATTTGGTTCCTCAACAAGGGGAATGCTATGCTTATCGCTTAAGACTCTATGCTTAGTGATCATGTGAGCAGTCTGAATGGTGTTCCCTTGTATGTACAACTTGTTTTCAAGTTTGTTTTTCAAATTTTTAAGATTAGAAAAATCTTTCAAGAGTTTTGATTCCTTTGCATTAAATTCTTACTTAAGCATTTTCACATTTTCTTGAAGTTCTTGTTTTTGCTTAGCAGTTTTAGAAAGCTTTTCTTGCAAGGAATTTAACTCTTGTTTTAATACTTCTTCTCTAAAATTACTTTTTCTAATGATTGTACGCACTTGTTCATCAATTTCCTGCTCACGAGTGGTCAACTCAAATTTTGCACGTTGTTCATAAATAGCAACACGTTCTTTATAGGCATTTAGTTCAGAAATTACAGAATCATCAGGGGAACATGCAGTGTATTCATAAAAAACATAGTCATTGTTGACTGCAGAAGATGCATCACTTGGTACAACTTCACTTTCACTTTGTTTCACATATTGATCATATGGGACAACATTGATATTACCCATACTTTCAATATTTGATTCAATAGTTTCAGTTGATTGTACTTTGTCATGCATCTTTTGCACATCAGCATCATCATATAGTTTTAATACCTCTGAGATGAGTTTGTCTTTCGATGGGCCAGCTTGTGGTAAAGAAGAGACCTTGGGAGAAACCATTGGAGAAATGCTAGCCATAAAAATTGTGTGTGCAGTAGGTCCATCATCCACATCAGAGTCGTATGCATCACAATCAGCGACTTGAAAGGCATTCTGATGATTGTGACCTATCTCCTGAATAGGCTGCTCATCCACATCTGCATCATAGGTCTTGGCATTGCCCTCAGCAAGAAACAACAATTCCTCTTCATCCAAAGCATCACCATTATCCTGAGCTTGTACAAGCAGCATCTTATCTCTGAAGTAATCAGCATTATGTGGACGTTTTGGAGATGTGCAGTTCCTTGCAATGTGTCCCTCACCACCATAGTTATAACATTTGATCGGCATAGCTTGACCTTGATTACCATTCCTTCCTCGATTCTGATTACCAACATAACCTCTACCAGCTCCACCTCTTCCTTGATCATACTGTCTTTCCTGAACTGGTTGCACCACGATCCTCCCATCTTTTACAGTAGCTTGATTGTGTGGGTTAGATGCTGTTCTGAGGTTGTTGCTGGTTTGTGGGAGAGAATTCATGTTTTGACTAATCAGAAGAGCTAGTTGATTAATGATGTTACCCACGTGTGCATCAGCATCAGCTTGTTTGAACATAGGATCAGGAATGAGTTTGTGATTACCATTACGCATGGGTATGACTTGTGAGGCTTTGGTTGTGATTCCGATGTTTGAGTAGAAGGCAGTTGAGTCATTCGATGAGCTTGTCTCTCCCTGATTAGTTTTGAACTGATTGAGAATCATTTTTTCAAACATAGCATGTCTCTCATTCTGAAGGAGGAAGGCATAGAGTTGCTCATAGTTTGTATTCTTCAATCCTTTAGTGAGCTTCACAGAGGTGACAAACTTGTGCCATTCGGGATTCATGTTGTTCACAAATTTTGAGTTCAGCTGAATGTTAGGCATAGTCATTCTGATGTTCCTCATGTCATTCACCAGCTTATGAAATCTCACATAGTACTCATAGACACTTTCATCTGGTTTCATCTTGAAGTGCTCAAATTCATCATACAACTGTTATTCTCGGTCTTCAACAGTTAGCTCTGAGCCAGAAAGAAGCATCTTGACATTATCCCATACAGCTTTTGCCTCGGTGTTGTGATTGATCAGTTTGTAGATGTATTTTGGAAGACCTTGAAGAACAATGTTAGAAGCCCTGATATCAGCATCGAATCTCTTTTTCTCCTTATCATCAAGCTCAACATACATCTTTGGTCTGTCCATTCCGTAAATCAGAGTTCCATCTTCAGCAGTATCAAGTACATCTCTAGTCGTCTCAACCCGATATGGTCCTTCATCAATGGATTTGAGAATGTTGACTCCATTTTCCTTTTCAAGACAGTACAATCTGATTCGTTGAGCCCAAGAGTCGTAGTCAGTTCTGTCAAGCATGGGTGGACGAGTATCTGAACCAGCTGCTTGAACATCCTCGGCAACAGTGGAGATGATAGTAGGAACGTTTGTAGACATGTTCCAAGCTCTACGGGATTTTACAATTCTTTGATTAAACCGGGAAATTGATTCTTTCACGGGATTTCACTAAACCAAAAGAACAACCGTAAGAATGTATCACCAAGAAGTAACAAGCCTAAATGAATAAGTACCTAACCACACAACTCACTTAATTAACAACTCGCTTAAGTAATCAACTCGCTTAATAGCCAAGTCGCATCAGCATCAACTCGCAACACAGTCAACTCGCTTAATGAATCAAGTCGCTAAATAGCTAACTCGCTTTAGTATCAACTCGCAACACAATCAACTCGCTTGAACACTAAGTCGCTTAAAGAAACTCGCTAGCGTTACAACTCGCTAAATAGCTAAGTCGCTTTAGATCTCAAGTCGCTTAAAGTAACAACTCGCTTAGAACCCAAGTCGCATATATATCAACTCGCTAAACAGCTAAGTCGCATGTACCAACTCGCATCAAATAACAAAGCAACTCGCTTTGAAGAAACACAAGTCCGAGACTCAACTCGCTTAGTCCTTCTTTCACAAATAACCACTTTATCAATCCAAAACAACCAAACCACAATGATTTATGCCTTCCAATTCAAAACATAACCACATATGATGATCCTAAACACAAAAGTACAAGCAAAATTCAAACTTTACCACTAGAATTTGTCCAAATGAATCAAACTCTCCTAAACCCTTAATGCACCAAAAACCTTATGAAATCCACCAAAACAAGGAGCATGAAAGATGAGTGATCAAACCATGGCTCTCTGATACCAATTGAAGGATATTGGATTTCACAAACACTCTAAACCATGATCAAAGTAGGCGTATAAGTATGTTAGAGAGAGAAAGTTCTAGTGAGAGAAAAGAAGAGAGTTGGGAACTATAGTGAGAGAAAGAAATATTATTATGAGCTCCAACTCTCTACCTTGGAAGGTAGAGAGTATTTATAGTCTTACAATAAAACGCCACACAACGGGCTGTGGATCAGGCATACAGTGGGTAAAGACCTGTCCGTCCTCCACGGTGTTACGAAACTAAATACTACTTAACTTAAAAGAACTACGACTACGAGCTTTCTAACGATTACATATACTTGAGGTGACTGACTCTTTAATACCTAGAATTTCTAATTCCTAACACTATCTCCATAGTTTGATTTCAAGATTCAAGTTATACAAGGAAGATAAAAGCTTAAGTGTTTCCAACCTAGTTCAAGAGTTGTCTTGGTGATTCATTGCTTGAATTAAGAGATAATAAAGGGTTCAAGGGCTGAGATTAATAGAATTCTTGGGAGGTTAATAAAGGTTTGAATCAAGTGGTGAAAAGATTCAAGATAAGGGTGAAGATTAGAAAAGGTTTAGGATTGATTATTCTTGTAACTTTCCAACCTAATCCTTGTAAGAATTGTGATACTCTTCATTTTTATTGAATATGGTTATAATAATTTATATTCATTGGATGTAATTTGATATAATTAGTATATGTAATATGGCATGATTGATGTTGTACATGATGTTTGTAACATGAAAAGAAGCTAAAAGAAGCCTTAGGTAGGTTTTGTAAGTTGAAATTCTGCAACAGTCCCAAAGATTGATTAAAATGATCATCTTAGTAAACCTTGAGGTTAATTCAATAATATATGCTTTTATATCTATTTCTTTTCGTCGTTTCGCCGGGTGGCGCACCTCATAACTCATCCCGATGAGTAAATGAGAGCCAAAATGGCAAAACATGTCAAAACCTGCACACCAGATTTCATTTGGGAAAAGCCCATGGTTCTGCTCATTTCTGGAAGTCAACTCGGTTTTATGAAATGTAGCTAAGACCTAAACTTGAAGTTTGGCGAAATCCGCGTGTCAAAACAAGTTGTAGAACTCAACTTATGGTCGTTTTGGCAGGGCTGAATGTGCAGCCAAACTTTTTGCAATGAAATATAAGTAATTACTTGTAATTAGACTATTGATATAAGTAAAGTTTAGACTTTCGACTTGATTAAGTTTTAGAAGCTGTTAGAGGAAGTAAAAACTAAAACTTGGGCTTTTGAATCACTTAAAAAGGACTTGTGGTTAAAAAGTTATGCCTAGTTAAGTGTTACTAAAAGGAAATATAGTGCTGAAACAAGAAAGCTTGTTGAAACGATTTTAAAAAGAGGTTTTGACCCTTTTCTGGTCCGAATCAGCAGAAAGTAAACGACAAAGCCTAAAAACTACAAAAACTAACCGGACCTTTTGTATACCGGAAAACAACCATGGCTAAGAAACCTTAGTGTATTTTTTATTCTTTGAGGCCAAAACAAAGCCAAGGCTGATGTCTCAAGGTATTTTGACTTAACCATATTGTTGTCTCAAGTTGCCTCAAGTTGCTATATGGTATGGCCTTATTGTTGTCTCAAGTTGCTTAACCATAACTTAGCCGCATGGCTAGTTTGGGCTTGATAACCCAAAAATTGTTTCAAAAACTTGTTCATTAGATTGGACTTTGCTAGACTTTGACAAACTAAGTAAATGACCATATGACATGTTAAACTACTTCACGACACACAACTTATATCATCATATCGTCACACAAGTTAATCAATAGTCTTTTACGAAACACGACACATGTTTTATATAACATTTGTCTCGTCAAATACTTCACTTATAAATGACAAGTACAACACTAGTAAGGAATTTCATTATCATAAAGAGGCCTCTTCGAGGTGTCGTATCGATGAGTTGTGGATTTACGATTTAAAGTGTCATGGCTCCTCATACGTTCACTACACGACCTCTTGATTTTGATAGCTCGAACGATGGTACGAGGTTATTTATAAAAGGGCTATAAGCCAAACAACACTTAAGGGATACTTTAACTTAAGGATTCATGTACAACATCATATTGAAAGCCAACATACAACATATACTTGTACACTTATATCGTACACTATACTAAAACGCGATTACTATGCTTTCGTAGGTAATTGTTAAATATCGTGATCTTGTCATACTCTACCGTTGATAAACATTTTATCGTTACACTCCGATGCTGATCAGTACAGTGAGTTTCATAGCCCCAGCTTTTGTTTAAATGTTTTATAAACTCTTTTGGGGGAGATACATGCTATTGCTTTTACTACATGCTAAAATGCTTTATTATGGACAATTACTTGCAAAATGAATGCCTTGACTGTATTATTGCATGCCTAAGTTTTTTTTGCCATAAGTCCCCAACATCATGGACCACTAATCACTGGGTGTGAGCGCAAATATTGTGAATAGGCCTATCAGAATTGACGAACCCGTCTATGTTATCGGAAATAACAAGGCGCACTATATTTGAGATTATCTAGGTATAGGGCAAAATACCTACCCGGGGCAAGTTATTTATATATATATATTGTCCGGTGATATATATACAACAGTCAGTCGTGAGTGCCATGAGCTTAGAGCAATAACAACTTTCAAGAAGATAATTGTACACATTGCAATTATACTACAAACTATATTGTCCACTACTATTTTCAAACCTATGCGGTTTCTATCATTTGTATTGACCGGTTAGGCAATCAAACGCACTATGGGCGTATAACAACGTAGCCCACTACTTTCATAAACTTGATATCTTGTGATCAACTGTTTTGCTTACAAACCTATGAACTCACTCAACCTTTGTGTTGACACTTTTTAGTATGTTATCTCAGGTTCGAAAGGAATTAGCTGGCATGGCATGTGAAGGCGCACGGAAAATATTTTGAAGACAATGCATATCAAGGTTGCAAAAATCGCAAATCGGTAGTGAGGCGGCCGACCTCCCTGTAGCTTGTAATCGGTCTAGGCGGGATTAATTGGTGATTAATCGGATTAACATTTTTGGCAAGTTTTGGGTATTTCTGGGTAGTTTTGGGTATTCCCGAAAATATTTTATTTAAAAACATCTTGTAATTGATATAAATAACAACTATAAGTGATTACATTTGTTAAGGGTTGCAAAACTAATGAATCGGTGATTAATTGTATTGGCATTTTTGGTAAGTTTTAGGTATTTACGGCAAGAGTTGGTATTTTCGGCAAGATTTTCCCTGAAAAAAATCTTGCAATAGATATAAACAACGATTATAACTAATTTACAGCAAGTTTAGGGTATTTCCGATAAGATTTCTATGTTTTCAGCAAGTTTGACCATTGTTGACCATTGTTAACCATCGTTGACCATGGTTGACCGATTTGTTTGAACGATTTACACAAATCGGAAAGGTCGATGGCCCAGTAGCACCTAATCGGTGATTAATCGGCCTTGTAGACCTTTTTTTGCAACACTGATGCATATATTCTCATTCGAAAAACATTATAACTTTTATGTTGTACTTTTTATGATATTACAAACTAGTGGGACCTCTGTTTGTAAACTTTGATATTTTAATCGAATGATAATTTATTTCAAAACGTCTCATTTAGAGTCGTTTCCTGTAACTTGTGCTGTGAACTATGAAGTAATACCCCATTGACACAATCTTCCGCTGCGATAATTTTGGGGGTGTTGCAGATTGGTATCAGAGCTTCAGTTATAGAGAACCAGGTTGCATATGAACCTAGGCTATAACTACATATTACAGTTAGACTCATTTCACTCATTGTTGTCTTCAACATTTCGTGCGCCATGCCTACTCCTTAATACAATACTATGTTATTTATATAAAGACTGTTTATATAAACGATTGACTAAACATAACTACATATGCCATTCCAAGGCATTATGGCACAACCCGATATTCCTGATCATATACATTTTGTGATCTACAAAACTTTCTCAAACATAGTAGTTGGTGCAATGGTTTCATTATTATTAAGACATTGTAAGTATGCAATGGTCTTCCTTATATCTCAAACATCGTGAGATACACAATTGACTTAGACATATCTCAGGCATCGTGAGATACACAATTGGCCTAAATATATCTCAGAAATTAAGAGATACACAATAGTTTTATCTATTTCTCAGACAGTGTGTGTTGCACAATCGTCTCACTGGTATTTCTCAAACATTGTGAGAAAACTATCTCATAACTATGAACTCACAGACTCTTTTGAACGCTATGTCGATTTTCTCTTATTATTTTACTCCTTATCTTCAAAGATGAGTGTGAACATTCATTCCATACTTTTGGAACACTTTTGACGTCTCATAGTACACCGCCTTGTAACTCATCGATTAAGTATGAGTGATGTGTCGGAAATTCTTAAGTAGGATGATTTAGAATATCCTTATTTAAATGGACTGGGACGCCTTTTCATTTAAATAAAGAAATTTTAAATCGCTGAACCATAAGTTTATGATTTCTTACTTACATAAATTGGGACGCTTCTTTATGTAAGTAATGAATTATAAATGAGTGGGCTTATTTTTATCCGATATGAGAATCGCTAGTATTCTTTGAAAATATATAGAAAACACGATAGTGTTTTACCACTCAGCAAAAATCTTAAGAGCTCATTCGAGCAACTAATTTCATTCTTAAGTTATCACTTTTGCTGTTACAAATCCTTACAAACATGAACCATTTGTTGAGCTAACAAAATTGGTTAAAGTCTATTGATTATGCACGAGGTAGAATCAGATGTTTCAAGAATATAATTGAAACCCGACCTGGTAGAATCAGATGTTTCAAGAACATAATTCGGTTGCCACAGTTTTGATTATGCACGAGGCGCATAAGTCAAAGTATTCCATGTTATTGAGCTAACGAGCTTGTTACACTCTTGAACTAATGGACTTAGTTCAGTCTCGAACTAACAAACTGGGTACGATGTCCCATTATCCATCACATAAGCTTTCCCACGAGCTTCTCCAATTGGTTGGCCATTATTTTGAGAACATAATTTCTCGAAAGGTTCTCACTTGCCACATCCCATCACCGTTTGTTACTATTGTCGTTACTATTGTTATTTTGCTATTGTTAGATCCTTGAGCAGTCTAAGCTTGCACAACTTGATCCACTTGGTTACGAGACACCTGAATTGTTTCATCCATTGTGAGTGATCAAACGGAGTAACGTTCTCTTGAATACTTAGAGGAAGTTCTCAAATGAACTCTCCCCATAACCTCTCGTTGGTTGAGACCATCATTGGGCACACTAATGCCAACTCTTGAAAGATACAAATATAAGTTGTGATATCAATAACACTTACAACAAGAAAACTTCACCTTCATTTCTTACACCTCATTTTGAAGTTAATACTTCTTGATTACAATTTCTTCAACTTAGTCCAAGCAATCTAGTGAGTATTCTCAATACTAATAGATTAAGCAACAACATTTTACCCTGACAAAGCATTGTCCAGAAGCATTCTTGTGGCATATTTGGCTTTGCAATATTTTAGCACAATTACTGATTAGAATTTCTGAGCTTGCCGCTTACGAAATCCTTGTAAGGAATCTAGTACAAGATTCACTTCTTGGCCCCGTAATAATAGGCCACACATTATCACCAAAAACGTTATATAGATGTAAGCGTTAACTTTCAAAATATCATACTAGGATTAAGGTTTTGTTGAAAGCCTCATTGCGGTAAGGTATGATTAGTTTGGAGAAATTAGAAAAGCCAAACTTAAGATATATTGGACTATATACGATATTAGCAAGAATTGGCCTGGTAGCTTACAGACTTGAGCTACCACTCGAACTTAGCAATGTACACGCCGCCCTTCGTGTGTGCATTCTGAAGAAGTGTCATACTGATGAGACACTCACTATTTATCTGCAAGAGATCCAGATTGGTTAACGTTTGAACTTTATCAGAGAATCTACTGAGATCACGGACCATGAGGTCAAACGACTTAAGAAAAGTCGCATTTCTATTGTCATCACTAAATGGAATTCTAGAAGAGGTCCTGAATTCACGTAGGAACATGAAGATGAACTCAAATATACCGTTAGTAGATAACACTCACTGAACTACGTGACGAAGTTCCATTACAGAAGTACCCTCACCTCTTCTCGAGAACATCATTAACTCATAACAGGAACTAAATCATGAGGACATGATTCCCGTAACTGGTGGAGGCTGTAGCAACCCGTAAATTTTCATATGGCAAAATGACTAATTTGCCCTTTGACTTTGACTTTTGACTATTTGACTTTTACTGTAATGTAAAAGCAAATACTGTAACTGGTAGTAACCGGTAATTTCTCAAGTTAAATAATTCACTCTGTTTCAAATTATTACTCTCTGAACATTATTTTGTTCACCTATGACTATCATTATTTATTTAAAGTTGTTACTTTATTAATTACAAAAGTTTAATCGTGTAAACTTTCATCGCGGTCAACACAAGACTACGATAAGTCTAGGTGTTCAAAATACTCTATATCACCAATAGTCATATTTTATATGAACTATTGCCACTTTGTTATTTTTAAGTAAACATTTTACTCTTTACGAAATACGCGTGCTCAAACCTACGTTATTAGGTTTTAACAACATAAATGCACCCCTATAGACTTATCACACATCTAATATACTTATTTAGAGTATATTGATAAGTTTTGACATTTTTATAAGTATTACATTTTTATGTTACCCGATTTTAAGTTTCGTGACTTAAAGGCTTAACGTTAGTAATTACCGGGACCAAACTACACCTCGTAGAAACCTTGCTTCACATTGAAGATACATCATAAGCTAGCAAGCTAGCCCCTCCCCACCTCAATCATGAGGTGGGCATACACTACTCTTCGCAAAGTCCACATGGCCTTAAGTGAAACTACTAAGTCTTCCCCTTAGACACCTAATCATGTTATCATATAATAAGCCTATCTCTATCACCTTTCTTCATTACAAAGGAAACCAAATAAGAGAAAATTCTCTCCTCTACCCTCCGTGCTGCCATACATCACCATCATCATACTATCTCCATAGTTTGATTTCAAGATTCAAGTTATACAAGGAAGATAAAGGCTTAAGTGTTTCCAACCTAGTTCAAGAGTTGTCTTGGTGATTCATTGCTTGAATTAAGAGATAATAAAGGGTTCAAGGACTGAGATTAAGAGAATTCTTGGGAGGTTAATAAAGGTTTGAATCAAGTGGTAAAAAGATTCAAGATAAGGGTGAAGATTAGAAAGGGTTTAGGATTTATTATTCTTGTAACTTTCCAACCTAATCCTTGTAAGAATTGTGATACTCTTCATTTTTATTGAATATGGTTATAATAATTGATATTCATTGGATGTAATTTGATATAATTAGTATATGTAATATGGCATGATTGATGTTGTACATGAAGTCTGTAACATGAAAAGAAGCTAAAAGAAGCCTTAGGTCCCAAAGATTGGTTAAACTGATTGATGTTGTACATGAAGTTTGTAAGTTGAAATTCTGCAACAGTCCCAAAGATTGGTTAAACTGATCATCTCAGTAAACCATGAGATTAATTCAATAATATATGCTTGTAGAGCTATGTCTTATGGTCATTTCTCCGGGTGGCGCACCTCATAACTCATCCCGATGAGTAAATGAGAGCCAAAATGGCAAAACATGTCAAAATCTGCACACCAGATTAGATTTGGGAAAAGCCCATGGTTCTGGTCATTTCTGGAAGTCAACTCAGTTTTATGAAATGTAGCTAATACCTAAACTTGAAGTCTGGCGAAAGCCGCGTGTCAAAACAAGTTGTAGAACTCAACTTATGGTCGTTTTGGCAGGGCTGAATGTGAAGCCAAACTTTCTGCAATGAAATATAAGTAATTACTTGTAATTAGACTATTGATATAAGTAAACTTTAGACTTTGGACTTGATTAAGTTTGCGAAGCTGTTAGAGGAAGTAAAAACTAAAACTTGGGATTTTGAATCACTTAAAAAGGACTTGTGGTTAAAAAGTTATGCCTAGTTAAGTGTTACTAAAAGGAAATATAGTGCTGAAACAAGAAAGCTTGTTGAAACGATTTTAAAAAGAGGTTTTGACCATTTTTTGGTCCGAATCAGCAAAAGTGTAAAACATGAAAGTTGCTTAGAATGACTTTTTCTACAGAAAGTCAGGGGCACATAAGCAGAAAGTGAACGACAAAGCCTAAAAACTACAAAAACTAACCGAACCTGTTGTATACCGGAAAACAACCATGACTAAGAAACCTTAGTGTATTTTGATTCTTTGAGGCCAAAACAAAGCAAAGGTTAAGCCAAGGCTGATGTCTCAAGGTATTTTGACTTAAAAATAGCCATTTGGTATGGCCTTATTGTTGTCTCAAGTTGCTTAACCATAACTTAGCCTCACGGCTAGTTTGGGCTTGATAACCTAAAAATTGTTTCAAAAACTTGTTCATTATATTGGACTTTGCTAGACTTTGACAAACTAAATAAATGACCATATGACATGTTAAACTACTTCACGACACACAACTTATATCATCATATCGTCACACAGGTTAATCAATAGTCTTTGACGAAACACGACACATGTTTTATATAACATTTGTCTCGTCAAATACTTCACTTATAAATGACAAGCACAACACTAGTAACGAATTTCATTATCATAAAGAGGCCTCTTCGGGGTGTCGTATCGATGAGTTGTGGATTTACGATTTAAAGTGTCCTGGCTCCTCATACGTTCACTACAGGACCTCTTGATTTTGATAGCCCGAACGATGGTACAAGGTTATTTATAAAAGGGCTATAAGCCAAACAACACTTAAGGGTTACTTTAACTTAAGGATTCATGTACAACATCATATTGAAAGCCAACATACTACATATACTTGTACACTTATATCGTACACTATACTAAAACGCGATTACTATGCTTTCGTTGGTAATCATTAAAGATCGTGATCTTGTCATACTCTACCGTTGATAAACATTATATCGTTACACTCCGATGCTGATCAGTACACTCAGTTTCATAGCCCCAGCTTTTGTTTAACTGTTTTATAAACTCTTTTGGGGGAGATACATGCTATTGCTTTTACTACATGCTAAAAAATGCTTTATTATGGACAATTACTTGCAAAATGAATGCCTTGACTGTATTATTGCATGCCTAAATTATTTTTGCCAAAAGTCCCCAACATCATGGACCACTAATCACTGGGAGTGAGCGCAAATATTGTGGATAGGCCTATCAGAATTGACGAACCCGTCTATGTTATCGGAAATAACAAGGCACACTATATTTGAGATTATCTAGGTATAGGGCAAAATACCTACTCGGGGCAAGTTATTTATATATATATATATATATATATATATATATATATATATATATCGTCCGGTGATATATATACAACAGTCAGTCGTGAGTGCCATGAGCTTAGAGCAATAATAACTTTCAAGAAGATAATTGTACACATTGCAATTATACTAAAAACTATATTGTCCACTACTGTTTTCAAACCTATGCGGTTTCTATCGTTTTTATTGACCGGTTAGGCAATCAAACGCACTATGGGCGTATAACAACGTAGCCCACAACTTTCATAAACTTGATATCTTGTGATCAACTGTTTTGCTTACAAACCTATGAACTCACTCAACCTTTTTGTTGACACTTTTTAGCATGTTATCTCAGGTTCGAAAGGAATTAGCTGGCATGGCATGTGAAGGCGCACGGAAAATATTTTGAAGACAATGCATATATTATCATTTGAAAAACATTACAACTTTTATGTTGTACTTTTTATGATATTACAAACTAGTGGGACCTCTGTTTGTAAACTCTGATATTTTAATCGAATGATAATTTATTTCAAAACGTCTCATTTAGAGTCGTTTTCTGTAACTTGTGTTGTGAACTATGAAGTAATACCCCATTGACACAATCTTCCGCTGCGATAATTTTGGGGGTGTTATAGATTGCAATATTAATCGGAACACATCTCAAAGTTTCAAATATTACCAGTTTTACCAGTGGTTTGATCCAGTTATTCTAGTATATTATCCTAAGAGTGTGAAAATAACTAGATCACAAGGGCAAACAAAATTTTACATTTAAGCTTAAAAACTCTAATTTTCCTATTCACCCCCCCCCCCCACACACTTAAGTTAAACATTGTCCTCAATGTGAAAAACGAACTTCAAAGTATAGAAATAAGGAAAATAGAGATAAAACCAGATATTCCATTGAGTTTGTCAGCTTATTTTTCTTTATCCAAGCGTCCACTGGAGTAATCATTACCTGCACAAAATCTTATATACAAACAAAAACGTGTTATTAAGATGTGGCACCCCTCCCCACACTTAAGTTCAACCAAAGGTTTAAACTCTGGGGCGTTACCACAGAAAATCAAATCTGAAACACACGGGTTGCCTCCCGAGAAGTGCTTGTTTTATTAACGAGTCATCAGCCTGACTCGAATCTTCCTGAATTTACTTGGCCACAGATTCAGCCTGGAACATTTTGAAAAGTTCGGGGACATACATGAATTCTTCGCTAGTTGCATCAATGTCGCTCCAGATGAACTCAGCAGATGGTTTCCAAAGAACACTTTGTGGGATTCTTCCTGGAAAAGGTGCTACGAAGGTGATGGTTTAGAATTCATTTTCAGGTGAAACTGTCTCAACTGATATTTCATTCATTTAGTTTTTATCGTAGTATAGTTTGATTCGGTGCCCATTAACGATGAAACTTCCACCTTGCTTGTCAAAAAGTTCGACAAACTGGATGGATATCCATGTTTAACGATATATGATCCAAACAATCTTGGTTGTAATTTAGGAGCTTTGAATTTGAATTTCATGTTGAAAAGAAGAACTTTATCTCCGGCTTTGAATTCTTTTAGAATTCTCAGCTTTTTGTCGTGATAAGCTTTTGTTCTGGCCTTGTACAGTTTGGAATTTTCATAAGCTCGGAGTCTTAATTCATCGAGTTCATGTAATTGCAAAAATCTCATTTCTACAGCTATTTTGAGATCGGTGTTACAGTTTCTAAGTGCCCAGTAAGCACGATGTTCAACTTCGAACGGCAAATGACAAGTTTTTCCATACAGGAGTCTGTAAGGAGTTGTGCCAATAGGAGTTTTGTAAGCCGTACGAAACGCCCACAAAGCATCGTCAAGTTTCTTTGACCACATTGAAGGGTTGTCCTTCACTGTATTTTCGAGTATTCTTTTAAGAGCTCTGTTGTTGTTTTTAACTTGGCCACTGGTTTGTAAGTGATAAGCTGTCGCGAATCGATGATGAACCCCATATCATTTCATGGTTTTCTCCATTTGTCGGTTATAGAAATGGGTTCCTCGATCGCTTATCAAGGCTTTGGGGATTCCATAACGAGCGAAAATCTTTTTGAGAAAATTAACGACGACGCGAGCATCGTTTGTTGGTAAAGCTTCAGCTTTTGCCCATTTGGATGTAACAACCCGCATTTACAGGTTACTTTTCATTTTTTATAAATAACTATTCACTTTCACTATTCATCCCATAATTTTTTTTTATTTCACATTCTCGTAAGTTAATTTATTTTAATAATAACCTGAGAGTTTGACAATCGTTAGATCATCTTCGCAAAAGTTATTAAGAAAACATCGTCTTAAAGTTTTGTTTTGGTCAGAGCACCATTTAAACATCCCGCGCATAACGAAAACTAACTCTGACAATTTTCCTCACATCAGATTAATGTTTAGATCACTCATAATCAATTAGAGAATTTTTAAGATTTCATTTAAATGTTACCAAATAAACCCTGAGCCGTACGAGACTAAACTTACGTTTTAAAAAATTCTACGTAGACCCAGAATTAACCATTCATGCGCTGTATTTTCTAAGATGTTTTGACACTTTTATATTTTTTGGAAAAGTCAAACATACTTCCCTCCTCCTTTGACCATATAGAAATTAACCTTGTATATTCTACATTTTGCTTAAATCGCGTAACTTTTAGACATCATGTATAACTGTTAAGTTATCCCACGTATAACGAAAAACACATTTTGACATCTCATATCACTTATAGACTAATTTTAGTCTACTTTAAATAAATTCACGGTCATTTCCCTGAAATCTCGTTCTTTTCTGATAAATTGCATTTTTCACGTATTTAGCCTACGTTTCCAGTTTTAACAACGTTAACGCGACCCATTAAACTTATCACTCATTTTTATAAGATAATAATTAGTATATTGATGATTTTAATCATTCCTATAAGTTTCATATTTTTACGACACCCGGTTTTACGTTTCATGAATTAAATACTTACCGGTTAGCGATTACCGAGACCAAAACTCACTCCGTAAAGGCAAGATAAATGTTCAAAAATCTTAACCTCCTCATTATTGAGCTAGGTGGAATTTTCTATGAGTCATCACGGCACATGGTTTGATCATATCCATTGATTCCTTAGATTACTTACACTTGTAAAACTTAAGCATGGTTAAATATTAACCTAATATATAGTTAACAAATTCTCTAGCCTATAAATACCAAGCAAATTACTTCACAAAAAAAGGCACCACACCTTCTTAACATCTAAAGTCCTAAACCTAAGGCATTTCTTATAGATCTTGTAAGAACATTCATGTGTTCTTGAAGAAAAACTAGGTTTTGGTCTTTGTTCTTGGAAGTTTTCAAGAAAGAGTCGATATAATCTTCAAATAACTTCAAGTCTCAAAAAATACGTTGTTATAATCTTCTATTATCCTTAGAACTTTCAAGAAGGCGTTGTTATAATCTTCAAATTGCCTCGGGTTTTCCAAGATTACAAATTCCACGTCGAAGCTCCGCTTATATTTCCTTTTTCAGTAATACATAAGCATTCTATATTAAGGCAAGTATTTATAAGACTCAAAATTATTTAAATACTTATAAACTTTGTTAGTTTATTTATTGTATTTATAAACTCTTAATATATCATGTAATCATATAATCAAAATACATGTTTTACGTATTGAGCACTACAACACTAGGGAGCTTCATGTGGGGTTTCATTTGGGTAAACGGATCGACGAGTTGCTGGATTTACGAATTAAAGTGTCCTAGCTTCTCAAACGTTTACTACATGACTCCTGAATTGTGATGGCCCGAACGGTAGTACGATATATAAACTAAACACGTTTTCACATACTAAACCGGTTCTATAAACAATACCCAAACAACCATGGAGTACATCATGATCAATATAAGGTGTTGTATATAGGCTTGTTATTTCTTTCGCATCATTATTTAAAACCTAAGTCGCAACATCCTATTCTAGGTTTCTCGTAGAAGTTCTCACGACATATCAATTATTCTCATTATACATTTGATATCATTTACTCTGAGGTGAGTTCATAGCCCCACTTTCTATTACTTAATTGTTTTACAAACCCTTGGGGGAGATACATGCTTTATTTTAAACCGAACACATTGCTTTCAAACTATAGGTTTATCTGATTGTCATATTGTCACTAAGTAACCATCATTTGCCAAACATAAGTCCCTAAATCATGAACCATTAATCACTGGAGAGAGTGAACACGAATATTGTGAATAGATCTATTGGGATTGACGAATCCCGTTTGTGTTGACTGGGTAGGCAAACAAATGTACTATATTTGTGTAACATTAGGTAAAAATGGCAATTTTACCTATTAGGGCTGGTACCAACAATTTCTCTAATTAATATTGGAACACGTTAACGCCTTGGTTGCATGAGCTTGGTGACAAACAAAAGCGGGCTCAAGTATCACATACTTGAGGCAGCCGTATCAAACAAAAGCGGGCTCAAGTATCATATACTTGAGGCAGCCGTACCAAACAATAATCACTGTTTTGTTTTCAAACCATTGGTGCGAGTCTAATTAACTCACACTACCAACATAATGTGTTCAACCATCAAAAAAACTCTATGAATTTCACTCAACCTTTGTGTTGACAGTTTTAAGCATGTATTTCAGGTACATAATGTCAGAAGCTGGCACGGAAGGACAAGGACTACATGAAGAAGGCTATAAATATTTTATCATTCACAAAACATCAAAGACTTTATATTGATGTATTTTGTAAACAATGAAACCAACTGGGACCTATTTTGTAAACTCTGATATATTTGAATAATTTGAATGATAAATTCTTTTTAAATGACTCCTTTAGAGATCGTTTTCTATTGTTATGACTGTCGTGCCATGCAGTAACACCCAGTTTGAATTCCTCTGCGTATTCATGAAATTGGGGGTGTTATAGATTGGTATCAGAGCCTTAATTATAGAGAAACGGGTCTAATTGTGACCTAAACTATAACTACTTTTTCAAACATAAACATTTTATAGCCTTCCGTTTTCCGTGCCTTCCATCCTCCAAATGATTATGTAACTTTTAAGCATTTTAAGCTACACAAACATACTCGTATATTGATATATACACTCGACATAATTTCAATCATAAACGATGTACTAAACATATCTGCGTATGCCTATTCTAAGGCATTACGGCACAATCATATTTTCCCAATCTCCCAATCATGCATCTACTCGTGCATTTTAGGATTACGGAACTTTATCAAAAACATTGTAACTGATTACAATGATCTTTCCTACTTCCTAGACATTGTGAGATACAATAGTCTCATTCATTTTTCAAGACAGTGTGAGATACAGTGGTCTCTACTACACTCTCAGACACTGTAAATCCTACAATGGTCTCTATTACATTCTCAGACACTGTAAATCCTACAGTGGTCTCCATTACATTCTCAGATACTGTAAATCCTACAGTGGTCTCAATTACATCCCCACACACTATAAATGAAGCAATTAACTCATTTATTCCTTAGACATTGTGAGTTACACAATGATCTCTCCATCATTTCTCAGACATTGTAAGTTGCACAATGGTCTTTATTATTTCCTAGACATTGTGAGTTGCACAATGGTCTCAACTATTTCTCAGACATTGTGAGTTACACAATGGTCTCAACTATTTATCAGACATTGTGAGTTTCAAAATGGTCTCTATTATTTCCTAGACATTGTGAGTTACACAGTGGTCTCAACTACTTCTCAGATATTGTAAGTTATACAATAGACTCTAGAAATTATCTTATAGAACCTTATATGATATTCTTTTACATGAAGCCCGTCACAATCTATCGATTTTCCTAATAGAAATACAAGAAATGGGATTTCTAAAAGACAAACTGATTCATCATCTACAAAAGCTGAAGTTCATCAACTTTCTCTACATTCATTAAAGTCCTCTTCTGAAACTTTCATTGTTAAAAGTTCATGATTCTATCCAAGTATGGACTATTTTAGAGTTACTTAAAATTTTCTTTCCACATGTATCTACCCATACTATCTTCTATGCAATGGAATGTGAAAACATAGGTTACAAGTCTTGTATGGCCGGGACTTGCAACTAAATGGTTTGATATCGCCTTTGCTTTGTGGATATTTTCTCAAAAGCTATGGACATATCACGAGTATACCTAATTTAGGTATTTGGAAAATTTATCGAACCTCGGCTAAATATAATCTAGTCACCTATATTTAACCTAGGGATAGTGGAACATAGTTTGACTAACTATGTTCGACTTAAATTCTTAAAACACTAAGGATAGTTACACAAGGGTATATTCAGGTTAATTTCCTACTTAAACTCGATAAACCACCAGATTCATTAAAAAGATCTAGAGACACGATAGTGTCATACCACTCAGCGAGATCTTAATAATTATTTATACTACCTAATTTCATTCTTGAAAGTTTTCATTTATGAGATAATCCTAACTACTATCATGGAATAGTCATCGAATCTTCTCGTCATTTCTTAGAAGTACTAGCCTATTTAGGTTTCAAGGATATCATTCCGCCATATTCCTTTATAATTCACTTTTGATTTTAAAACAAACTTGACATCTCTACCAAAGAATAATAGTAAGAAAACACTACATTCTTCTATTCATCAACATACCACATCATTATCTAAACCCATTATAAGATTTCATAGATGATAGAAAAATACCAGAACCAAATAAGTTAGTATATAAAAATTTGACAAGTACCATGTTTCTTTCAAACACTAGTAGACATAAACACTATACGATATAGCCTTCATCCCGAAACCACCTAAGACATGATCAACTTTGGAAATGGTTTGGATAACCACTTGCAACTATCAAGACTTTCCTACAAACGACAATTATCACATCATTATAAACCATTTCACATCAACAATATCTTACACATTTAGATTATCAACTTAAGCCACAACCAAAAACTTAGAATGATACATAACACATTCTATGACCAGAAACTTGAGAACGTAAAAATTAGAATTTGATGCATAAACCCACATTTTCCTAGACACTTCAACATCAGATAACACAAACTGAATTCCGGGAAGGAATTCCCATTAAGGTGGTGAGACTGTAACAACCCGTATTATCAGGTTACTTTTCATTTTTTTAAAAGTTACTATTCACTTTTACTATTCACTTTCAATATTCATCCTGTAAATTTTTTTTATTTCACATTCTCGTAAGTTAATTTATTTTAGTAATAACCTGAGAGTTTGACAATCGTTAGATCATCTTCGCAAAAGTTATTAAGAAAACACCGTCTTAAAGTTTTGTGTTGGTCGGAGCACCATTTAAACATCCCGCGCATAACGAAAACTAACTTTGAAAATTTTACTCACATCAGATTAATTTTTAGATCACTCATAATCAATTAGAGAATTTTTAAGATTTCATTTAAATGTTACCAAATAAACCATGAGCCGTACGAGACTAAACTTACGTTTTAAACAATTCTACGTAGACCCAGACTTAACCATTCGTGCACTGTATTTTCTAAGATGTTTAGACACTTTTACATTTTTTGGAAAAGTCAAACATATTTCCCTTCTCCTTTGACCATAAAGAAATTAACTTTGTACGTTCTACATTTTTGCATAAATCGTGTAACTTTTAGACTTCACGTATAACTGTTAAGTTATCACACGTATAACGAAAACCACATTTTGACATCTCATATCACTTATAGAATAATTTTAGTCTACTTTAAGTAAATTCACGATCATTTCCCTGAAATCTCTTTCTTTTCTGATAAATTGCATTTTTCACGTATTTAGCCTACGTTCCCAGTTTTAACAGCGTTTATGCGACCCATTAAAATTATCACTCATTTTTATAAGATAATAATTAGTATCTTGATGATTTTAATCATTCCTATAAGTTTCATATTTTTACAACACCCGATTTTACGTTTCATGAATTAAATATTAAATACTTACCGTTAGCGATTACCGGGACCAAAACTCACTCCGTAAAGGTAAGATAAATGTTCAAAATTCTTAACCTCCTCATTCTTGACCTAGGTGGAAATTTCTATGAGTCATCAAGACACATGGTTTGATCATAGCCATTGATTCCTTAGATTACTTACACTTGTAAAACTTAAGCATAGTTAAATATTAACCTAATATATAGTTAACAAATTCTCTAGCCTATAAATACCAAGCAAATCACTTCACAAAAAAATGTACCACACCTTCTTAACATCTAAAGTTCTAAACCTAAGGCATTTCTTATAGATCTTGTAAGAACATTCATGTGTTCTTGAAGAAAAACTAGGTTTTGATCTTTGTTCTTGGAAGTTTTCAAGAAAGAGTCGTTATAATCTTCAAATAACTTCAAGTCTCGAAAAATACGTTGTTATAATCTTCTATTATCCTTAGAGCTTTCAAGAAGTCATTGTTATAATCTTCAAATTTCCTCGGGTTTTCGAAGATTACAAATTCCACGTCGAAGCTCCGCTTATATTTCCTTTTTCCATAATACTCAAGCATTCTATATTAAGGTAAGTATTTATGTTAGGATTTAGTAAATCCAATACTTAAAGTGTCGGTCACCTCAAGTATGTATACTCGTTAGAAAGCTCGTAGTCTTAGTAATTCAGTGTTAGTATTTAGTTTACTTTGTAACAACGTGGAGGACGGACGGGTCTTTACCCACTGTATACCTGATCCACAGCCTCTTAGAGGCGTCTAAGCTCGTACCCTATAAATACCCTTTGCCCTCCAAGGCAAAGGGTTGGAGCTTTCATAATACATTTTTCTTTGTCTCTCTAAAGTTCCCATCCTCTCCCACTTTCTCTCTCTAAACCTTATCTCTTTACACCTTACTTGTGATAAACCAAGATCTTACAAATGGTATCAAGAGCCATGGTTTGATCATCCATCTCTCATGTTCTTGGTTTGATTGTTATTTTTGGGATAAGGTTTGGTTTCTTACGCGTAACGTAGTAGTTAGGAGTAGTCTCGTATACGAGTTTTTGTACTCCTAAAGCTTTAAAATTTACACTTTTTAATCCAAGATTCTTGTGGGTTAAGGTTTATTGAGTGCTTAAATTTCAGTTTCTTGCAAAAAGGTTCAAACTTTACAAGTTTTTCTTGGTTTTTAAGAGTGTTTGGATACGTGTGTACGGACTTACGCGTAAGAGAGATTCGTGGTTTTGATCCTCAAGCTTTGTTGTTTTGATGTTTTTGAGGTTGTATCATCATTATACTCTGGTTTACTAAACGGTTTTGATCATAAAAACGTGTTTGGCAAAATCTGTACTTCCTACGCATATGAAAACCCTAGTTCTACGCGTAAGCTGAATCCTACGCGTAAAGTGTTTTTCACGAGATCTTCATTTTTGGTGGTTACTCAGTGTTCTTCTTGCTTGGATAAGCCTGAAAAACACTTCGACTTTGGATATCTCGTGCACTGTGAAGTGTAAGAGATTTTTGTGGGTAAAACCCTAATTTTACGCATAAGCATAAAACTTACGCGTAAAAATTCTTACGCATAATCCTTCTCTTATGCATAAGCCTGTCTTACGCCTAAGGGAAACTTACGCATAAGGTTCTTACGCCTAAGCCTTGGTTTACGCATAAACTTAAGCCTTTTACCCTAAAACTCTACGCGTAATCTCTAGACTACGCGTAAGCTCTGTCTACGCGTAAGCTTGTGTCTACGCATAAGTTTGTTGTTACGCCTAAGCTGCTAAGCGTAAAGTTGTTGTCTACGCATAAGTGTATAAGTTTTACGGTTTCTCTCTTGATTTTGTAAAATCCCGTGAAAGAATCTATTTCTCGGTTAAGTCAAAGATTTGTAAAATCCTGTAGAATTTAAACATGTCTTCCGTTGCTGATGATGTGCAAGCTGCAGGACCTGATACTCGTCCTCCCATGCTTGATAGAACTGACTATGAATCTTGGTCACAAAGAATCAGGCTGTACTGCTTAGGAAAGGAGAATGGGGTTAACATCCTTAAGTCAATTGATGAAGGACCTTATCAGGTTGAGACCACAAGAGACTTAATTGATATTGCAGGAGATGGTACAATGATCTTTGCATTAGACAGACCAAAGACATATGATGAGCTGAGTGATAAGGAGAAAAAGAGATTTGATGCTGACATTAGGGCTTCTAACATCATACTGCAGGGTCTTCCAAAAGATATCTACAAGCTGATCAATCACAACACAGAAGCCAAGGCGGTTTGGGATAATGTCAAGATGCTTCTCTCGGGTTCTGAATTGACTATAGAAGATAGAGAATCACAACTCTATGATGAATTCGAGCACTTTAAGATGGAACCTAAAGAATGTGTCTATGAGTATTACGTGAGATTCCACAAGCTGGTGAATGATATGAGGAATATCAAGATGACTATGCCAAACATTCAACTGAACTCAAAATTCGTAAACAACATGAATCCCGAATGGCATAAATTTGTCACTTCTGTGAAGATTACCAAAGGACTTAAGAACACCAACTATGAGCAATTGTATGCCTTCCTTCTTCAGAATGAGAAACATGCTATGTTTGAAAAAAGGATTCTTGAACAGTTCAAATCTCAACCAGGAGAAACAAGCTCATCAAATGATACAACTGCATTCTTCACCAAAGCATCACAAGTCACACCCACTGGAAAAGATAATCACAAGCCCGTTCCTGATTCGGGATATAAGCAACCTGATGACAATGCAGTTATGGAACACTTTATCAATAAATTAGCTCTTATGGTTAAACAAAACTTAACCTTCTCTCCACATACCAACAGACTTCACACTAACAATGAAATCAGGACTGCATCCAATCTACAAAACCATGCTTTTGTTAGAGATGGAAAGGTTACAGTACAACCAGTTCAAGAAAGGCAGTACGAACAAGGAAGAGGTGGAGCTGGTAGAGGCTATGCTGCAAATCAGAATTGGGGAAGGAATGGAAACCAGGGTCAAGCAAAGCCAATCAAGTGCTACAACTGTGGTGGAGAAGGGCACATTGCTAGGAACTGTACTCAACCAAAACGCCCTCAAAACGCAGAATACTTCAGGGACAAGATGTTGTTGGTTCAAGCACAAGATAATGGTATAATGTTGAATGAAGAGGAGCTATTGTTCTTGACTGATGGAAATGCTAGAACATATGATGGAGATGTGGATGAACAACCAGTGCATGCTGCTCAGAACAATACCAACGCCTTTCAAGTTGTAGACTATGATGCATTTGACTCGGACGTTGATGAAGAACCATGTGCACAAATTATCTTCATGGCTAATATCTCTCCAATGACCTCTTCATCTCAACAAGCCAGTCCATCCAAGGAATCCATCATTAAAGAGGTACTCAAACTATATGATGTGGTTGATGAGCAAAAGATTCACCATGAAGTACAATCTACTGAAGTCATTGAGTCAGATATTGAAAATATGGGAAATAACAATGTTATCCCATATGAACAATATGTGAAACAAGATGACAGTCTTGTTGTACCTAGTGATGAATCTTCTGCAATTAACAATGAATGCATGCCTGATGAATACACTGCATTTATGCCTGATGATTCCTTGACCACTGAGCTCAATACCTATAAGGAACAAGTTGCTATTTATGAACAGCGTGCTAAGTTTGAATTAAATACCCGTGAGTAGGATATGGATAACCAAATGCGTACAATTATTAGAAAAAGTAATTTTAGAGAAGAAGTATTAAAACAAGAGTTAAACTCCTTACAAGAAAAGCTTTCTAAATCTGCTAAGCAAAAACAAGAACTTCAAGAAAATGTGAAAATGCTTAAGCAATAATTCAATGCTAAGGAATCAAAACTTTTGAATGATTTTTCCAATCTAAAAACGTTGAAAAACAAACTTGAGAATAAGTTGTACGTACAAGGGAATACCATTCAGACTGCTCACATGATCACTAAGCATAGAGTTTTAAGTGACAAGCATAGTGTTCCCATTATAGATAAACCCAACCCTGAGTACGAGAAGATAGCAAAAGCAGCTCAAAAAGTAATCTATTATGACAATGAGATTCTTAAACCTAGACAAAAACCTAGTTGCTTTGAGTGCACAGAGGAAGATAAGAAATCTGATGAAGTCACTAGGGAGAAAATGAACAAGAAACTAGATGATCCTAAATGTAAAGAGAAGAAAATAATTATCACACCTCATGATTACACTAAGGAAAACTAGATCTCCTTAAATAAGTTTAAGCCTCAGACACTTGTAACTCCCGAACAAGTGTTCTGGAAAATGGATTTAGATAAGCAAAAAGTAGAGAATCTTGTTGTAACTAACCCTCCCCTTAGGAAATTGCCAAAATCAACTGTGTACCCTCCTAATACACCAATGAACCTAGTTCCTAGATCTATTGCCACTAATAGCAGGGCCTTAATCAGCCTATATGTTGTTTATCAGCTGTTTGTTGATTTTGAGAAAACGTGTAAGAAGAGAATCACACCTACAGGGATAACTGAGGGGGAAAGGGGCTTTGAGCAAACCAAATAATGTTATTCAACCGAGGTCATGCCTTTCTTCAAACAATTAAAAGGTCAATTTGAGAGTCTTAAAATTGGAATTAATTCTGATATTAAAGAAATGGAAAAGGAATTTGATGCGATGATTGTTGAGGTTAGTGACTATGAGAGAGAACTTAAATACAGTGAGATTGAGAGGAAGAACTTGCATACCTTGAATGAGAATCTTATTTCTGAATGTATTACTCAAGATGTGTTTTACACTGCTACAAATCATTCCATTAATGCTTCACAATTTCATGAATTATCTGTTGCTCTGAAAGTCTCTCATGATCGTGTCATTTAGCTTGAAAAAACTAATTCTAAACTACATGAGAAAATTGAACTGGATGATGACGACAATTTGGTTAAACATTTTTCTAAACTAGAGGTTGAGCATTTTAATTTACAACTAAAATATCAACATCTTAAAGAAAATGTCAAAACTTCAAATATCAAGACATCCTCAGATGCTCCAGAGTTTGATGCAGTTTTTCAAATTAACAAACGTGATGAACAGATTCAAGCTCATTGTAACACGATCAGAAAGTTGAAAGCCCAAATCTCTCAATTAAAGGGTCAAAAGAACAATGTGACTGGCTCCCAAATGCCTCCTCCTTTAGATTCCCAGAATTCTCAAACGTTTCATCTTCAAAACATAGTAAATGCATTACAAAAGAAAAACGAAAGTTTTTTAGAAGAAAATGAAAAGGTTAAACGTCATTTCAATGAGTTATTTGAATCAATAAAGGTCACTCGTAACAAAAACAACGAACAAATAGCTTCATTGCAAAAGGAAATTGAGAATCTGAAGAGCCAGATAAAAGGGAAAATGCCAATGACCAATGGGGAGAATGGGGTATCAAAGGTTCACTCTTGTAATAAATATGCTTTGTCTGTGAAATATGTCCCCCCTCATCTCAGGAATAACAAACTTGCTATTCAAACATATTTCTCATCCCTTAAGGATTGTCTAGAATGTCTCCGTGAGATTTTTGAAGAGGATAAGGTAGAGAAACCACTTGACAATGCAATTGGGCATGCATGCTTATATGCCAAACGATCTCAAGAAATTCTAGAATGCTTAATCACAATATGCCCTAAGTCCTTAGGTGAGAGAGTTAATCCTTTGATTCCGTGTTCTATGCCTAGTGCCAAGTATGATATCCATTCGATGCCCGATGTTTTGAATGTGAACTGTATTATACCCTCAAGTAGTTCATATTCCAAATTTGTTAAAGCTAAGAAAGCGAACCCTTGTGTGCCTCCTAGGAGTACAAATCCCAAAACTTCTAGTGTTAAGAAAGTGAACCTTAGTGTGCCTGCATGTAATTCAGATCCCAGCACATCTAAACAGAAGATGCAAAGAGTAGCAAAACCAACTAATGTTCCCATTCCCTCTACAGGAGTAATCAGTGACATTAAAGCGAGCAGGTCAAAGTCTCAAGACAATACAAGGAATGATAGGACCTCGCAAGCTAAGAATGTGCATTGGAAGAGAGTAGAAGACCAACCTAGGAACTTTAAGTTTAAGCCGAATAAAACGAATCGTGTTGATTCTATTATTTGCCATAGGCGTACTGTAATTAATTCGAATTCTGATACTAATTGCAAACCTTGTAATGATGTCTGCTTGAATTCTGTTACTAATCATGAATGTGGTGTGAATGTTGTGTCTAAAACTGTCAAATCTCCAGTTAACATTGTTAAAGCAAAATATCATGCTAAGAAGGCAAAAAGGCAAAGGCTAAAGAAAGTTAGAAAACAGTGGAAGCCCACAGGAAGAACTTTTAGTAAGATAGGTTATCAATGGATACCTGTTGGCCATAAGGTTAATCAGACAATGCCCTCTAGAAAATGGATGCCTACTGGTAGAACTATTTCCTTAAGAAGTGAACATACTTTGAATAGGACAAATACAGACACCAGCACTGCATCTATTCCTAATGATTCCATTGCTTATATTTCGGATGTGGGTGTCCCAATCACTGTTACTAACCCAATGGAACCCATTCTTGCATGGGGATCCCAATTATCCAGATATCCATTCTTGTCTGTGTTCAACTGCAGATCGTTCAAATCGTTCTGTGGTACCTGGACTCAGGCTGTTCTAAGCATATGACTGGAGACCGGTCGTGGCTCATGAACTTCGTTAGTAAATTCATCAGGACAGTTAGATTCGGAAACGACCATTTTGGAGCTATTATGGGTTATGGAGATTATGTGGTTGGAGATAGTGTAATTTCCCGGGTATACTATGTGGAAGGTCTTGGTCACAACTTGTTCTCTGTTGGTCAATTCTGTGATTCCGATCTTGAAGTGGCTTTTAGAAAACATACTTGTTTCATTAGAGAACTTGATGGTGTGGAATTGTTAAGAGGAACTCGTCGCTCAAACCTGTACACCATTTCTATCGAAGACATGATGAAGTCCTCTCCAATCTGCTTGTTGTCAAAGGCTTCGAAAACAAAGTCATGGTTATGGCATCGTTGTCTCAATCACTTGAACTTCGGCACCATTAATAACCTTGCCAGAAAGGATCTTGTCAGAGGTTTACCCAGATTAAAATATGAAAAAGATCACCTTTTTCAGCTTCCCAATTGGGAAAAAGCACGAAATATGCCCACAAACCAAAACCCACAAACTCAGTAATGCAAGTTCTTCATACCCTTCATATGGATCTGTGCGGACCAATGAGAGTGCAAACGATAAATGGGAAGAAATATATTCTAGTAGTTGTTGATGACTACTCTCGATTTACTTGGGTTAAGTTTTTGAGGACAAAGGATGAAACTCCATATGTCATCATCAAACTCATCAAACAGCTTCAAGTTCGACTCAACAACACTGTCAGGATTGTTCGAACTGACAATGGTACAGAGTTTGTTAACAAAGACTTAATTCAGTTTTATGAAAGTATTGGAATCAGTCATCAAAGAAGTGTTCCACGAACTCCTCAACAGAACGGTGTAGTTGAAAGACGAACTCGAACTCTTGTGGAAGCCACAAGAACAATGCTAATTTATTCAAAGGTTCCAATGTTTTTATGGGCTGAAGCCATTGCCACTGCTTGCTACACCCAAAATCGTTCCCTTATACATGTCACACCCCCAAATTACCTGTTTTGCAGCGGAATGGAATTCCTGGGGATTGACTGTCATAGCATCACAGTTACAGATATATTGAACGACCTAAAGTGTCGTTTGAAAAGAACATCGTTTGATTTAATAAAACAATCAGAGTTTACAAAGTATAGGTCCCATAAGAAAATCAACTTGTGCGGAAATAAGTTTGTTACAATTTAAACGATGTTTTAAGTACGTAAAACCCAAGTGAGACGCGTCGTCATCGCGACTCCATGATGTGTCCAAATGCATGCCATGAAGTGAATACCTGAGATAAAACATGCTAAAAAGTGTCAACACAAAGGTTGAGTGAGTTCATAGAGTTTGTGTTGAAATGTAAAGCCTTTCAAAATCGTTTATGCAGCAAAGGCATTGTAAATCCACCCAGTTCCAAGTTCCGCCCATACAAAACTTGCAACCTGTGTGTTCACAACCCACTGCCAAAATATGTGTAGTTTATATTCAAACACATGATGTCAAATGAATTCACAATAGTATCTAACTCGACGTAGAACAATAGCACTTAATCAATAGGACTAGACTTAATGTATCAGTAGTCAACTGATTTAGAACATTATAAGACGTAGAACTGTAGCACATAATCAATAGTACATGACTCAATGTATCAGTAGTCAACTGATATAGTACTTTATTCGACGTATAACTATAGCACGCGAACGAGAACAATTGATATAGTATAACACTTGATTTTGAAACAATGGTGATCATGATAGAATTTAGCCTTAAAATCTAAAGTACTTGTGAAAACTAGTTAAGCATGTATCTCCCCCAAAATAGTTCCAAACACTTGAAAATGGGGCTATGAAAACTCACTTGGTAAACTGGTGTGATGACAAGAGTGAGTACACTGAGGTATAGCGGGAAACTTTAACCGGGACCTATTACGAATGATATGATATGTAATGAGTTGCAATGTAATGTTATGCATGCATTTCGTATGTTATTTATACCATTTGCGAGTTTTGAAAAATATTACTTATCGTCGAAAAATACTCTTTTGACGTCTTGACCATTCTTAAATCACTTTATAAGTATTTACGTCAAAATGTCATCCTACAATGGTTTCGTAATGTTTTATTGTGAAATTTTCACTTTTCGTCGTAAAATAAAGTCGTCGGAAATTTCTTGAAAGTGACAAAAATGGCTTTGAAAAGCTAGTCGTAAAATGGTGTATGTCGATCGTTAGGAAACGAACTCGACGGTTTTGGAAAGCTTGTATCAAAATCTAAAAGTTTCAGTTCAGGAGTTTTCGACATAAAGGTCTCGAACATAAAGATAATAAGGGTTAAAGATGGTGGTTTTGTCTAATTGTTGTGTAAAAAGTGAGTTTCGGCAAAGTTTAAACAACCGTAATTAATTTATTACAACTCCGCTATACAAACGGTTGATCGCTTTAGAAAATGTGCTTGGTGATATTAATTTCATTAGAAGACATCTCGTTACAAAAAGTTCCACATCATTGATAAAAACAGCCGTCAACATGGTCGTTTTGGTTACCGTAACACTTATCTCGTAAAAATAATATAGTTTTTCTAAAAATAATAGTTACGGCAAGTTTATGAAAACGTGCATATTTTTGTCGTTATAAATCCGTTTTCTACATATAATACGTCCTTAGCTTCGTATCAAAGTATACTAATATATTTTTGATAAGTCGAAATAATTTGTAAAGCTTAAGGCTCGTTTTTGACTCGAATAAAGTAAAAATAGTATGCTGAAATTTTCTGAAAAATATATATTTCGTCGTCAAACTTGAAAAATTCATAACTTCTTCGTTATAACTCCGTTTTAATCCGTTCAAGCGGCCACGGATTCGTTTTAAAGTATATTTTCTAAATATCAAGGCCAAAAATTCGTGCCTACTGTCGGATTTTCCAGAAAATCAAAATAAGGACAGAACACTTTTTATACTTATCGAAAATAGTTTTTCTCGTACTAAACCTATTCTAATCCCTTCAAATCAACTCCAAAGCTAATCTAATCCTACCATACACCTTCTTAGGGTGTCATGGTTTCCTAAACATCATCAAGACCAAAATATACCAAGGGAATAATTATAGGATGACTTTATATATATATATAACTCTAAAAATCATGTAAAATGGTATAACTAACACAAGTCTTGCATGTTTGCTCCAAAAATGAAGAGATACATATGTAATGATAAGAAAAGATGAAAAATGATAGAAATATGCTTACAAGCTATAATGATGAGGTGCAAAGAACAAAGGTTTAACCTAAACACCCTAGGTTTTTATTTCAAAACCTTAATTAAGAGTGTAATTCTAGATTGTTTATTAACTTGATCTTGCAAAATTTTGATCCCTTGTACACCCTTGATGATGAACCGGTTATGAAGGAGAGAAACAAAGAGAGAAAAAGATTTTTACTTGACTTGATGAATTATGAGGAGAATGAATGAGTGAATGAAGTCTTTGGAGTATAAGTATATACATTCAATAAAATTTTCAACAAGTATTAATTGCCAACCCCCCCTTGGTCGGCCAAGGGGGGAGGAATTTGCTAAATTATATATATATATTTTTTTCTTCTTTACTTGTATATAATTTGTCAAAAATGAATGTGTAAGTAAATGTATGTAGTTAATAATACTTGTAAGGTAAATGGTAACTTTTAGGTAAAAGAGATTTTTAATAGATCAAAGTAGAATGTAATGAGATCATAAAAATTGTAAAAATACATTCCTTGTGAAATTTGAGTGATAAAATAATTATCGTGTAGTTTTTAGGAAAAACGTCGTAATAATATAACTTTAACGATTTATATACCAAATAAATTTAAAACACTAGGTAAACTCAAAATATAGTTTTTATAACTAAATATAAGTATAAAAATATATCGGGATCATTTTTAGAAGTAACGGATTAAATGTTCAAAATAATAACTCACGCGATAACGTTTATTTAATATAAAATTTACGCGGTTAAGGTGAAATGCAATGTCATGAATGAACTAATACGATACAAATGATGTTAATAAAATGTAGACTAAACTTAGTCCATATGAAATGTTCGTGATGATATGATCATGAATTCGCCGCTAAACCATTAAGGTTACGCGAATTTGGAACACGTAAACCTAGTTTACGATAAATGTTAAAATTGTAAGGCATGAATTGTTTCGAGAAATGACCTGAAATTGCGAGTTGTCACAATACACACCTCTCATGGGAAAACTCCATATGAACTAGTTCATAAACGAAAACCTGACCTCTCCTACCTTCGTGTGTTTGGTGCCTTGTGCTATCCAACGAATGACGGTCAAGACTTAGGAAAATTAAGACCAAAGGCAGATATTGGAGTTTTTATTGGTTATGCACCAAACAAGAAGGGTTACAGAATCTACAACAAGAGAACCTGAAATATCATGGAAACAATTCACGTCACGTTCGATGAGCTGACCGGTCAAATGGCTCCTGGACAATCCAGTTCTGCACCCGCACTTCAAAACAGTCCCATTGGTTCATCCATTGTACCGAATTCCTCTCCAGCAACTCCGTATGTACCTCCATCTGAAGATGATTTGAAGAAATTGTTTGATCCAATGTTTGATGAACTTTATGAGTCAAGTACCAATGATCTATCAAGTTCAACGTCAGAGGCTGCTCTTATCCCGGTCAATGAAGTCAACCCCTCAGTTTTAATATCATTAAGTCAAGAAGCGCCTGCTGCAGATCACTCTGTCTCATCTGCAAATCATCAATCATCGAATGTACATCATGGAATTGTTTCTGGCACCAATGATGAAGTTAATCCCTTTGCTACTCCCGAAGATGCTCCATTTGAAAACATCTTTGCCCCTGAACCAACACTTGAACCATCTTCATCAGGGGATATAAACTCTGCTACATCAGTCCTTCAACAACAACCACACGAACACCTTAGAAAATGGACACATGACCATCCATTGGATAACATCATTGGGAATCCTTCTCGTTCCGTATCAACTCGAAAACAATTAGCTACTGATGCCTTATGGTGCTTCTTCAACTCAGTACTCTCCAAGATCGAACCAAAAGATCTTAAAACTGCAATGTCTGAGGACAGCTGGTTTAATGCAATGCAAGACGAAATTCATGAGTTCGATCATCTAGATGTATGGGAATTAGTACCAGTTCCAGATTGTGCAATGATTATTGCTCTCAAGTGGATCTTCAAAGTGAAGCTTGATGAGCACGGTGATGTTCTGAAAAATAAGGCACGGTTAGTTGCTAAAGGATATCGTCAAGAAGAAGGTATCGACTTTGAGGAATATTTTGCTCCTGTTGCACACATCGAAGCAATCAGAATCTTCCTGGCTAATGCTGCAAGTAAGAATATGATTGTCTATCAGATGGATGTAAAGACGGCTTTTCTCAACGGAGATCTTAAAGAAGTCGTATACGTCAGCCAACCTGAAGGTTTTGTGAATCCAGAGCATCCTACTCATGTCTATCGCTTGAAAAAATCCCTTTACGGTCTGAAGCAAGCTCCAAGGGAATTGTATGATACGCTATCAAAGTTTCTTCTATCCACCAGATTCAGCAAAGGAGCAGTTGATCCAACATTGTTCACCAGAAAGTCAGGCAAACATTAAATTCACGTTCAAATTTACGTTGATGATATTATTTTTGCCTCGACTGACCCTAATGAATGTGATCGTTTTTCTATGGAGATGGGCTCTAAATTTCAAATGTCAATGATGGGACAAATGTCATTTTTCTTGGGATTACAAATTTCACAAAGTCCCGGAGGCATTTTTATAAATCAATCTAAATACGCTAATGAAATCTTAAAGAAATTTGGATTTACCTCTAGTGACCCTATTGACACTCCTATGGTGGAGCGTACAAAACTGGATGAGGACCACTCAGGGATAATAGTAGACCAAACGAAATATCGTAGTATGATTGGATCCCTGATGTACCTCACAGCCAGTAGACCAGACATTTTGTTCGCTGTATGCATGTGTGCTAGATACCAGGCTAAGCCTACCAAAAAGCACCTTGAAGCGGTTAAACGAGTCTTTCGGTATCTCCAAGGAACCATTAACATGGGACTTTGGTATCCGAAGGACTCCGATATGTCTCTAACAGCCTATGCAGATGCTGACCATGCAGGATGTCAAGACACTCGTCGAAGTACTTCAGGTGGTGCTCAATTTTTAGGTGATAAGCTCGTAAGCTGGTCTTCAAAGAAACAAATGAGCACTTCCATATCCTCTACAGAGGCTGAATACATAGCCATGTCATCTTGTTGTGCTCAAATCTTATGGATGAGATCCCAATTACCTGACTATGGCTTTGTATTTAACAAAGTTCCTATGTATTGTGATAACAAAAGTGCCATTGCTCTCTGCTGCAACAATGTTCAACACTCTAGAGCAAAGCACATCGACATTCGACATCATTTCATCAGGGAACAAGTTGAAAACGGTGTGGTTGAACTATACTTCGTAAGGACTGAATATCAACTAGCAGACATCTTCACCAAAGCTCTTTCTCGAGAACGCTTTGAGTTTATTCTTCCATGACTAGGCTTAAAGAGCCTTCAACCAGAAACACTCAAACGTCTTCAGGAAGACGTCGACGAGTAAAGGTGTTCGACTCTATCTTTCATTTGTATATATCTTAAAAAAAAAAAAAAAAAAAAAAAAAAAAAAAAAAAAAAAAACAAATACAAAATTATTAAACCTTCAAAAATCAAATAGAAAATTATAAAACTTTCAAAATCCATAAAAATTTGAAAAAGTCGAAAAAATCTTCATAAAATATTGTCATTTTGTCATGTTTCTCTCGATTCGATAATATCTACGGTCTTGATGTTGTCATTCAAAGAATGACACGGGACTTTAGATGTTGTTCGAATTTTTATTTAAAAAAAAATTGAGACAAATAACCCGCTTTTCAAAGAAAAATGTTGGTTTATTGTCATTTCAGACAGTAACCCGCTTTTCAAAGAAAGAACAGACCCATGCTTTATCATGTTTTTCAAATCTCATGCTCGGACTCAAGTTTGTAAATCATCTGGACTTAAAAAGTCTGTCAAACTATCTATCTCTCAATCAACAACTTATGTCATTGATTGAGGGGGAGAATGATTTCAATTAAATCAAAAGCTTATTTGTCATATAATTGTTTTCAAAAGATATTCATGCATGTTTAATCAATGGAGTTCAAAGTCTCTAAATCCGATCCTTATCAGTTAAAACGTTTTCATAATCAAGTCACTATTCTCCTTAAAAGCTTTCAAAATCAATTTAAATCTACAGAGATCACAAATCTCAAATGATTTGATAATTGTGATCGGGGGAGAATTTGTGATTTAAATTGGATTTAATATGAAAATTCGGTAAATAGTTTTATAAGGATGTACAAGCTCTCCTTCCAACATGTGCCAAATGATTTCAAGAAATTCCATGCACATGTTGAGGGGGAGCATCTATCTTAAACCACTAAGATTTGAAACGTGATCAATGTGCAGGTTTCCTCTTGTATGTGCAAAACTCTTTCAAACCTCAAGGCACATATTGAGGGGGAGCAAACTTATGAAAACCTCATCCTTCCCAAAATGCTTTATCTACTTGATTTGATTAGGGAAGTGATGTTGATACCTTTTAGAAAATGGTAATCAAAGAAGTTAATTCTTTCTCTTGCCTCCGTGTGCAAAACATTTTCAAATACTTGATGCACATGTTGAGGGGGAGCTCTTGTTCTAAAAATATCAAAAACAATTCAGGTACAAAATGCTCTGATAATATATCTTAAGTATCTGGATTGATTTTCAAATGGCTTTTAGTTGGTTCCAATGGCAGATGAACAATACCAAATAGACCGACCAACCTTACTTTATGTATGGTGATATAAGGATAATAAGGTTAGGTATTTTGTTCCCATGATCCGCCAGAACCGGAGGGATCTACCCAGGGACAATCCACTAGATAGTGTAGAAGTCCTTAGGTATATTGAAAAAAAGGAGAAAAATGAGATATGGGAAAAGTGCGGACTGAGACTGATCTAGTACTGGAATAAACCCAACAAGGTTCTAGCTATGAAGTCTCGGTAAGCACTGAAGGGGTTGAAGAATGAAAAAGAATTGAATGAGAAAAGGGTGAAAACAAATAGCCCTCCAATTATTCAACATTAGGCCAGATACCGGGTTCAATTCATATGCTAATGGTGGTTACCAAGGTAACATCAGTATTGAAGACAAGACATCGTGGACCCAGTGACGCATTGCACTTCAACTTCCCAAACCACTCAAGTTCCTCTTAAAAGGACTTGTTTCATTCTCACATGGAACCGACATTATCTATCGACTTTCTCTTAGAAATTATTGATATTGAAGAAGGAGACCCTCTCCCTAGTCTCCGATACAGGATCCAAACATGCACAAATTGAGTCTAGAACCACGAGATCATCAATAAATCTCCTTAGGACACTTTCAATGAAGACTCTCTGTTTCACATAATGTGGAAAGAGAGATTATTTCTTGAGTCCTACACATTATCCTTGTGGTATTGCCAGAACATCCGAGTGATATGCACACATATTCACAATGAAGATGGAAAGCCTTCTGGAGCCAACATCAAACAAGCTCCTGGTAGGTGGCATGTGAGATCTATTCTATAAGATCAACCATGTGACAACTGAACAGAAACAATGGGACGATTCAATCTTTTGAATCTATCCTGGTTCAGGTTATGGATTGACGGATTCCTTTGAAAAATCGGTCATTGTGCTTAAAAACTCTTTTCTTTAGCACTTCGACCGTGTACGAATATTTCAAATCAAAAGGTGTTCATGATTGATAATTGATTTTCATTAAAACCTTCGTTGTATTGCAAAAACAATTTTTTATTGTGCGATACACGATTGTTTTTCAAATCTCTTTTCATCAATCAGTGAATCTCTATTCGCTAGTTCACTCACTCTGTGTTGTCTTCTTTGAGACGTTTCGGTTTGAGAACAGCTAGAGCAGCTGCGAAACCCTGTCAAGGAAAATTCTTCGGAATTATACCTGATCACAGGCAGTACTTGTACTGATCAACGGGGAACCGTGGGCCGTGTACCTCAATTCAACGAAAGTGATCAAAGACACTTTCATGCGATTTATTGCTAACTGTTGTATGCAGTTGCGCCCTACGTTTGCAGCTGATTAGAATGTTGCGGTCAATCCATAGCCGCATGCTCACTCAACACATTCATCTCGAAAGAAATCATGATTAGTGCATCATTGACTCTGATATTTTCACTCCATGCTTCTGCTACACTGCTGCAAATATCATGAATCAGCTAAAAGCTTCCGCTACTCTGGTAAGAAGATATCATGATCCAGAATGTGAGCATGTCTGTCCAAAAGTCACTACTTCACATACTATTAACACCACAATGGAAGAGTCAGAGATTTATAGTTTGCTGATGATCTCAAAGCTGGTTCAAAAACTCAAACATCACGTGGATCAGTTAAAGACCTCCTCTTGAATTAACAAAACATGCAGAACATGATGAATCAAAGACTGCGAGCTAAAGAACAAAAGTGCTTAATCAAAGAAACCAAGAACAACGAAATGTTATATCAGTTTGTAATCATTGTAAGTTGAGGTGACCTCCCTTAGGGGGAGATTGTTAGGATTTAGTAAATCCAATACTTAAAGTGTCGGTCACCTCAAGTATGTATACTCGTTAGAAAGCTCGTAGTCTTAGTAATTCAGTGTTAGTATTTAGTTTACTTTGTAACACCGTGGAGGACGGACGGGTCTTTACCCACTGTATACCTGATCCACAGCCTCTTAGAGGCGTCTAAGCTTGTACCCTATAAATACCCTTTGCCCTCCAAGGCAAAGGGTTGGAGCTTTCATAATACATTTTTCTTTGTCTCTCTAAAGTTCCCATCCTCTCCCACTTTCTCTCTCTAAACCTTATCTCTTTACACCTTACTTGTGATAAACCAAGATCTTACAATTTATAAGACTCAAAATTATTTAAATACTTATAAACTTTTTTAGTTTATTTATTGTATTTATAAACTCTTAATATATCATGTAATCAAGTAATCAAAATACATGTTTTACGTATTGAGCACTACAACACTAGGGAGCTTCATGTGAGGGGTTTCATTTGGGTAAACGGATCGACGAGTTGCTGGATTTACTAATTAAAGTGTCCTAGCTCCTCGAACGTTTACTACATGACCTCTGAATTGTGATGGCCCGAACAGTAGTACGATATATAAACTAAACACGTTTTCACATACTAAACCGGTTCTATAAAAAAATACCCAAACAACCATAAAGTACATCATGATCAATATAAGGAGTTGTATATAGGCTTGTTATTTCTTTCGCATCATTATTTCAAACCTAAGTCGCAACATCCTATTCTAGGTTTCATGTAGAAGTTCTCACGGCATATCCATCATTCTCATTATACATTTGATATCATTTACTCTGAGGTGAGTTCATAGCCCCACTTTCTATTACTTAATTGTTTTACAAACCCTTGGAGGAGATACATGCTTTATTTTAAACCGAACACATTGCTTTCAAACTATATGTTTATCTGATTGTCATATTGTCACTAAGTAACCATCATTTGCCAAACATAAGTCCCTAAATCATGAACCATTAATCACTGGAAAGAGTGAGCACGAATATTGTGAATAGATCTATTGGGATTGACGAACCCCGTTTGTGTTGACCGGGTAGGCAAACAAACGCACTATATTTGAGTAACATTAGGTAAAAATGGCACTTTTACCTATTAGGGCTGGTACCAACAATTTCTCCAATTAATATTGGAACACGTTAACGCCTTGGTTGCATGAGCTTGGTGACACACAAAAGCGGGCTCAAGTATCACATACTTGAGGCAGCCGTACAAAGAAAAGCGGGCTTAAGTATCATATACTTGAGGCAGCCGTACCAAACAATAATCACTGTTTTGTTTTCAAACCATTGGTGTAAGTCTAATTAACTCACACTACCAACATAATGTGTTCAACCATCAAACAAACTCTATGAATTTCACTCAACCTTTGTGTTGATAGTTTTAAGCATGTATTTCAGGTACATAATGTCAGAAGCTGGCACGGAAGGACAAGGACTAAATGAAGAAGGCTATAAATATTTTATCATTCACAAAACATCAAAGACTTTTTATTGATGTATTTTGTAAATAATGAAACCAACTGGGACTTATTTTGTAAACTTTTATATATTTGAGTAATTTGAATGATAAATCCTTTTTAGACGACTCCTTTAGAGATCGTTTTCTATTGTTATGACTGTCATGCCATGAAGTAACACCCATTTTGAATTCCGCTGCATATCACGAAATTGGGGGTGTTACATTGGACACATAATCTATAGCAATGAGAATGTATTCGTATTTGTGGCATTTAGGAAATGGTCCCATGAAATCAATTCCCTAAATATCGAATATTTCACACAATTGAATGCTTGTCAATGGCATTTCGTCTCTGCGTGAAAGGTTTGTGGTTCGTTGGCAAGCATCATAGTTCTGAACAAGTGTATGTGCTTCTTTGAATATTGTTGGCCAATAGAATCCAGCATCAAAAACGTTTTTAGCTGTGGTGGAAGGACTATAATGTCCCCCAGTTCTGCCATGATGACATTCGCCAAGAATCTTGCGGGTTTCGGAACCAGAAACACATCTTCGGATCATTCCGTCAGGACACATTTTGAAAAGATATGTTTCTTCCCAAAAGTAGTATTTAAGTTCTGAAAAGAATTTTCTCCTTTGAGCGTGAGTTAAACCTTTTCTGAGAATTCCTCCAACAAGATAGTTCGCAAAGTCAGCAAACCAAGGATCGTCATTTCCACCAACGGTCATGAGCGTTTCATCAGGGAAGTAATCATCGATTTCTTCTTCCTTTAACTCCTCACGATCTGGATTTTCAAGACGTGATAAATGATCAGCGGCTAGATTCTCTGCTCCTTTCTTATCTTTGATTTTGATGTCGAATTCTTGGAGTAGCAGAATCCATCGGATAAGACGCGGTTTAGCATCTTGCTTGGTGAACATATATTTGAGTGCTGAGTGATCAGTGAACATGACTATTTTTTAGAGTATGAGGTAGGATCGGAAATTGTCGAACGCGAAAACTACGGCCAATAATTCTTTTTCTGTGACTGTATAATTTTGTTGAGCACATAAGCTCGAAGGGTAGTGACCAATTAGGTGAAACCATAATCGGAGCACTAGTCAGTTGAGATTTCAATGCTTTGAAGGCTTATATGCAATCAGCATTGAAGTCAAAGACAAAATCATTTTCAAGAAGTTTTGTCATCGGACGGGATATTTTTGAAAATTCTTTGCTAAAGCGGCGTTAGAAACCGGCATGTCCTAGAAAACTTTTAACGGCTTTAACGTTAGTTGGTGGTGGAAGTTTCGTGATGACATCAATTTTTGCTTTATCCACTTCCATGCCTAAACTGGAGATTTTGTGGCCAAGCACAATTCCTTCGGTCACCATGAAGTGACATTTTTCCCAGTTAAGGACAAGGTGTGCAGCTTCACATCTTTCGAGCATCTTATCAAGATTTGAGAGACAAGCTTCAAATGAGTTCCCGAAGACTGAAAAGTCATCCATGAAAACTTACATGGAGGTTTCGAGCATGTCTTGTAATATGGCTATCATACACCTTTGAAAAGTCGCAGGTGCATTGCAAAGACCAAAAGGCATACGCCGATATGCGTAGGTTCCAAAAGGACAAGTGAAAGTGGTCTTTTCTTGGTCATTAGGATCGATTGGAATTTGAAAGTATCCTAAAAATCCATCGAGGAAACAAAAGAATTTATTCCCTGCTAGTCTTTCAAGCATTTGATCCATGAACGGGAGTGGAAAATGATCTTTTCTGGTGGCTTTATTTAATTTACGATAATCAATACAAATGCGCCAGCCAGTGACAGTTCTAGTAGGGACTAGTTCATTTCGTTCATTAGTCACAACCGTCATTCCTCCTTTCTTACGAACACAGTGAACGAGACTCACCCAAGGACTATCCTCGATTGGGTAAATGATACCAGCATCGAGAAGTTTTATGATTTCCTTTTTGACAACTTCTTTCATGTTGGGATTGAGTCGACATTGACGTTCCACAACAGGTTTAATCCCATCTTCGAAATTGATTTTGTGTTTGAAAAAATTGGGACTAATTCCTGGGATATCAGATGTTTTCCAAGCGAAAGCTTGTTTATGATTTTTGAGGACAGAAACTAAACTTTCTTTCTCATTGGCCTCGAGTAATGAAGATATGACTACTGGAAGAACTGAGTTTTCCTCTAAGTAAGCATATTCAAGATGATCAGGGAGAGGTTTGAGCATGAGATATGTTGGTGGTTCTTCAAGAGAAGATTTTATTCTCATGTCGTCATCAAAAGTTATTTCTTCGAAATTCTCTTCCTCCATTTCTTCCTCCTCCGTGTTATCTCCTTCGAATTCTACTTTCATGAAATCAACAAACTCTTTGTTAAAGTCTGTTTCATTGATTTTTTCGGAAGTAGTCATAAATGGATCAGATTCGTTACGTAATGCATCCGTTTCTTCGTTAGTGATTTCATTGATAACATCGATGTTGAAACAAGTGTCATCACTGGAACGTGGATAGCGCATTACTTTATCGATTAGAAAAGTGATTCGATCTTCTTCAACTCCAAGGTTGAGTTCTTTTCCTTACTTTAATGATTGCATTAGTGGTATTTAGGAAAGGTCTTCCTAAGATGAGTGGGACTTTACTATCTTCTTCCATTTCTAGGATTACAAAGTCCACGGGAAAAATAAATTTACCGACTTGAACAAGCATATTCTCAGCAATACCAACAGGATATTGATAAGAATGATTTGCTAATCGAATGCTCATTTTTGTTGGTTTAAGGCTATTGTTTCATAATTTGGAATACAGCAAATAAGGCATCAAATTGATACTTGCGCCAAGGTCGGCTAAAGTATCGCATTGAATATTATTCCCGAAAGTACATGGAATAAGAAAGCTCCCAGGATCTCCGAGCTTTAGTGGAATTTTGTTTTGAACAATGGATGAACATTCTTCATTAAGGAAAGTAGTTGATATTTGCTCTAGCTTGCTTTTGTTATTAAGAAGTTCTTTCAAGAATTTCCCGTAATTGGGCATTCCGGCTAAGACATCAACGAGAGGAACATTGAGTCTAACCTCTTTGATTATTTCAATGAACTTCTTAAAACGTTCTTCCATTTTTTCTTTCTTAAGGCGTTGAGGATATGGAATTTTTGGTGTGTACGCCTTGACAGATGGGGTGGTTTTCTTTTTGGTGGTTTGAGTTGTGTTGGTTTTCTCAGCTTCATCCTCACTATCTTGGGTGAGAGGAGTATTTTTATTAGGATTTGGTGGTGGTTCGTACGAGAGACCACTTCTTGTGAAGACAACATTGATATGCTCATTTCTCGTTTGTGGTGGACCGTACGTTTTATCATTTGATGGTTTTGGGTTGGATTGGGTGTTCCTTGGTAACGAACCAGATGGTCGAGAGGAATGTTGGTCAGAAAATCTGCCAAATTTGTTTTCAAGATCTTGGATAGATGCTTGATGATTTTTCTGTCCCTGCTCAACTTTGGCTTTGATATTGAAGAATTGATTTTTGATGAAATCATTCACAGATTTTTGAGCAGCCACGAATTCTCTCATGGTTTTCTTGAATTCGGATTCTTCCATCTTTTTGTCGGAGTTTTGTGGGGGCGGATTGTCAGCTCGGGTTTGAGAATAACGGTTGTCATCCCTTGGTCGGCGGTCTTGCCAATTTCCAGAATTTCTACCGTATTAATTACCACGATATCCTCCTCCATGATATCCTCCTTGGACATAATTTGCTTCTCCTTCGTTAGGTCCCTCCATGGGCTTATCGTCACACTCAGACGATGGGTGATTTCCTCCACAATTGTTGCATCCGTCTCGCATTTCCTTCATTTCTTCTTTGATATCTTTGTATTGCGAGTCGATTTTTGAGGTTAAGGCTTCCATTTTCTCCATGAGTTTTGAGGTATCGGTGTTTTCGACAAAATCAATGGTTTTTTGAAGAGGTTTGGTTTTGGAATCTTTAGACCAATCAAGTTTGAGAAGTACTCGATCTTCGAGTAATTGGTGTGCATCGTTAGGAGTCTTATAGATAAAAATTACTCCAGCATCAAGGATGCCTTGAGAGATTTCATCTAGTCCATGATAAACGATTTGGATAATGGTTCCTTTGGATAATCCATGTCCATGACAACTACGAAGTAAATCTTTCATCCGAAGCCAAGCTTCGACAAGTGATTCGTTGGAATTTTGTGTGAAAGCACGAATTTCTCCCATTAATCGATCAAACATGGCAGATGGAAAGAATCGGCTTACAAAGGCTTGCCTCATCTCCTCCGAAATGTTGGTAATTCCTGGGGTCAATTCATTGTACCATACTTTAGCATCTCCGGCGAGTGATGATGGAAAAAGTTTGAGTTTGATGGCATTGACATCGGTGTCGCCATAACGGAACATGCCGCAAATTTCGATGAATTCGGCAATGTGCTTATGCGGATCGGCCCGCGCACGGCCATCGAATTGATGGTCTTTGATCATAGAAAGATGATGACCCTTCACGGTGAAGTTGTCACCAAGGTTGACAGCAACAATAGCACTCCCAGGGGTTGGTGCTACGACTGGGTTGGTTCCTCACATGGGTTGATCGTCCGCCATAGAAAAAGGTAAATTGGTGAAAGGGTTGTAAACGACTTTGGCTTCTACAAGGTTATCAAATGGTGGGTTTGGTACTCTAGGTACACGATTAGCTAAGGGTATGAAAGGTGTTCTTCTTCTTCTTCGAATCAAACGTTTGGGGTTTGTAAGAGGTGAGATTGGTTCTATTCCCGTTGCAAGAGTGTTCATACAATGACCTAGAGAATCCAGGCAATATCTAAACACGCGGACAAACAAAAAAAACAGTTTTCTGGACAGAAACGAGTAACCGAGTCGGTTGCGAGGAGCGACCGATCGATTAGATCAATTTGGTTTATGGTTTAGGTGCAACCGGATCGGTTGTGAGACGAGCGATCGGTTGAAGCTTTCTGGAAAAAAAAATTTAGAATGGATCGACTGATGTGGATTTAAAACTTGCTGAAACACAATCAAATCCCCTGCAGCGGCGCCAAAAACTTGATGTGCTACGTGTGTACAAGTTTTAAATTTATAAAAGACGATTTACCAATTTTACCAATAACACATACGAGCAAGTGCACTCGTCCGTTATAGCAAGATTTTGAAGGTAAGTCGGGATCGTTCGCAGGGATTTGAGTGAATCTGATTAACAAATCTAAATCAACTAAGGCAATCCAAAAGCATATAACAACGAAAACATATATAATGAAATTCATATGATTAAAAACTACACTTGCTTAAACTAGTTTCTTATCCTTATTTAGTATGATTGTGTTAACCTCTTAACATGTTGGTTATGACAATTTGTTGGTGTACCAATCTATTTTTCTTACAAGTTAAACCTTCGTCAAGATTTTAATTCATAAAAACAAGCATTAAGTTTAACCAATCAATTCAAGTTTCATAAGTTTATTTTCACAAACTTAAACACAAAAACATCCATTTGCTTTATCAAATTTGCTTAAGAAATGGTCAATACAAAAGGTAACCGATTATAGACAAAATGTTACAATTGATTGTCAACAACTAATCTTACGACCTTTTAGATGTTTCCAATCAATCCAACTTGATAATCACAAAGTGTTCTTATAACAACCACACCTTAGTTCCTTTGTTTAATCAAGAATAATGGGTAAAAAATATCATCCATAGATAAAATGATTATAACTAGTTGAATAACAATAAGTTCTTTCGACCTCTACGATTACTATCAACTAGTCAAACTTGATTAACAAATGTCACTATGAAACCTTAGCACAATTGGATCTTAGAATCAACTTGAAATTGAATTAAAACATGTTAACACAATCACAAACTAATCATATGATAATCAACATCATTTAAGCAAGTGTATAAAGAAACTAGCCACTCATAGCAAACATAAACATAAACTCAGAACTTTGAACATTAGAAAACATGATTAAGAGTCTTACAATGCTTGGAATAAGGTTACAAATGGTGAAGTAATGATTCCCAAAGTATTGGGGTAGACTCCTTGGGATTTTGGCCTCCAAATGTGGTACTTCTGGAACTCCAAACTTTCCTGGATTTCTATGGACGAATTTGAGAGCTTAAGAGCTTTGTTTGATGAGTAGAGAGAGTTGTATTGAAGTGTGTGTCTCATATGCTCACAAGAGGTCTCTATTTATACTAGTTCCAAGGCCTAGGGTATTATTTGCTGAACTTGGCCTCCAAGGAGTTAGGAAGGGACTAGAATACACCAAGGGAAGGACCTTGAATCGTTTGGATGCAAAGGGGAAAATTAGTGATGAAGATTTGGCAAGAACAGGTCCTCCAACCGGATCGGTCACATGACCAACCGATCCGGTTGGTCTTCTACTAGTGATCCAACCACATCGGTTGCGGGTGGCAACCGATTGGTTGGACTGGCTTCATAGGCACTTTTTGACCTTCATCCAACCGATCCGGTTGCGGTTGCAAGTGATTCGGTTGGTCTTCCTGAGTGACGGAAAATCAACATTTACTTCATTATGGCTTGAAGAGCTTGGTTCTTCAATCATCTTGATCTTCTATGGTGCTTGAAATACTGATTTGTGCTTGTCATGCTTCATTGAAACAGGAATCTTCCATTTGTTGAACATTCTTTTACTTTTCCTTCCGTTTCCCTGTACTTGATTATAAACACTAGACAAACATCTTTTGTTGCCATTAAGCACTAAAATCATACAAATATAACCAAATAACATATACAAAAGCACACATAACGCTACTGAAAACATGTACAATCTGAGCGTTATCAGGATTCCTCCACCTGTGTTAAGTTCAAGAGAACTCTCCACATTAGGAGTTGCCAGTGGTTGGGTCTTACTTATGTTTTCACTATCCTGTTCAGCACCTAGGCCTGAATCAGTAGTGAAAGCCCTTCCACTCATGTCACCTTCACCTCTTGTGACAGCCTCATTTACTTCACCACACACACCAGCCTGAGGTAGCTTGGAGCCCTTACTCCTCCTCCTAGTAAACAAAATCCTCTGTGGTTCAGAAGTTGAAGTTAAGGGATCAGCAGTGGGTTCAGGTTGGGTAGCAGTGGTTGCAGTTTTGGTAGCAGTGGGTTCAACATCAGTGGTTTGGGTGTGTTGTTGTTCAGGGACCTCTTCATTCTCAGGAATGTCTGGCAAATTTAGCATATTGGGAAATAATGGTGTAATGATACCTGAGAAAGTTGGATTTTGGTGCCTCATGTGGGCAAACACCTTTGGAAGCATATGAAGGACATCATACTTCTTGTTATGAGCAATAGGTTCAGTGATCTGACTCTCCACAATCAATTGGACAAACCTAGGATATAAGTATTACTTCCCCTTTTCTCTAATGTTCTTCAGAAAACCATCAAATATCATCCTAGACCAATTGAATACCCTCCCTTCAGAAAGACATATAATGGCAGTTGCAATTCTAGAGGGAAATTCATCAAAACCTGTGGTCTTATTGCTCACACACATCAGTAAAGTATGTATTAAAAACTTCCACTGAGGTGAAAACATACCTTTAAGAAATTTAATTCTATCACCCCTTCTTTCATAAGCCAGTCTTGCTAATCCTTAAAAAATCTCAGCATTAGAAAAATTAACAACTCCTTCAGCATCCTCTAGCTTTAAGACACCTCTAATCACATCCTCAGTAACCAAAATCTCCTCCTCATCAACAACAGACCTAACAACCTCTGCTTCATCTCGTTCTTGGATTTCAGCATTCCACCAAAATTGATGAATATACGTTTTGTGAATGATGGGTTCAACAGTTAAAGCAAAGTGAATGGGACCGTGTTTAAGAAAATCAACCATCTTATGAAAGCCTTCTGATTGATTGTTCTTGACCAAGTATGCGACAAGATTGTGGGTTTTGGAATACAACATAGCCATTATGATATGTGAGTGAATGTAATGTGGGATTTAGGAATTATCAGTTGGGAGTGGTAGGGTTTGTGATTAGCGCCAATTGGAGGTGTTCAAAGATCAATTAAATGATCCGGCATTGATTTGGGGGAATAAATACGTTATCACCAAGAAGTTACAAAATAGCCCTTCAAGTTTCCATCGTCAGCAAAAGTGATCTAGCAATGGTTTGACCACAACTAGCAGTGGTTTGAAATACTCTGGTAGTGGATTCCTCACCAACACTCCAATCTTTTGACTAAGAATTCTGCAACAAAATCTAAGCCAAAAATAATGATATCATGCATTAATTTGAAGGATTACAAAAGATACAAAGATTTATTTATTTATTTTTTTTTATTTTTTTTATCAGCTACTCCTACAGCTCCAAAAGCTCCATAAGTTACAATATTTCCTTCAAACCTGCATATCACAAACACAAACCAGACACTTGAAACATTGTTAAGGTTAGCAGTGGTTAGAATAATAAGAAGTGGTTTCTATATCTGTACTGGCAGTGGTTAACAAAAATGCTAAACACCCAGTCAAAGGTCAACTCCAAGTCATTTAAACGTCTACCAAAGTCAAAGACTTCATTTACTTCTCAACTACTTACACCTTCCTCACATTAACTTCTTGATTTCACTTTAACTCTATTTAAGAGTATATTACCCACATACCACACATATTACTCACATTCCTAAAAACCATCTCACTAAAAACACTTCAAGATCAGCAACATGAGCAAGTCAAACCCTATTGATCTCTCATTGGACTCAAACAGTTCCTCCTCAGACAGTGTTTGGGAAGAGTTTCTTGCTTCAAGAAAATCATCTCTTACTTTCATGAGTACAAACCCTTTACATGCTGGACCTTCTTCCATTCAACCAGTGCCTTAAGATGCTATCAAGAAAGGATCCAGTTCTGATTTGAGCTCTATGCCAAGTTATGTGTCTCCTTATGAAGACACAGATGATGAATCCTCTTCCAGAGTATTGGTTGTGCCTCCCCTTGCTGAGATTGCTCCTATAGAACCACTACCAGCTCCACCATTGCAAGCACTCCTTACAGCTCCTCCACCACCAGCAGGTCCATCATCCTCATCTCCTCCCATAAGAGAGAGAGTGAGGGGACTTTCTTGTCCCAAAGTTTAGGATGTGATTGGTGGACATGGAGTCCAGGAGAAGATGCCAGAGTGGGCCATTTCAAGGAGGCCATAGTTGGTGTAGGTGGTTGTTGTGAAGCTGTAGTCTTTTGATGGTTGTTTTTAGTTGTTGTCTTTAGTTGTACTCAGTTGGTAGTATGGTTGTAACTGCTGCATCATAGAATGCAGTTTTATCTTCTAATAATAATACCATGTGTCTTTTAAGTCCATTGCATCTTACTGGTGGTGTTTTATTTCTTTGATCTGCAAAATAGTTTGTGGAAACAAAAATAACAGCCAGTGGATAGAACTAAATTAGCAATACTAAGATCAACCAATAACAGTACATAACTTTTTTTACAAAACAAATTTCAGATTTAGAGATTTATCATTCTAATATTAACTACAAGATACTGAAACCTCCCCACATCAAAAGCTTTAGTGAGAAGATCAGCAACATTGAAGTCAGTATGGATTTTAACCATTTGTATTAGCCTTTTCTCATTACAATCTCTAATAAAATGATGCCTTATCTCAATATGTTTAGTTCTAGAGTGCAAAACAGGATTTTTAATAATGCACATTGTACTGTTATTGTCAATGTAAATCTTAGTATGCATAAAATTATACCCAAAGTCCAAAAATTGATTTTGAATCCAAAGCACTTGACCACAGCAACTAGCAGCAGCCACATACTCAGCTTCGGTGGTGGAATTAGCCACAATTGTCTGCTTTTTACACTACCATGAGATTAGCCTGCTTCCCAAAAACTGACATCCTCCAGTAGTAGACTTCCTATCCAAACTAGCTCCAGCATAATCACTGTCTATATAGGCCACCAAATCAAAAGCTAAATCCTTATAATACCAAAGGCCCAATTTAGGATGACCCTTAAGATATCTAAAGATTCTTTTCACAGCATTCATGTATGATGTGTTTGGTCTGACTTGAAATCTTTCACACACACATACTGAGAACATAATATCTGGCCTATAAGCAGTGAGATACACCAAAGACCCAATCATGGATCTATACAGCTTCAAATCAACCTTAGGACTTCCATCATCTGGTAGCAGTGGTTTCTGAGTTTCCATGGGTGTACTAGCACTCTTTACATCCTGAAATCCAAACTTCTTCAAAACATATGCTACATACTTATCTTGACTAATGAAGATACCATCAGTCCTCTGTTGAACTTGTAGCCCCAAAAAGAAAGTGAGTTCACCCATAGAACTCATCTGAAACTTATCATGCATAAGTTTCTCAAAGTCTTTGTATAGCTCCTTATTGGTTGAGCCAAAGATGATGTCATCAACATAAACCTGAACCAGCAATATATCATCCTTGAGATTCCTTATGAACAAGGTCTTATCAATCAGTCCCCTCTTGAAACCATTGTCCATCAAATAAGTAGAAAGGCATTCATACCATGCCCTTGGAGCTTGATGGAAACCATACATAGCCTTCTTCACCCTGTAGACCTTATCAGGATGATCAGGATCTTCAAAACCAGGAGGTTGACATACATATACCTCCTCATCAATAGTACCATAATAAAGGCACTCTTCACATCCATTTGTTACACAATAAAGTTTTTGAATTAAGCATATGCCAAATACAATCTGATAGCTTCAATCGTTGCAACAGGGGCAAAAACTTCATCATAATCCAAACCTTCAGTTTGTGTGTATCCTTGAGCAACCAACCTTGATTTATTCCTCACCACAATGCCCCTTTCATCCCTTTTGTTTCTGAATACCCATTTAGTTCCAATAGCCCTCTTACCATTAGGAAGATCAACCAATGTCCACACTTCTTGAAGCTTGAATTGTAGCAGCTCCTCTTGCATGGATTTAATCCAACCTTCTTCTCCTAATGCTTCTTCAACTCTTTTGGGCTCCTTTTGTGACAAAAGCAAGCAAATAAACAGTTTTGTAGATCTTGATGATTGTTCCTTTTTTGAAGTGATCTGGCAAAGAAACCTTGTTCAGGAAAGGTTTTAGTGTTCAAATCCCTGCTTCTTGTTTGAATTGGAGTATTCAAATCTCCAAGAATTTTCTCTTTGGGATGATTCTTATGCACTCTGGTGGTAGGAATTGGACTTTTTGTAATGACAGTTTCCAAATTAGTAATATCAGCATTATTGAAAAAGTCATCCATATTTTCATAATCAGTGGGAGTATCCATTTCTTCCAAAGGAGGCATATCAGGATCAGTTGGATACTCATCATCACCAAATAGTGGCTTCGCAGGGATTCCAAAACAAGTACTGTCATCAGTACTTGTAGCAGGGGATTCATATGAACTAGCAGTGGTAGAATTTGGCCTAGCAGTGCTTTCATTATGCTTAGCAGTGCTTTCAGAATTTTTCTTCTACTTTTCAATTTCTTCTACCAACACTGAGTTATCTTCCAACAACTCTTCCTTATCTTGATGATGATCTCCTTTGTTGCCTGAATCTAGACCATCACCTTCTGAGGGACTCTGCTTTTCAATGATGGGTTTGACAGAACCAGCTTTCCACTTTTCAACCAAATAGAACTCTTTTAGATAATCATCTTCTTTAGAATTTGTTTCTTCATCAAAATTCTTTTGTGTACCTGCATCATCATTAGTGAAAGCACCTGCAGTGATTGGCTCATAATTCATAGATTTGGTTAGCATATCAATATTAAACAGCCAATCTGGTCCTTTTGTCTCAACACTAGGAGTCTCTTCATTGAACTTAATATGAAGGTTTTCTTCAACAATTCTAGTCCTCCTATTGTATACTCTAAAGGCTTTGCTATGGAAAGAATAGTCAAGAAAGTATCCATCATCTGCTTTTTCTTGAAATTTGCCAAGGTAGTCTATGGTATTCAAGATAGTAACAGGACACCCAAAAGGTTTTAGAGAAGCTATCATACGCTTCCTATCATGTAACAGCTCATAGGGGGTCTTGTTATGAGGCTTCACTGCCTTGCTTCTATTCTGCACATAACATGCAGTTCCTACAGCTTCAGCCCAAAAGGTAGTTGGTAACTTAGATTCTGATAACATTGTTCTTGCAACCTCAATTAGTGTTCTATTTTTCCTTTTAGCTACACCATTCTGTTGTGGTGTCCTAGCAACACTAAACTATCTTTCTATACCCTTAGCCACACAGAACTGATTAATCACATCATTTTTAAACTCAGTTCCATTATCACATCTTATTACTTTGACCTTATGGTTTACTTGATTTTCTATCTTAGTAATGAAACTCTTGAGGATCTCACTAGTTTCACTCTTAGCAGCTAAAAAGTATACCCAAGAAAATCTACTATAATCATCAGTAATAACTAGGCAGTACTGCTTATGGTTTAAACTTTTAACAAAGGTAGGACCAAATAAGTCCATATGAAGTATAAACAGTGGTTGAGTAATGGTGTTAATTTTCTTGGTCTTACAAGAGGCTCTATGTTGTTTTCCTTTCTGATAAGCCACACAAAGTTCTTTACATTCAAAAACCTTAGAAGGTAACCCTCTCACTAAGTTTCCCTTTACCAGTTTATTGATAGTTTTGAAATTAAGGTGACCTAGCCTTCTATGCCACAATTTTGACTCATCAACTGATGCCTTAGCAAACAAACAAGTTAAGGACCTATTAGGAATTACATCTTTCATGTTAAAGCAGTATATGTTTTCTTTCCTAGGTACCCTTAACTGCACATATTTTTCATCAGGCATTTTGAAATCAGGTGACAACACCACATACTCAGTTTCCCCAAAAAGTACCCAGTTTTTCTTATCACACATTTGAGAAACACTGAATAGATTGTACTTCAGTCCCTGTACCAGATAAACTTTCTCAAAATCCAGCTTTCCTGTTCTGATAGTTCCTCTGCTAACTATTTTTCCTCCTTTTGGATCATTGCCAAATGCCACATGTCCTCCATCATAAGATTCAAAGTCTTCAAGGTTGCTCCCATCCCATGTCATGTGCCCAGAGCAACCACTATCAAAAATTCCTTTGTCTTTTAGCTCATCCTGTAGATTGCCCTGCACATGAATTTAAACAAGTTAGTTCCTTTTGTTGACCCAAGCTAATATTGACTTGGGTTTGCCCTGTGCATCAACATCATCAAATTTCTTTAGGTCCATTGATGCACTACTGGCATTATGTAAAACCTTGGTCTTAGGTTTCCACTGCCAGCTAGCTGAGGCCTTCACAAAATAAAAATAGCTTCCAACCACTGTGTCAGTGATCACCTTTGGAATAGTTAAAACATCTTTTGATTCAGTGGTGATATTCTGCTTAGCAATGGAAACATTTTGCTTAGCAGTGGTTGGAACCCATTTGGGTGCAGCAGTGATTATTGATTTTGTTTTACCATTCCTCATTAGCACTGCTTTTGGAACCATGTTTTTGTTTGGGTGAGGGATGGTGTTCTTTGAAAAGTTTTTATGGTTCACCCTCATCCAATGATTCCAGACTTGTGGTTGGTTTTTATAACAGTTTCTTTGTAGATGCTCAAAACTACCACATTTAAAACAGGCCTTTTTCACACATTGAAAGTCATTTCCTAGTCTGTTTGAAATTATGCCATTGAAGTTTCTTTGATTACCCCTAGGTATGTATCTTTTCATCTATTCCCTAGGAATCTCATTATAGTCTACAACTTTCTTAGAAATTGGTGCTCCAAATCTAGGCACAAGGTTGACTTGTTTAGAATCAACAAACTTAAAATTTTCTAACTTCTTAGACTGTGTTGATTCAGACGTATCTTCCTCAGAATCTGATTCCCAATCTTCAATAATTGGACCATCAGATGACTTATCAAAACCTATCTTAAGTGATTCAGAATTACTAATCTCACCTACATGTTTGTTGAAATTAACTCACTGCTAAATGACAATTCAGTGCCAGGTGGTGCATGTTTCATTAGTGAGGGTGGTGGCACATTATTGTATCCTATCCCAGAACCCTTTTTCACTAATTGACACCCTATAGATTTATGTACCAAATCATAAGCAAATTGTGTTTTAGCAACCCTGACTACATGTTTCTCTTTTTCTTTTAGGGCTTCTTGTTTTACACTCTCTCCTTCTTCAAGTTTCTGTTTAAGCATCTTAATCTCTCTATCCTTAAGTTCAATTTCACCACCTAGTATGTTTATCTTATCTACATATTCAAACTCACATTTTATGCAAAAGTTAAGTTTCTCTTCTACATTCTCAATACCAACTTTATAACCTAAGTTATCTAAAGCAAGTCTATCTACCTCTTTTCTCAGACTCTCATTAATTGCTTTTAGTGATTCTAAGTTATCCTGACAAGATTTAAAATAACAAGTAGAACCTTTTGAATTATTAGATACCTCAGAATCTGATCCTAAAGATGAAGCATAGGCCATGAGAGCAAAGTTATGCTCTTTTGAAGCTTCACTAGCCAGGAAAGCAGCATTGGGACCTTCTTCAATTTGATCACTCCAGTCATAATCACCAAGTCCATCCTGAACAACCAAAGAAGAAGAAGATACTGGTTCTTCAGTTGTCTTTTTGTAGCCTTCTCCAATCCTCTTAGGAGCCCTACACTCCCTTACGAAGTGTCCCTTCTTCTTTCAGTTGTAGCATTCCATCTTGCTTTTGTCAAACCCATTCTTTCTTTGACCATCATACTTGACTTGTCTTCCAGTTCTCCTTAGAAACCTCCTAGCTTGCAATGTTAGCATTGCCATTTGCCACTGAAGATTGATTTCATCAAGATCATCATGATCAATTTGATCCAGATCTTGATTTAGCACAGTAACACTGGTTGTTAGATCAGCCAGGAAAGCACATATGGCACTATCACTAATGTTATCACTAACAGTGGTATTATTAGCAATGGCAGTGGAAACTCCATAAGCAGCAGTGGATGCTTCCTGAGAACTTTTATGGTTTGTAGACACAAAAGCAATGTTCTGTGAAGCAGAGGATGAGCCAGCAATGGTTTTTTCAGACTCATAGACCTTCAAGTTGTTGTAGAGATTGTCCAGTGTGATTGTATCAAAATCATCTTTATTTCTCCACAAAACTGTATGCATAGCCCATTCTGGTGACAAACTTCTGATGAACTTAAGATTGATATTTTCTTGATTAATTTTATAGTCCACCAGTTTCAAATGACTTATGAGCTTCTACAATCTGTTGTAGGTTCCATCAAGATTCTCCCCATTAAGAGCAGTGAAGTTTTCAAGTTGATGTTTGAGCATATTCTTCTTGAATTTCTTAGTAGCATCATTACCAGCAAATCTTGTTTCAAGAGCATCCATAAGCTCCTTTGCAGTCTCATACTCTTGAAAGTCCAAAGAAAACTCATTAGGTATTCCCATACAGAGAATACTGTGAGCCTTTATCTCTCAGTTTTCTTTTAGCCTTGTCAACTTCACTAACAATACTAATAACTTTACCATCATCACCCTTTTTAGGTAGAGTATCACCATTCTCAACAACTTCCCAGATGGTGTAGTCAATCATGCGAATGTATTGTCTCATTTGCATTCTCCAATCATAAAACTCACCCTGCTTCAACATGGAAACCTTTGATGCAGTAACCATATGAGTTTCGTCAGATATCTTAAACTTCTTGAGTAAAACAGATCTAAGTTAAAACTACTTCTTCTTGATCACAGTTTCTAGATCACAAGCTCTGATACCACTTGTTGATCCCAGTTGAGCAAACGATCCCTTATAGAAACTGACTTAAACAATATTCTATTAAACACTATGCGGAATATAATGTTTAGTCTTAAGAAGAAGAACAATAATAAACACTAAACACCTCAATATTATTAATACGAATACTATGAATAGTATTAGGGTTTTATAACCTTGAAGTGTATCGACTTTAGATATATCTAACACACGTATATCTAACTCTAACCTAGGACCTCCTTTTATAGGCTAAGGAGTCTTTTACAATATACAATACGTAACCTACAAGATAAATATATTTTCCATATTTATCTAACATAAAATATTAAACCGACATATCTAACTAGCAGTGCTTACAATACATTAGCAGTGGTTACATAGACTACTAGCCGTGGTTTAACATAGCAGTAAATTCAACTCTTTTAGCCGTGGTTTCTTTTGCTCTAGCAGTGGTTCCATATAACATATTGGATTTCACAAACATATCAAATCATGATCAAAGTAGGCGTATACTATAGGTTTTTAGAGAGAGAAAGAGTTAGAGGTTTGGGAAGTTAGTGAGAGAAAGTGAAAGTATTATTATGAGCTCCAACCCTCTACCTTGGGAGGTAGAGGGTATTTATAGTATCTTACATAAACGCCACCTACGGGATGTGGATCAGGCATATAGTGGGTAAAGACCCGTCCGTCCTCCACGGTGTTACTTAACTAAATACTACCTAACATTAAATAACTACGACTACGAGGTTTCTAACGATTACATATACTTGAGGTGACCGACACTTTAATAACCGGATTTACTAAATCCTAATAATCTCCCCCTAAGGGAGGTCACCTCAAATTACATTGAATACAAACTGATATTACATTAAGATTTTTCTTGGATTCTTGTTAATGTTCTTTGCTTAGTAGCCCGTAGTCTTTGATTCTTCATTATTGCATGTTTGGTTAATCCAAGTGGAGGTCTTTAACTGATCCACGTGATAATGAGTTTTGAGCCAGCTTTGAGATCATCAGCTACCATAAATCTTTGACTCTACCTTTGTAGTGTTGACATTATGTGATGTTGTGACATTTAGACCGACATGCTCACATTCTGGATCATGATTTCTTCTCATCAGAGTAGCGGAAGATTTATTTGATTCATGATATTTGCAGCAGCGTAGCAGGAGCATGGAGTGAAAATATCAGAGTTGTTGATGCACTTATCATGATTTCTTTAGAAATGAATGTGTTGAGTGAGCATGCGGCTATCGATTGACCTCTCCATTCTGATCAGCTGCAAACGTCGGGCGTACCTGCATACAACAGTTAGCAATAAAGCGCACGAAAGTGTCTTTGATCACTTTCGTTGAATTGAGGTACACGGCCCACGGTTCCCCGTTGATCAGTACAAGTACTGCCTGTGATTAGGTATAATTCCGAAGAATCTCCTTGACAGGGTTTCGCAGCTGTTCAAGTTGTTCTCAAACCGGAACGTCTCAAAGAAGACAACATGGAGTGAGTGAACCAGCGAATTTGAGATTCACTGATTGATGAAAAGAGATTTGAAAAACAATCGAGTATTGCTTAATAAATTGTTTTTGCAATACAAAGAAGGTTTTAAGAAAAGTCAATTATCAATCATAAACACCTTTTATTTTTTGAAATACTAATACACAGTTGATGTACTAGAGAAAAGAATTTTAAGCACACCGACCGATTTTTCAAAGGTATCTGTCAATCCATAACCTGAACCAGGATTGATTCATAATTTTGAATTGCCCCATTGTTTCTGTTCAGTTGTCACATGGTTGATCTATTGGATAGATCTCACATGCCACCTACCAAGAGCTTGTTTGATGTTGGCTCTAGAAGGTTTTCCATCGTCATTATGAATATGTTTACATATCACTAAGATGTTCTGGCAATACCACAAGGATAATGCGTAGGACTCTTAAAATATACTCTCTCTTTCCACAATGTGTGAGACAGAGAGTCTTCATTGATAGTGTCCTAAAGAGATTTATTGATGATCTCGTGGCTCTAGACTCAATTGTGCACATTTGGTTCCTATGCCAGAGACTAGGGAGAGGGTCTCCTTTTTCAATATCAACAATCTTTAAGAGAAAGTTGATAGATTATGTCGGTTCCCCATGAGAATGAAACAAGTCCTTTTAAGAGGAACTTGAGTGGCTTGGGAAGATAAGTGCAGTGCATCACTGGGTCCATGATGTCTTGTCTTCAATACCAGTGTTACCTTAGTAACCAGCAGTAGCATATGAATTGAACCCGGTTTCTGCCTTAAGGTTGAATTAATGGAGGGCTATTTCTTTTCACCCTTTTCACATTTAGTTCTTTTTCATTCTTCAACCCCTGCAGTGCTTACCGAGACTTCATACCTGGAACCTTGTTGGGTTTATTCTAGTTCTAGCTCAATCTCAGTCCGCACTCTTCCCATATCTCACTTTTCTCCTTTTTTCATCATACCTAAGGACTTCTACACTATCTATTGGATTGTCCCTGGGTAGATCCCTCCGGTTCTGGCTGGATCTTGGGAACAAACACCTAACCTAACTATCTTTATATCACCATACATAAAGTAAATTTGGTCGATCTTTTTGGTATTGTTCATATGCCATTGGAACCAATTGAAAAACCATTTGAAAATCAATTCAGATACTTGTGAAATATTATCAAAGCATTTTGTACCTGAATTGTTTTTGATATTTTTTAGAAAAAAAAGAGCTCCCCCTCAACATGTGCATTGAGTATTTGAAATCGTTTTGGCACACGGAGGTAAGAGGAAGGATTCCCTTCTTTGATTACCATTTTCTAAAAGATATCAACATCACTTTCCTGATCAAAATTAGTATTTTTCATACTTTGTTTTAAGGATAATTTTGGAAAGGATGTGGTTTTCAAAAAGTTGCTCCCCCTCAATATGTGCATAGAGATTTGAAAGTGTTTTGCACATATTAGGGAAAACCTGCACATTGAAACAAATCAATCAAGTTTCAATCCTTTTTGGTTTGAAATAAATGTTCCTCCTCAACATCTGCATGGAAAATTTGAAATCGTTTGGCACATGAAGGGATGAGAGCTTGCTAATCACGTATAAAACCATTCATTGAATTATCAGTTTAAATCCAATTTAAATCACAAATTCTCCCCCGATCACAATTTTCAAATCATTTGAGATTTGTGATCTCTGTAGATTTAAATTGATTTTGAAAGCTTTTGAAGAGAATTTTGACTTGCTTATGAAAACCTTTAACCGATAAGGATCAAATCTGAGACTTTAAACTCCAAAGATTAAACATGCTTAAATATCTTTTGAAAACATGACATAAACCTTGGTCTGAACCAATTGTATGACAAATAACCTTTTGATTTAGATGAAATCATTCTCCCCCTCAATCAATGACATAAGTTGTTGATTGAGAGATAAAGATTTTGACAAATGTCAAGTCCAGATGATTTCCAAAAAATGAGACCGAGTTATTTTTATTAGTTTTCAAAAAAATAACAAATATTTGTTTTTAGAATCAGAGCATGAGATTTGAAAAATAAGATAAGGCATGGCTCTGTTCTTTCTTTAAAAACGGGTTATATACTGAAATGACTATAAACCTTGGTTTTTTTCTCTCAAATTTTTTTTTGATTTTTGAATTTTTTTTATGTGCATTCAAACAACATCTAAAGACCCATGTCACTCTTTGAATGATAGCACAGAGACCGTAGATATCATCGAATCAAGAAAAGCATGACAAAATGACAATATTTTTTGAAATTTTTTGAGTTTTTCAAATTTTTATGGATTTTTGAAAGTTTTATATTTTTTTATTTGCTTTTTGTTGGTTTTGAAATTTTGTATTTTGCTTTTTGAAAAAATAATTACAAGAGATGGATGAAGAAAAAAAACTTTTACTCCTCTTCTTCCTCTTGAAGACGTTTGAGTGTTTCCGGTTGTAGACTCTTTAGACCAAGTCGTGAAAGGATAAAATCAAAACGTTCTCTAGGAAGAGTTTTGGTGAAGATGTCTGCTAGCTGGTATTCAGTCCTCACAAAATAAAGTTCCACCACACCGTTCTCCACTTGCTCCCTGATAAAATGATGTCGAATGTCGATATGCTTTTCTCTTGAATGTTGAATGTTGTTGCATGAGAGAGCAATAGCACTTTTGTTATCACAATATAGAGGGATTTTGTTGAATTCAAAGCCATAGTCAGATAATTGGGATCTCATCCATTGGATTTGAGCACAACAAGATTACATGGCTATGTATTCAGCCTCTGTAGAGGATATAGAAGTACTCATTTGTTTCTTTGAAGACCAGCTCACGAGCTTATCACCCAAAAACTGAGCACCTCCTGACGTGCTTTGACGTGTATCTTGACATCCTGCATGATCAGCATCTGCATAGGCTGTTAGTGACATACCGGTGTCCTTCGGGTATCAAAGTCCCATATTGATGGTTCCTTGGAGATACCGAAAGACCCGTTTAACCGCTTCAAGGTGCTTTTTGGTAGGCTTAGCCTGGTATCTAGCACACATGCATACAGCGAACAGAATGTCTGGTCTACTGGCAGTAAGGTACATCAGGGATCCAATCATACTACGATATTTCGTTTGATCTACCATGATCCCTGAGTGGTCCTCATCTAGTTTGGTACGTTCTACCATGAGAGTGTCAACGGTGTCACAAGTATCAAATCCAAATTTCTTTAAAATTTCATTTGCATATTTAGATTGATTTATAAAAATGCCTCTGGGACTTTGTGAAATTTGTAATCCCAAGAAAAATGACATTTGTCCCATCATAGACATTTGAAATTTGGAACCCATCTCATTAGAAAAACGGTCACATTCATTGGGGTCAGTTGAGGCAAAAATAATATCATCAACATATATTTGAACGTGAATTAAATGTTTGCCTAGCATTCTGGTGAACAATGTTGGATCAACTGCTCCTTTGCTGAATCCAGTAGATAGAAGAAACTTTGATAGCGTATCATACCATGCCCTTGGCTTCAAACCGTAAAGGGCCTTCTTCAAGAGATAGACATGAGTAGGATGCTCTGGATTCACAAAACCTTCCGGTTGGCTGACGTATATGACTTCTTTAAGATCTCCATTAAGAAAAGCCGTCTTTACATCCATCTGATAGACAACCATGTTCTTACTTTCCGTATTAGCCAGGAAGATTCTGATTGCCTCGATACGTGCAACTAGAGCAAATGATTCTTCAAAGTCAATACCCTCCTCTTGACGATATCCTTTTGCAACCAATTAGGCCTTGTTCTTTAACACATCACCATGCTCATCAAGTTTTACTTTGAAGATCCACTTTACAGCAATGATCATAGCACAATCCGGAGCAGGTACTAATTCCCATACATCTAGTCGATCAAACTCATGAATTTCTTCTTGCATGGCATTGAACCAGCTGTCTTCATTCATGGCAGTTTTAACATCTTTTGGTTCGATCTTAGAGAGTACGGAGTTGAAGAAGCACCATAAGGCATCAGTTGCAAGTTATTTACGAGTGGATACTAGACGAGAGAGGTTTCCAATGATGTTGTCCAATGGATGGTCATGTGTCCATTTTCTAAGGTGTTCATGTGGTTGTTGTTGAGGAACTGAAGTAGCAGAGTCGTTTTCTCCTGAAGAAGATGGTTCTGATGATGTTCAGGAGCAAATATGTTCTCAAAGGGAGCATCTTCGGGAGTAGCAAAGGGATTATCTCCGTCATAGGTGCCAGATACAATTCCATGATGTACACTCGATGATTGAGGATTTGTTGATGAGATAGAGTGATCAACAGCATGCGCTTCTTGACTTAATGACATAGAAACTGAAGGGTTAACTTCATTGACAGGGATAGGAGCAGCCTCTGTTGATGGATTTAACAGATCATTAGCAATTGGCTCATAGTGTTCATCAAACATTGGATCAAACAATTTCTTCAAATCATCTTCTGAAGGAGTTACATAGGGAGTTGCTGGTGAGAGATTTTGTACAAGAGAAGAACTAATGGGACTATTTGATGAAGGTTGTGATACGGGTCCAGAACTTGATTGTCCTGGAGCCATTTGCCCGGACAGCTCATCGAACGTGACGTGAATAGTTTCCATGATATCTCGAGTTCTTTTGTTGTAGATTCGGTAACCCTTCTTGTTTGATGCATAACCTACAAAAACTCCAATGTCCGCCTTAGCTCTTAATTTACCTAAATCTTGACCGTCATTCGTTGGATAGCACAAAGCACCGAACACACGAAAGTAGGAGAGATCAGGTTTTCGTTTATGGACAAGTTCGTATGGAGTTTTTCCATGAGAGGTGTGTATAAGGGAACGATTTTGGGTGTAGCAAGCAGTGGCAATGGCTTCAGCCCAAAGAAACATTGGAACCTTTGAATATATTAGCATTGTTCTTGCGGCTTCCACAAGAGTTCGATTTCGTCTTTCAACTACACCATTCTGTTGAGGAGTTCGAGGAACACTTCTTTGATGACTGATTCCAACACTTTCATAAAATTGACTTATGTCTTTGTTAACAAACTCTGTGCCATTGTCTGTTCGAACAATTTTAACAGTATTGTTGAGTCGAACCTGAAGCTGCTTGATAAGTTTGATGATGACATTTGGAGTTTCATCCTTTGTCCTCAAAAACTTTACCCAAGTAAATCGAGAGTAGTCATCAACAATGACTAGAATATATTTCTTCCCATTAATAGTTTGCACTCTCATTGGTCCGCACAAATCCATATGAAGGATATGAAGAACTTCCATTATTGAGTTTGTGGGTTTGGGTTTATGGGCATATTTCTTGGTTTTGCCCAATTGGCATGCTGAACAAAGATGATATTTTTCATACTTTAATCTGGGAAAGCCTCTTACAAGATCCTTTCTGGAAAGATTATTAATGGTTCCGAAGTTCAAGTGATTGAGACGACGATGCCATAACAATGATTTTGTTTTCGAAGCCTTTGACAACAAGCAGATTGGAGAAGACTTCATCATGTATTCGATAGAAATGGTGTATAGGTTTGAACCACGTGTTCCTCTTAACAGTTCCACACCATCAAGTTCTCTAACGAAGAAGGTATGTTTTCTAAAAGCCACCTCTAGATCGGAATCACAGAATTGACCAACAGAGAACAGATTATGACCAAGACCTTCTACATAATATACCGTGGAGATTACACTATTACCAACAACATAGTCTCTATAACCCATAATTGCACCAAAATGGTCGTTCCTGAATCTAACAGTTCCGATGAATTTACTCACGAAGTTCATGAGCCGCGAGCGATCTCCAGTCATATGCTTGGAATAGCCTGAGTCCAGGTACCACAGAACGATTTGAACGATCTGCAGTTGAACAGAGACAAGAATGGATAACTGGATAATTGGGATCCCCATGCAAGAATGGGTTCCATTTCGTTAGTAACAGTGATTGGAACACCCATATCGGAAGTAGAAACAATGGAATCATCAGGAATAGATGCAGTGCTAGTATCCGTATTTGACCTATTCAAAGTATGTTCACTTCTTAAAGGAATAGTTCTACCAGTAGGCATCCATTTTCTAATGGGCATAGACTTAGCAAATTTAGGGCACAATTCATTAAGATTAAACTTACGGCCAATAGGTATCAATTGATAACCTATATTACTAAATTTTCTTCCTGTGGGCTTCCAATGTTTTCTAACTGTCTTTCGCCTTTGCCTTTTAGCCTTCTTAGCTTGATTTTTGACATTAACAATTTTAACTAGGCATTTAACAGAATTAATCAACTCATTCACACCACATTCATGATTAGTAACAAAAGTCAAGCAATTATCATTACATGGTTTGCAGATAGTAGCAGAATTCGAATTAATTACAGTATGCTTATAGCTAATACTAGAATCAACACAATTCGTTTTATTCAACTCAAACTTAGTGTTCCTAGGGTGGTCTTCTACTCTCTTCCAATGTACATTCTTAGCTTACGAGGTCCTATCTTGCTTTGCATTTCTTGGAGGCTTTGACCCGCTTGCTTTAATGTCACTGATTACTCCTGTAGATGGAATTATGGGAACATTAGTTGGTTGAGCTACCTTTTGCATTCCTGAACTAGAAGTGCAGGGATCTGAACTATTTGAAGGCACTTTAGAGTTCACTTTCTTAATACTGGGCATAGAATTGGTTGCATACTTGGCACTAGGCATAGAACAAGCCATCACAGCTTTATCTTTCGCAACTAATGATTTAGGACATGTTGCTTTTAAACATTCTAACAGCTCCTGAGATCGTTTGGCCTGAATGCAAGCAAACCTATGAAATCTTCTTCAACAATCTCACCGAGACATTCTAGACTATCCTTAAGGTGAGCGAAATAGTTATGAAACACAAATTCATTATTTCTAAGATGAGGAGGAATGTATTTAATAGTCACAGTATATTTGGAGTCAGCAGATAACTTTGATGCAACATTCTCATTAAAGACAAGTGGCATTTTCCCTTTTACCTGACTCTTCAGATTCTCAATTTCCTTTTGTAAAGACGTTAGTTTTTTGTTGTTCTTGTCACGAATGACTTTCATTGAATCATATAACTCTTTAAAGTGGCGTTTAACTTTTTCATTTTCTTCTAGAAAACTCTCATTTTCCTTTTGTAAAACATTAACCAAGTTTTGAAGATGAAAAATCTGAGAACACTGAGAATCTAAAGGAGGAGGCATTTGGGAGCCAGTCACATTGTTCTTTTCACCCTTTAATTGTGAAATTTGGGCTTTCAACTTTCTGATCGTGTTACAATGGGCTTGAATCTGTTCGTCACGTTTGTTTATTTCAAAAAGTGCGTCAAACTCTTGAACATTTGAGGATGTCTTGATGTTTGAGGTTTTGACATTTTCTTTGAGATGTTGATATTTTAGTTGCAAATCAAAATGTTCAACTTCTAGCTTAGAAAAATGTTTTACCAAATTATCGCGATCATCCTGATCAATTTTCTCATTTACTTATGAGTTTTTGTTTTCAACCTCAATGACACGATCATGGGAAACTTTCAAGGCAACAGTTAATTCATGAAATTGAGAAGCAGTAATAGAATGCTTAGTAACAGTATAAAACACATCTTGAGCCACACAACTTAATACTAAGTTCTCATTTAAGATATGCAAATTCTTCCTTTCAATTTCATTATATTTGAGTTCCCGTTCATAATCATTTACCGCAACTATCATTGCATCAAATTCCTTTTCCATTTCTTTGATATCTGAGTTAATTCCCTTTTGAAGACTCTCAAATTGACCTTTTAATTGTTTAAAGAAAGGCATGACTTCAGTTAAATAACATTCTTTAGTTTTCTCAAAACCCCTTTCCCCTTCAGTAATCCCAGTGGGTGTGATCCTTTTCTTACACGTTTTCTCAAAATCAACAAATAGTTAATAAACAACATACAGGCTAATTAAGGTCTTGCTATTAGTGGAAATAGTTCTCGGAACTAAGTGCATTGGTGTATTGGGAGGGTACACAGTAGCTGCAGGCACTTTCCTAAGGGGAGGGTTTATTTCAACAAGTTCACTTGCCTTTTGCTTATCCATATCTTTCTTCCAAAAAATTTTTTCTGTGGTTAATTGAGTTTGAGGCTTAAACCTGTTTAGGGAGATCCAATTTTCTTTTGTGTAATCATGAGGTTTGATCGTTATATTTTTCTTTTTACACTCAGGATCGTTAAGCTTCTTGTCCATTTTCTCCCTAGAGGCATCATCTAATTTTCTATCCTCTTCCGTGCTTCCAACACATGATGGTGTTTGCCTAGGCTTAAGAATCTCATTTCCATCATATAGTACCTTATGAGCAGCTCTAGCCTTTTTACCAACCTCGGGATTTGGTTCCTCAACAAGGGGAATACTATGCTTATCGCTTAAGACTATATGCTTAGTGATCATGTGAGCAGTCTGAATGGTATTCCCTTGTATGTACAACTTATTTTCAAGCTTGTTTTTCAAAGTTTTTAGATTAGAAAAATCATTCAAAAGTTTTGATTCCTTAGCATTACATTCTTGTTTAAGCACCTTAACATTATCTTGAAGCTCTTGCTTTTGCTTAACAGTTTTAGAAAGCTTTTCTTGTAAGGAGTTTAACTCTTGTTTTAACACTTCTTCTCTAAAATTACTTTTTCTAATAATTGTACGCATTTGGTCATCCATTTCCTGCTCACGGGTAGTTAACTCAAACATAGCACGTTGTTCATAAATAGCAACTTGTTCTTTATAGGCATTCAGTTCAGAGATAATATAATCATCAGGGGCACATGTAGTGTATTCATCAAAAACATAGTCATCCTTGACTGCAGAAGATACATCACTTGGCACAATCTCACTTTCACTTTGTGTCACATATTGATCATATGGGACAATATTACTATTACCCTCATTATCAATATCTGATTCATAAGTTTCAAGAGTTTGTACTTCGTTATGTATCTTTTGCTCATCCACCTCATCCTATATTTTTAATACCTCTGAGATCATTGATTATTTGGATGGACCAGTGTTGTGGTGATGAGACCTTTGGAGAGACCATAGGTGAGATGCTAGCCATGAAAATTGTCTGGGCAGTAGGTTCATCATCGACATCAGAGTCAAATGTATCACAGTCTGCAACTTAAAAGGCATTTTGATGATTGTGACCTATTTCCTGAATTGGCTTCTCATCTACATCAGCATCATATGTCTTAGCATTCCCTTCTGCAAGAAACAACAACTCCTCTTCATCCAAAGCTGCTCCATTATCTTGAGCTTGCACAAGCAACATCTTGTCTTTGAAGTATTCTGCATTCTGTGGACGTTTTAGAGATGTGCAGCTCCTCGCAATATGTCCCTCACCACCACAGTTGTAGCATTTGATTGGCTTTGCTTGCCCTTGATTGGCATTTCTTCCATGATTCTGATTAGCTACATATCCTCCACCTACTCCAGTGTTACCATAACCTGCTCCAATCATCCCTTGTTCATACCGTCTTCCTTGCACATTCCGCACCACTAACTTACCATCTCTGACAGTAGCTTGATTGTGTGGATTGGATGTTGTTCTGAGGTTATTGTTGATGTGTGGAGTGGAATTCATATTTTGACTAACCATGAGAGACAGTTGATTGATGAAGTTTTCCATGAGTGTGTTTGAGTCTGGAGGATTATATGCTGGATCAGGAATTAGCTTGTAATTACCATTACCCGTGGGTATGCCTTGAGAAGCTTTGGTGGTAATTCCAACATTGGTGTAAAAGGTTGTTGAATCATTTGACGAACTTGTTTCTCCCTGTTTAGATTTGAACTGTTCAAGAATCATTCGTTCAAACATAGCATGTCTCTCATTCTGAAGTAAGAAGGCATACAGTTTCTCATAGTTAGTGTTCTTTAATCCTTTGGTTAGCTTCACAGAGGTGACAAATTTGTGCCATTCGGGATTCATGTTGTTCACAAACTTTGAGTTCAGCTGAATATTAGGCATGGTCATTTTGATATTCCTCATGTCATTCACAAGCTTGTGGAATCTCACGTAATATTCATAGACACTTTCTTCTGGTTTCATCTTAAAGTGCTCAAATTCATCATACAGTTGTGATTCTCTGTCTTCCTTAGTTAATTCAGAACCCGAGAGAACCATCTTGACATTATCCCAAACAGCCTTGGCTTCAGTGTTGTGATTGATAAGCTTGTAGATATCTTTTGGAAGACCTTGAAGTATAATGTTTGAAGCCCTGATATCAGCATCGTATCTCTTTTTCTCCTTATCACTGAGCTCATCATACGTCTTTGGTCTGTCCAAACCTAAGATCACTGTTCCATCTGCAGCTGTTTCAAGTACATCTCTGGTAGTCTCAATTTGATAAGGTCCTTCATCAATTGACTTGAGAATGTTTACCCCATTTTCCTTTCCCAGACAATACAACCTAATTCGTTGAGCCCATGAGTCATAATCAGTTCTGTCAAGCATGGGTGGACGAGTATCTGATCCAGCTGCTTGAACATCCTTAGCTACAAAAGAGATGATTGTAGGCACGTTGGTAGACATGTTTACAGATATCACAGGATTTTATAACTCTATGATTAAACCGGGAAATGGATTCTTTCACGGGATTTTACTAAATCAAGAGAAAACCGTATTAGAAACAATAATCAACCAAGTTGCTATAACCCTTGAAGACAAGTCGCTAAATCACCAAGTTGCTAAGAAACAACTCGCTAAAAGGCTCAAGTCGCTATGAAACAAGTCTCTATGAACCAAGTCGCTAAACACAAGTCGCTAAAGCAACAAATCGCTAAGCTGACAAGTCGCTAAAGAGCAACTCGCTAAGTGGGCAAGTCGCTAAGGAACAAGTCACTAAGAGGCCAAGTCGCTAAAGAGCAACTCGCTAGTCACAACACAGTTAAGTCGCTGAAAATAATAAAGACAAGTCGCTACGTTGAACAAGTCGCTAGCCGGAGTGGTACCTCCACTACTTTGTACTATTTGTCGCCTTATCTCAATAAACAAGTCGCTAGAGCTCAAGTCGCTACCACTTCAACTACAAGTCGCTGCAAACTAACGAAGCAAGTTGCTACGAAGAAAACTTATCCGAGAGTCAAGTCGCTAGCAAGAAAAACTTAAACACAAGCCTTTTCAATCCAAAACAAGCCCAACCACATTGATTCAAGCTTTCCAAATCAAAACCCAAGTACTTACAATGATTCTAAACACAAAAGTATAATCAAAATTCAAACTGTAACACAAGAAATTATCCAAATGATGCAAAAACCATTAAACTTTTTCAAACCCAAAAACCATATAAAACCACTAGAAATCCAAGGACATGTAAGAGAGATGATCAAACCATGGCTCTTGATACCATTTGTAACATATTGGATTTCACAAACATATCAAATCATGATCAAAGTAGGCGTATACTATAGGTTTTTAGAGAGAGAAAGAGTTAGAGGTTTGGGAACTTAGTGAGAGAAAGTGAAAGTATTATTATGAATGTCACAATTCGCAATTTCCGGTCATTTCTCATATTCCATATTCATCATTTCATAACGATTCGTACATGGTTTTGCATTTTTCATTAAACGTTATTTTCTTATTAAATAAACGCTATCGCGTAATTAATTATTTTGAACGTTTGACCCGATATTTCCAAAAATTATTCCAATATATTTTAATACTCATATTATGATTTTAAAAATATTATTATTAGTCTACCCAGTGTTTTAAATTTATTTGGTATATAAATTGTTAAATTTATATTATTACGACGGTTTTCTTAAAAACTACACGAATATTATTATTTCACTCAAGCTTTACGAGAAATGTATTTTTATAATTTTTATGACCTAAATATATTTTATCTTGACCCGTGAAATTTATTTTATCTAACGCTACCTTAAATATTTAAATGTGTATACAACTTACAAATCTTATTTAACAACATTACAAGTTATTACTATCCTCAAACAACTTTACTTCTACTTACATTTATACACTTACATAATAATAATAATAATAATAATTATATGTACATTCATTATTACATACATGATTCACTAAAGATTTGTCAAGATTTTCTTACATATATTTTCTACACACAAACTCCTACACACACACATCCAATAATTTTAGTGTGCAAAGTCAAGATCTCCTTTCTTCTTCTTCCCTCAAAATAAATCGTCCACCATAGAAGATCAAGAGATAGTTCATCAAAAATTTTCTAATCAAGATCTTTACAATCTAGATACACTCTTTGTTTAGGTTTTGAAATAAAAACCTAGGGTGTTTAGGATAATCCTTGGTTCACTAAACCTCATCAAGCACTTGTAAGCATGAAACTTTAACTTTTATCTTTTCATACATATTTTTCATACATTTTCTTGAAGTCCATATGATCATAATTGCTCAAGTTGTAGTTTATCAAATGTTATCACCCATATGTGCTCTATAAATTTTTATAACAAGTATTTACTAGTTAGAAGTTTATAAAAGTGAGTGGTTTGAAAAATGATTTATCAAAGTAAGTTTTGATCATTTAGTAGTGAAGGTTTTATGTAGTTTATGTTAATTAGTAAGTTGAAAACACTAGTTTTAAACCCAAAAATAGTCTTTTTACCATATATGGTTCGAATAGCATTTTATTTTTAGTAGGATTGGTGATGAGTAGATTAAGGGATTTTTGTGGTGAAGTTGTGGTTAAACAAGTAGAAAAATGGTAATTTTAAAATAAGCGCGGAAGCGCTGTCGAAATTTATAATTTTTTTTCCGAAAAGTTAGTCATTTTTATAAGTTTTATTAAAGTTTTAGAAAATAGATTTTTAGTTATGAACGTGGCCTTTTGAACGGACTAAAACGGAGTTATAACGAAAAATATACGTGGTTTCCAAGTTACGATTTAAAAACTATAATTTTCCGGAAAATGTTTATGCAGTCCGAATTTTAACTGACCCAAACAGTGGCCTTAAAATTTCTGTGAAGTCTCCGAAGTTTAAAAATATATTAGTACTCTTCATTACCTTCGCGTGGATATAAAGAACTTGAAAAACGGACTTAAAACGAGTGATTTATGGTTAACCGAACTTCGAGTCAAAAACGTGCTGAAAACACTATTCACAGCTTTAGTAAGCTGTCAGGATTTTAATCAAGGTTTTTGAGGGCCTAAACGGACGTTTCGGGGGAAATGGACGTTAAAAACGAGTTAGTTTTCTTATGTATATATTACGTCAAGTCCGACGTAAACTGATTTTTCAATTACTAAAACCGTCACACATTCAAGTAACAATATTTTTATATAACTAGTTTTCAAGTAGCATATTGGGTGATACGTTTTCAAATCATGCATTCACGACAACATATCATAACTCAAGTCATAACATTCATTTTAGGTCGCGGATAGTTTCCGAGCCTCACTTTCGTACACTTCATTTTGTTAGCATATCAATCACACCAGGTGAGTTTCATAGCCCCTACTTTTATACATTTTCAATTACTTTTGGGGGAGATACATGCTCAAACTATTTTCATTTACTTTCACAAATATTCTAAACTTTGACATACTACTGTGAGTTCATACCCCACTTTTACTCGTTTGAAATTCTTACAAACTATTTGGGGGAGATACATGCTTAAATACTTATTCCACTCTTGCGAATACTCAAACCATTTATACAATTGTGTTACAATATACTTCTTATACACTTTGGACATTATGTGTGGTTTATTGCGATATGTACTTAATGTGCTAAACTAGTTTTCAATTATGCATCAACATACAAACTTTAGCAACTGGTTAACTCCTGCGGGAGCCGGCAGAGAGGTATTGATAGTACTATCGGGCTGACGCCCCCACCCTTGTGTCCTTGATAGACGAGACCTTGGGTGAATATAATCTGTTATTCAAGTGATTCAATGTAACACAACAAACAAGTTAGACTTCGTCGTGAGGTTCAGTTGGCTGTGATTCTTTGCATTAAGTTTATGTATATATCGTATGCACCTATGTCCTACTTACAAACAAGATTGACAATTACATACTTTGGCAATGGATTGAAAACACACAGGTTGCAAGTTTTGTATGGGCGGAACTTGGAACTGAGTGGATTTGCACGGCCTTTGCTGCATCAACATTTCTTATAGACTTTTTCAATTCATTTTCCACAAACTTATGAACTCACCAACCATTGTGTTGACACTTTTTAGCATGTTTATCTCAGGTCTTAAGGTGATAGCATTTCATGGAGCTTTTGGGTCGCATGGCATACATGGAAGTCTTGTGTTTTTAACAATTACCATTCGACATGTTTTGTAAACTCTTGTGTATTATCAAACTTTGGGATTTCTTGCTTGTAAACTTTAACTTGTTTATCGAATGGTAAACTTTTCAAAACGTCTCATTATAGAGGTCGTTTTCTGTATCCATACTTTGTGCTATGACGTTATACCCCAATGACACTATCGTTCCGCTGCGGTATTTTGGGGGTGTGACAATGAACTCCAACCCTCTACCTTGGGAGGTAGAGGGTATTTATAGTATCTTACATAAACGCCACCTACGGGCTGTGGATCAGGCATACAGTGGGTAAAGACCCGTCCGTCCTCCACGGTGTTACTTAACTAAATACTACCTAACATTAAATAACTACGACTACGAGCTTTCTAACGATTACATATACTTGAGGTGACCGACACTTTAATTACCGGATTTACTAAATCCTAACATTCCATACTTAGAATACTTCCTTTCAGTGGAACCTAAAACCCAACATTATTGTGGTGTTAGTGTTATCGTTGATTTGAGCCATTTCTACAGAAAAAAGTTCAAGTATTAGTATTTTCGATAATGCAACTTTTCAAGAAAATAAAATATACCCAAGGTAATATAAACATATAACCATATAATCTTATCGAAAACTAGGATCCAAATTATCATAGGTTCATTACATCAGTTAATCTGCTAGTAATGAAAGGATATAATAAGGTAATATATCGAAAAATAATTGGCAAACAATTTCCAATTCCTAGATCATTATGGGATTTATATTTTCCAACGCTATTGCAAATATAAACATGTTTTATCCCATCTTATGCCTTGAGTCCATGTCTCACTTCCTACTCAATTTAAGTGTCTAACTTAAAGAACTGCAAATATGTTCATGTAAGGTCTGGCTTTACATAAAGATTTACCTTTCCATCACAATCTCGCCAAGTTCTGACATGAAGTAAATTGCAACTTCAAGTGTTCCTTTAACTAGATGGCACAAACTTAATTTATAAAGGGTACTAGTTTTGATTTTATGTGGTCAAATCAAATATGCACAAAGATGTCATGCATTCATCTTGTAGCATAAATTTTAATAAAAAACTTTTTATTACCAATTCATAAAGATCAAATTATCAAAGTTTTGATTGAAGTATTGGTTTCGCCAATCAAGGAATTTACCTTTAATTATCGTCCATTATATCGTACTTTTGCATAAGTCTAAGACTTAGTGTTTCGGGTAATTACCACCGAAGTGGCGCATGGAATTAAAGCTAATTCGCCCTTAAGATGATTTTGTACGCATAGCCTACTTGGTAACTCCAATTTAACTCGCAAGGAAGCGGAGAATTCGGTCAGCGCTGAAGCAATAACCTCCTTCTTTAGGGTCACAATTTAATGCGCTCCCCTCCTTGTACCCCCCACATAGTCCGTCGAATTGGGTGAGCCGTTCTCACTTTTTATACCAAAATCATCAATCAATCAAACTATTGAAAACTTAACTCTTCAAAAACAAATCAAATTTCACCATTGTTTAGTTCGTATTATTTTTCTATTCAAAATTACCCTTTGCTTAAACTTGTCACACATAATAAACAAACAAGTAAACAAATAAAAAATAAATAACTAAAAACAATGCGCACATAAGTAACCATTAATACGTGTAAACAAGTAGCCACGTGCAGCTTATTTGATAAAACCAATTAATAATCAATGTCTAGGTTAATTGATATATATATATTAATTAGGGCTTTAACTTTCTCAATTTAAAGTGAGCCACATACATCAACGAATCGATTGCGTAAACCCTTAACTAAAATATATCAAATTGCACATAATTGATTCATTAATATATATAATTGGAGTCTTCCCCAATTCAAGATTTATCAAAAAATAAACATGTGATAAAATATCTTAACAATTAAACAATTCAAGCAACTATCCATGACAAACATGCATGTATCATCATGGATATAACTTAACAATTATTTAATTAGTCACAAGACCGCATACAATTCCATGTCACATAACATATTATTCATGAATTTATCACGTAACACATATATAAATTCTAGTTTTCGATAGGGCAAATGACAAAAAAATACATCGAACTTGACACTTTCTATGATTGTCTGTAGCCAACTATTTTTTTTTCTTATTGTGTGTACTGAACTTTCAAAATTCAATTATTGTGTGTATTTTGTGACCATTTTACCCTTAATTTTATCAAAATTTGAAGGGTAAAATGGTCATTTTACATGGCAGAATAGTCACAAAATGCACATAATGATCGAAATTTGAAAGTTCAGTACATACAATAAGAAAAAAAATAGTTGGCTACACACAATCACATAAAGTGTCAAGTTCGATGCATTTTTTGTCATTTTCCCTTTTCGATAAGGTTAACATAAAAATTAAAACCCTAAATTTTTTTTAAAAGAATCGACTACTACAAAAATTAGGGGTACGCCCCATATAAAATAAAAAAAATTGATCCATAAAAAAATTAAACCAAAACCATAGAACAATCATATCAAACAACATACAATATTCGTTTTTTACGCGTTTAGTAATTAATTACTCATTAAAACAAATGACTCGTGATGCCACTGTTGGAATTATATATCATGACAATTAATAATAAAACACAAAACATCAAAGAATACATGCGGAAGCGTATAGGAAAGATTAATTAATAATTAATTAACATAAACAAGAATATGCTTACCTTTCTTGATTCTAGCCGAACAAGAATCAAATCCACAAAACTAGCAATTGGATGAACCCTAATTAGGGTTTATAGGATTATGTGAATTACCCCTTATCGATTATGTAATTCAATCCAAGAATACTAACAATAATGTGTTAGTACCACTTTCTTGTACACACGTACTATAACGAATTAAAGCAATGCTAGTTTTAATTAAACAAAATAACTTTGATTTGGAAAAGCAATGTGTCGACACCCTTGGTGTGGTTGTCAACCGAACACAAAAACACACAAACACTTTTGGTTTTAGGTTATGAGTACAAGAGATAGAAATCCAAGACCCCTAGCCTTGTATATATACTCAACTAAACTTGGAGAACAAGTTGAGTTTGGGTTGGGTTGGGATAACCCTTTGGCCGATCGGTATAGTGTCCCCAAAGGGATTCCAGAACCTTCCCAATATTAATTTGCAATCTAGTCCTTTCCAACTACATTTAACGACCGTTAGTCCATTACACTTAATTACTTAACGTCCGCTATAATTATTTCGTTTAATTAATAAATAAATATAACATTTACATTTAATTATTAACTTTAATTCTCATACGCAAAGTGTGCAATACCGTGGTCTCGAGTTCGATCCTAATTCACGTCTACTAATTTATATCCATAAAACCAACAGATTGATCTCCCCCTTATCGTTTCTGACACCCTCAATGAGAGTACAATATTAAGGAGTTATTCTTCTTGCTTTTGTCGAGCTATAACTCTATGAGTGTCATTTCGCTAAGTTGTACAATTGTTTACCGTAGGGAGCAAAATAATCTTTCAAAAAACTTTGAACCGGAGATCGGTACATATCTGGTAATGTTCATGTAAAGCAACTCAAAGAAAAATTTCATTACTTCTCTTTCCATCTTCTTTTGGTGGTGAATGAATAGTTGTGTTTTATGAAACGAATGACCTTATCGCCTGTAGAGGTGGAGTTGAGGATAATTGGGTTGGTTTTGAGAGAAAATAGTTGTCAAATTCATAAATCTTTTGTGACATTAAACATCTAGATAGTATCGTAAGAAACTATATTCTGTTGTATGGGCACTTGTAACATGACTTTGATTCTTGAAAAAGCATAGTATTGCGATTAAGTCTTTGTTCATGGAGTTCTTCTCACATTAGTTCTTCGCTTATTTTCTTTAATTCCCATATGTCAAAACTTAAGTACAGAGTACCTGTGTTTATAGCATAGTTATCCGTCTTTCTTTTTCCTATCGATGTACCTTAATTGTAGTCCTAAGAACCACACACTTTTTCAAACCATAAAATACAAGGGGAGGCAGAAATTGGGAAAAAACTGTAGATTGTGCAAAAAAAATTAAAATACACACACACACACACACACACATACACAAACACACACACACACACACACACATATATATATATATATATATATATATATATATATATATATATATATATATATATATATATATATATACTAGTTTTCGAAGCCCGCTCAATGGGCGGGCATGACTTATAATTATTTGTTTTTTATTTTTTGATAACTAAAATACATTTTTTAGAATAGTCAAACAATATTATAAAATAATTGTTTCTTTGGTTTTTAGTTGTTGGTTTTATTTTTTATTTTTTTGTTAGAAATTATAAATAATTGTATGGTTTGCGTAGATGGTTAATAACACAACATATATAATTTTTACAACATTATGAATTTTTTGTATGTTTGTAAAGTTGTAGATAATGAAAATGTATTAAAGTGATATAACAGTTAATTTAAATTCTAAACAAAACTTCTTTATATACAACATTTGTTGTTGATTTTGCGTATTTCCCTTCTTCATCACAACATAAAATCTTTAACCCTTTTCTGCTTTTCACCCTTGATACGGCTATGTATAGTTTCCAGTGAGAAAAAACCGGTCGTTGTAGAAACAATCCTGCTTGTGTTAATGTTTGTCCTTGAATTTTGTTAATAGTCATTGCAAAACACAATGCAACAGGAATTGTATACGATTAAATTTAAACGGCATATTATTATCAGAAGGGCTTAAGACCACCCCTGGTATTGCGCAAATTCTACCTACACTTCCGCCTGATATAATCTTGGCTTCTATTATATTGATAGCTGATATAATCCCGCGCTTTGGTCTATGTTTCTCATGCACATAACAGGAGCACCCATTTTTAATTTTAAAGAATGTTGTGGAAGCCCGGCAATTCGAATGCTATTTAGGAAATCAGTGACTCATTAAAATTTGTATCCATATCGATAATACCAGCTGAGTCAGAACTGTCGTGTGTCTTTTCATCTCCTGGGATAGGTCGTTAATTTATATGTACATCTAATTAGTTATTAGTTATCAAAAGTATTTATGGCTACTTGATAACGAAGTCACCATATAGCTAATGTGTTGGTAATTTGAAACATACCTCCCATCTGGTTCATGTATAAGCTTTATTTTTAGAAGAAACATAAAAATGAATGAATACACATAAGAGAAACTTACACCTCTCGAAGGTCAGAAAATAGTATGAAACTCATCATAACCATGAATACTCCTACGTACATCTTCAACATAAGTAATATGCACAGTCGTCTGATTATATAAGTAATATGCAGGTACCAATCTCAATCCCAATCACCCTAATTGCATTCCCTATTGTACATCCTCAACATTTGTAATGTCAATATCTTCAACACCAATAGCCAATGATGATGGTGTGTCACATTCCCCATTCAAATTCTCTCCATTATCATCATTGAAAGATTCATGTAAAGTTGACTTTCGCTGAAGTTCTCTTACTTGAAGGAATTCATCATAGTGAGGTCGTTTCTGGTTCTTGAAGATTGCACTCCTACCTATTCAAAACATAAAGAGTAATGTATATATGTAGTAACCTTCTAATGATCTCACTATATAACTTAAAGGTTTTGTCATGTTTATACATATCTACTTTTAGTAGCATAAACTGATAACACATAATTTCATGGGGATTTTGCTAACAATAAATATTGATCTTTAAGATGCAAAACTGACTACCAAAATCTGATGAGACACAGGTTAGAAGAAGAAGCTTTATTATCTTCCTCTACAGCATCTACTTCATCATCTAATGTTGTTCAGCTAGACGTGCGTGAGTTAATGTTACTATTCTCAGAGATCATATCATTGAACACCGAGGAATTGATTCAAAACTTTCTGAGTCATCATCATCCCTTTCAAATAAACACGGATTCCTTACAGGATACAAAAGATACAACATAATATAACAACATTTAAAAAATATTAGATTATGCATTTTCATCACAAAGAGTTGCTTGTCATGAGTTTAAATCTCATTACGATGGATTTGATTAATGTTAGGTAATGTTATCATGGTTTCAAGACTTCAGGAATATGAAATTTCATCTTATAGCTTCACAAAGATGTGTGTAGCCCCGTCATCATATATAAAAAAAATTTGTAACCTTTTCTAAAATATGTTTCTGCAAAAGTCAACGCACAAATATTTGGTTAAAAAATTGATATATAAATACCAACTGGAGTGTCCCACGAACACTTTTCGAATTTGCCTCCCGTGTGATATTGCAGAAAAAGCATGAAATATCAGATGGAATTAAACAAAGGAGATGAAAAAATAGAATACTTTACAAAAATGCCAACTTGGTATCGTTTTTGGAGGTCCTAAGTGTCTCTCCTTACCATAGCTTCTCTAAGAAAAGTCTGCAATCACAAAAATTAATAAATTGAAGGAAATTCACCAAGCTAAATAAAAGGTTGCATATTTTTTCATATGTACCGCTCTGATAACACAAATGATGAGGGAAAACTGAATTAAATAAGTGCATAGGTTGGATATTTGGTGACTCGCTATCAACTATAACCTATTTTGGTATTCAACAAAAATTAAGCTTGATCTCAAGTAAATGTGACTTGAACATTACAAAATGGTTGAGAAGCTCTGGTCCTTATTTGGTTGTTTGATTCTAGTATATATTATCCACTTACCCCAAAGTCTCACTTTTGTATATGTTATTGCATCTTAGTAGATGCACAAAGTTTGACACAAGTCAGTGGCTACATTTATGAAGAGATTGATAATAAAAAAAATAAAACTAATCAACAATCAAACAACGCAAGCATTTAGATACGATTTTTAGATTATTATTAAAACTCTAAAGGTATGTAATAAGTTTTTCGAACTGACATATACATGCCTGCTCAAAGTCGCATAAGCCATAACCAAAAACTTGTTATCAAGGTTGCTAATAACCCAAGGAAATTGGTAACATGAGGACTAAACCATATATGCATGTGCGTTCGGACTCAAGAGCTTGTTGCGTCATGAGATAGTCGCGCCTTTGGTACATCGAATATTTTCAAGCAGTATACCCTCTATACGTCTCAACTCATTAGAAAGTTCAGCACTAAACCATTATCTCAGTTTCCCATGATTGCAGAATAAATATAAGAAAGTAGCAGTCTTGTAATCAATTCTATTCCCTTAGTGCGCATTAACTACTCACTTTTAACAATCACGGCTTCAACATCTTTTCTGGAATATGTTCATAATCGACAGGTATTAATAGTATGATTTGAACTTTTTGTTCATTAACTATTTGTTGTTTTAGTTAATATTTTTATGAATTATCTTTTGGTACATGGGGATAGGGTGTTTGTTTTCGTGCATTAGAGAAATCAAAAGAGGATGAATTCTCTCTGGAATTGTAAGCTATTCTGATTCTGCAGATTACCAATTGAAGTAAAATATGTTCTTACTTTATTAATTTCATGATCTTGTGTTACAGGTCAAAACTTAATACTTATGACGATGTTGTCGAAAGAGTTACCCGCCATCTAAACTTAGATGACCCGTCTAAAATTAGGCTTACCTCTTATAATTGTTACTGCTATGTCAGTTTGCTTAATGCCGCCTTTGTAAGATGCTAATGCTAGATCAATACAGTTATATGGGTACTCGCCGCTACCTAGATAAAGTTATAACAAATATATAAGGTTTTAGTTGTATATGATTTCCTATTGTTATTACCATTTAAAACACTTCATTAACTTTTTACACTGCTTAATTGGGTGCTTAGGTAAGCTTCTACTAAATGCTTATGTACTTTCAAAAGCTTATTTGTCTATCGAAAAGTTATGAGCCTTTCGACATAAGCTTGACCAAAAACCTTTAAACTGCTTAATGCTTTTTTCTTTTTACCCTTACCTATTAAGCACCTAAACTATAATAAGCGAAACACCTCTTACTGTAGTGTTAGATTCTTGGGAGTGACATTTTCTTCTGGTGGTTGAAACAAATCCAGAGTTTCATCTTGTATATGAGAACAACAAACACCCAATGAGGTAATCAGTATTTGCAAAATCAGTTATATACATGCAATCAAAACATATATATGTAGTTGGCTCCTGATATTCATTCTATATATCCTACTAACCAAGTCTCCAAATTAGAAACAGGTATGGGGAAGGATCATCCGGTTCGCGTCTATCAAACTGAAATTCAGGAGCATTTGCTGAGAAATGGATATCTAATGAAGGAACAATTATGTTTTTTTAAGCGTACTTACCTCTTTCAAGAGACAATGTGATTTTGGAAGCTCGTAATTGGAAAGTTGAAACGGAAAAACCATCAGGATTCACACAATTGCGAAAGTAACATCATGCTTCTTTCTATATTTTCCTTGTGCTCTTTAAGTAAGTTACTGCTTTTGTTCAATTGCACTTAACGCTGGGTAGCCTAAATGTGGAATAAATTATAAGAAAACCATCAATAACACCTTAGCATAAAATAAAATCACTTACATATGATTTCACTCGGCAAGAGTAGCAATGGTTAGCTTTTACAACAAAAAGTAAGAATTGAAAAGAAAGCTTTATGGGATCATAGAGTTAGACCTATTATGACCCAACTTTCAGATTGTAAATTTAAAATAAAATCATTAGCTTTATGCTGAAACTTCAGGCTTATTCATTTGCATACACATGTAAATTACGTGTGTCCAAATATTCGGGAGCAGCATACCCACTGGTACTCCTAACTTGTGAAGAGACATGACTTTCCACATCTAAAAGGCTACTCTCAGCCGACCACCTCATACAAAGCTTTGCATTCCAATTCTGGGAATAAAAAGAAGTTAGAATTGTAAATGAACCATACAAAAGTGTTAACGTAGTACTTGATGAAAATGATAAAGAATAAAGTATCAAGAATGATTTTGGTGGAATTAAGTTCGCGATATATGACATTTACTTATGGGCTGAAGGTAAGAAAGCCACTTCGCAAAACCAGCAGCGATTTTAAGTCGTACGCTCCAAGAGAGAGGATCAATGTATCTTCCTGTTATGAAAATCATATCATTGGGGTGGAAAGTAAATAAAGCCAACTATTAAACTCGATAACAATAATGAAGTGAGTGATTAATTATGGCAAGAACTCACTTCCAAGACAGGCTCCAAGGCTTCCTTTATGTTCTTCCATAGCAAGGAGAAGATCATGCATCAATATGAAAGGGATCTTTTCACTTACCTCGTACGTGTGGTTATAAATATTAAAAATCAAAAGCATACCTACAATATCAAAAAAACAAAAGCACACCTATCGTATGCATTGTTTCTATTTTATGCTTATCTATACGTAAGCGAGCCCATTCCAACTTTCCAACAAACCTGATTACTATAATAGACACACGCCACAAAGATTATGAGAATATGAATACACTTGTTATATGCTTAAGCAAAATAAAAAAGATAATTATACATTTATACATTCAAACCTCTGATTTAAGTTGTTTACCCTTGTGATCTTGATATAGGTCTCTGGGACCCTTTCAATGACAGGAAAATTTATGAATTTTTAAAAATAAATACATTTGTTGTATTTTAATAATCAATACAACCAGACAATTGCTTTTTCTTATAAGATCCATAATATAACGCACAAATTTTTTAAAAGGTGGTATATCTGACCTTAATGTCAAATGTGGGTAACCAGCTTTTTCTCATCATACTATCTTCTATACAAATACTTCGAAAGCAGAAACTTCAGGCTCCTTGCAACCTGAACAGAAAAAAGAAAACTGCTTTACCATCATCCAAATTTAGAAAAAGTCCTTTGAGTTTAAGAAACTAACTTTCAAAGCCAAATCGTCACTAACTGTAGACCGATAGCGATGAATGCTACAGTATACTAAAGAACATAACAACAGAACAATTACGGGCCCAGTGTAATGGTAAGTCCTGACCCAGTTTTTTATTATCCTAACCAGACACTCAACAATGTACGAACACCAGCCAAAATTAGGGATATCGTTCTCATCATCGATACACTGCAGAAACTTCAAGTTAACAGTAGCGTTCTTGTTGGTCTCTCCAATCGATGTGAAATAAAGAACCAAAAAATTCAGCTTAAACAACCACCCGCCTGCTGCTTGTTGTATATACATGTCTTGCTCCACCGGACCGTGATAATACCTATGCTTCTTTCCGAACTGGCATTTCCATTCAATTACCAGAGGGTGATGGAAATCAGCTTCATCACGGGCTTCCACATAAACACTTCCCATTAGTAGCCCGAGTACATCTTTCACTGTCTCCCTCGTAATACTTATCGCCTTACCGTTCACATTCAAGACACATGTATCTTCATCAAAGTTGTCTAACAACCAATAACATAAACGTGTTGGTACATCCTTTATCTTAAAACCAAGCACTGCTCCGAACCCCATATCAATAACATCTTCCCTTTGTTTTGGTGATAGGTTGGGTATGAGTCGATACAGTGACCACAAAGATACTCGTACGTGTATCCGGTCTACATCATGTTTGGTTCCGGAACCCAGATTCTTTTTACCATTTTTACGCTTGCGATTTGCCTTCGTCACCACACCCTTACCACCAACGTTGCCCTCCTTTTTTCCCTTTTTATTATGTATCACCAACTTCTCTTTGTGTTTGCAAACTGACTTCTTCATCAAACCCTCATCACCAACCTTCTCCTCATAACGTTTGGCCTCGTCAAATACTTTACTTTTTTCCTTGTTATTATTCAGTACTAACCTTCACTTGCAAGTTGCCTTCTTCATCTTGATCACCACCTTGGTCCTCAGCAACAATAAAGTACTTTTTTCCTTTGCGAGTGTCCCTTTTGACCACACCCCTATCTTCATCTTCCCTTTCCGGTACCTTCCTTATCCTGATATTCCTGTTACCTTCCTATGTATCAACTTCCGTGTCGTATATAACCAAATCTACATATAACATATTAACAATCCCTAATTACTGGGTGAACAACAAAGACTATCTAAAATAGGTATAACATATTACTTGTAGAACTCATTGGTGTCATTTGATTCAACTCCCTCTAGCATGAAAGGGTGGCAAGAGAGCTTGCTGCAATTCCATAACCACATTAATAAGAGAAATCTGAGTTTCGAGCAACAAAAATGAATGTTAAACTCTAAAATCAAGATGAAATATAGTAAATCTACCACTGAATATTGTAAATGTACCTGATGTTGTAAGTTAGTCATTGCTGATTATAGCCTAAGAATATCCACCATGTTGTAAGCGTCAACTGAATGGCCAAGGTAATTCACTAATACAGATTGTAAACATAAGAAATCTTCAAAAGAAGCTACTCTTGACCTTTACCACATCCTGCTTATCAATCCTACAACTCATACTGATTGTATGGTTCATCCCCCATCATACAAAGCCACAATTCTCCCCAGCTTACTTCCTATTCTTGGCTGGTTCACCCTGGTATTGAGCTCGGCATTGACTTGATAGTAGATTGAGGGATGTTGGGAGCAGAATAAATTGGCACTATTTGTCTTAAAGTAACCGGAGGTGCTACACCACACATAGTCGGCAACCCCCTGAACCGAGGCGAAAGCTGATTAGGCTGTACTATACCCATGTGAGGCATAGGAAGCGGAGGGTCAGAAAAAAGCACGAACTGCATTGTGTATGGTTACTGGTTGGGCAATCCCGTTATGAGCCCTGAAGTGCCCAACAAGGATATATCGTGCGGCTCTAACTGCAGGGAACTTGTGTGGTCGGGTGGAAGTATTATAAGTTATGAAAACAGAAGCAATATTTATCTAATATAACATAGTTTCAGGTCAACGAACTCTTATCCTTGTCAGGATTCGTCCAACTGGATTCAAGTCAAAGAAGACAATTGGAGCATTGAAAATTGAATCAGTAAAGCCAATAACTTGTTGTTGCCTGACGACTCGTAAATTCAGTGCTTTGTTTTTTAGCACAGATTATATTTATGAGTAAACACTATCTTAACATGCTTTTTACCCATTTTGAAATGCAAAGTCAAATCACTTTTGAAGTATTTAGTTAGTTTGTACCAAGTAAAATTTGTTTTGACATAATTTTATAAGATTTGGTTAGCAAAAGAAAACCTCCTGTCTTCAAAGTTTTTAACAGAACAGCAGCTTATGCTGCTGTTCAACCATCTTTTTCATAGCTTATATTTGATCTAAAACTTTTCAAAAGTACTTTTCTTGCATCCTTATACACCCACCTTAATCTAGGTTTAGCTTATTTGCCCTTATATTAGCTTTAGCTTAGCGTAAATTGTTCTAAAAATCTGCCTTAGGTCCTTTTATGTTCTGTCTCAGCCACTAAAGTGCCCAAGTGGCTTATCTTTTTGATTTTTCATTTGCGTAATATGAATCTTTATCCTCTGAAATTTGGTACACATAATCTCTGGTTGGTAATCTAGTTATTACTTATTTTTATGAATTTTTATGTAGGCTTTTAGATAGCTTTTTAGGACCCCTTTTGTGCCCCTTGTGCTGTTTTGGACTAATGCAACAGCGGCCTAGACACCAAGTTAGTTTTAGCTTATATATATCATCTGAATAAATATAAGGAGCAAAGAGAAGAAAGATGATATAAAATGAATAATATAAGCAACCAGATTGCATAGTGAGCTTATATGCTGATACAGTTAACCCCCGTTAAAAACACTAACCTACTTCGTCTAGCTCCTTTGCATAGTATATCATCCGTAGACGCATATGATACCTGTAAAGTGGCGAAAATCATATGTTATTCTTTCAGATAAAGGTTTGAACTTTAAGCAGATGTAAATGAATATAGTGGAGAGCATCGAGTAGCAAACCTTATGAAAAAAAATTCAAAATATGAGTAGCTGTATTGCAACATCAAAGATCTTGAATGCACATGTACGATCTGATTATAAACAATAAACAGAAATAAATGTTTTATGTTACTTAGAATGCAACCATCAGGGGTCCAACTAATGATACCCCTTTAATTGTGACGTGTTCATCTATAGAAAACCATAAAAGAAATACTCGATATCAGATAGTTAGAAATGAGGCTCAGACCTGCAATTATGAAGGCAGCACCGAATACCCGCAATGGCTGCGACCACATATCAGATACTTTGTTAGCCTAAAACCTGATAGCAGACCATAACGACATCAGCCTTCCAACAATACTGGATGGCTAGTGTTTGGCATCAAAAAAAGATAACACATTCCCCAGCTCCCACGAGAATATCTGAAACACATTCATGTGAGTAATGATGTGCAAATTTGCTGCAGACCAAGATATATTGAGCTAATGGTCCTTGGATAACAGTTGGAAATTTTTGAATTTTTTTAGACTTCGGCTGCACAGAACACACTCAAATGTTAGATATCAGTAGCACAACGATTAGAGTCTGAAAAATAGGTCAGTAGAATGGGACGTGTAACAACGGGTCTAAATGAGCTGGGTTATCCGTCAACACTTTTATCCACTTTTCTAAATTTTATAATGGTTAATGTATGTACAAAACATTGTATTTATTATTATAGGTTAAATGAATAATTCACGGGTTTTAAGGTTTTAAGGAGTATCAGATTACCTGACTCCAGGTCTTTCCAAGAAGTTCATTGACAGCCATACCATTCTGGCCACACATCAGAGGTGAAATCCAGTAACCCCATGCCCACCACTTCCTTATATCATCTAACGTGAATAAAGGGAGTAGGCCAATTTATATAAATCATATATTGAAAAGTATTGTGACGGTATAACTGCAGTGAATATGTCTATATTATGTATATATTTCCTTTATCATACCTTGGAGACACTTATTACAAATTTTTTTAACTGAATAAAAGCTTAAAGAAAGAAACTACTTAGACAAATTTAATTTGGATCTCAAGAATGCACTACAAACATCTTATAAAATGAAAATGAAGCAAAGATGAGCTTGTATGAGCTTTTGAGAAGCTCCTAAAGGCGACTGTGCAGATCTGTATAAACTGATGCACATGGCACTCCTATGACAACTGCCCAACTTTAAGCCAACAAAAAGCTTGTAAAGTAAAATTTTATAATTAAAACAAAAATGCTAGCTTATAGCTTACCTTCCAAACTATATATTCCCTAAGTTAAAGATAAATTGGACTTAAATTGAAGAAACTAAAAATATAAAAGTAGAGCCTGTTGAAAATGTTTTTTGGATTTTTTACTTTTTTTTGAAAATTTGAATTTTGACTAAAATGAGATTTGATTTAATCTAAATGACTTAAAATGATATATTAAGCTATAATATGACTTGATTAAGCTAACTTGACACTAAATGCATCATTATCCCTAGATTATGCTTCCTAAACTGCCTTATATCTAACTGTGATGAAAATTTAAATTGATTTTGACTTTTTGTTAAATGACAATGCAAACTTTTGATGAATCTAACCTATTGAAACCAAATGCAGATTACCTATACTACTTATGCACCTTATCTCAGTTCCTAACTCAGGTAAATAAGCTGTCCCAAACACTCCTGAATGAAGCTGATTTTGAACTTTTAAACAACAATCCAATCATCTAAGCTGATACAAACGAGCACAATAAAAAGTATTGTATTAATAATTAATGACGAACAGCCACTTAGGTTCAAATCAACAATATGCTTGCTGTTCTTCACCAGATGTGATATACCAGCATCAGTAACCCTGAAGTAAAGTATAGTATCAAAATGCATAACATTGGATATGATAGAAAAATGAATTATGTGGAAGTTTAAGTACCTTACATTCCAATAAATGGAGATTTTTCTCAAAGACGGGGAGGCTGCGGTTATAGCCTCGATTCCATTGTCAAATACTTTTTGGCACACGTTGAGATTTAAATGCTCCAAATATTGAAGTGATTATGAAAACTGAAGGTGGAAATGAATCTTTATTTACAAATAATAAAGTTTAAGAAGTGCAATATTACTATAACGAAAGAATACAAACATATACCTTGTTCTTAAGAATGCCTACATGTTTATCTTTAACACCTTGTGCAAACTCAAGGATAATCTGTTTCACATGATGATATCTTGTCTGCAGCAGATAAGAAGTTACATAATGAGAGAGGACCGATACACAGTTTTAAAAGTCTGCTATTTAAGTAGAACTCGAATTCATAGGAAAAACTGAAACTTATTTCATAATATGAACATCTTTGAGTTTGCATGGTGTTCAGAATTTGGTGGTTTAGCATTAGTAAACGTGCTTCCTCAGACCCATTAATATTCGTCGAAACTCTTAATTAAACTCCAGAAAGTCTTACCACGAGAGAATTTTTAGCAACAAATTAAAGGCCAATAGGTAAGAGAAAAAGGAAAACATAAAGGGAAATGAACAAATATAGCAGCTGCTGGCTTCCAGAACACATAAATAACAGTTAATTAAAAAAAACAAACTTCATCAAAACTATTATCAGGATCCAGCTTGGGATTATCTGTTAATCCCATGGCATGGAGCTGGCAACCTAAGGCTGCTAAGCCATACGCATATTGAGAAACGTTTGTACGATCTAAGCAATCAATGCACTTAGTTCTTAAAACTCCACTTTGAAACTGTAGATCGTTGCTCCTGTTATTATATCATTATCGTTAAAAAAACCATGCACACAACGACAACCATGTACCTTGAGGGTACCAAAAACACGGTTACTAGTGGTTGTGCGAAGAAGACCAACATCTAGAAGAGCACGGAATGGCCTTTGGCTCTCTGAAGGTTCAACCGAGAATCTTTACCTGTGACATGTAAATAAAATCACTTTAATGAAAATAAGATGCAAGAATCATATCACCAGCAATGCTAATAGATACAATCTATGCAATAATATCCTTGTTGGTCTTGCATAATCGTTAAGGAAATTCTTGACGTAAAAAATTTTAACAGAAAAGTATAATATGTAAATAGACAAACAATAAATTTTGTAGCTTATACCAGTTTTTTGACGAATTAACTATTGTAAATCGACCCAGTAAGCACATAGTGCTTAACTGGACCAATCCTATGAAGAGTTGGCCATCTAATACATGATTATATGCACATCACAAAATAGTTAAAAGAATAAATAAGGATACAAATCGCACAACATAGCGGTACTTGGGAGTGTTGTACTTGTTATTATCCTGGTTACTCAGATGGATCCATGCACGATAATCAGTCTTACCTTCTGCATCAATAAATGGGATGTTTTGATAAAAACTAACTGATATTGACTTTTAGTTACAAAGAAGCAATGCAATATGTTTGAAGTACAAAATTACATCTAATTTAATCTCGAAAAAATATAGATATAAACAAACATGAAAGAGATGCTTACATTTACCATAAACACTTCTTAATTGTGGAACCATCGAAGGTTTGCAGCTTAGTGTAATAGGATCAAGATGTCGCCATTGTTAAAACCCTAAAAAGGTTTTAGGATAAAGAGAGAGTTATGTATTACGTTAATACATACCAAACACAAACACAATCCTAAAACAATACAGATTTGAAAGAATTTTATTTACTATATGATTCTAATAAAATTATAGCCATTTATATATTATAGTATGCAACATAATTATCAAAATAACTTGTTGCCTAAATGGTAAACACACAAGTTATTAATACTAATCCTACAAACGACCCAAGTTCGAATCTCACTGTCACAATTCTCAATTTTCGGTCAATTCTCATACTCCATATTCATCATTTCTTAACGGTTCGTGCATGGTTTTGCATTTCACATTAAACGTTTATTTCATAATTAATTAAACGTTATCGCGTAAGTTATTATTTTGAACATTTAATCCGATACTTCCAAAAATGATCCTGATATATTTTTATACTTACATTTAGTTTATAAAAACTATATTTTGAGTTTACCTAGTGTTTTAAATTTATTTTGTATATAAATCGTTAAATTTATGTTATTACGACGTTTTTCTTAAAAATTACACGATAATTTTTATATCACTCAAATTTTACAAGAAATGTATTTTTATAATTTTATGATCTCATTATACTTTACTTGGACCTATTAAAAATTACTTTTACCTAAAACTACCTTAAATACACTAATGTATATATAAACCTTACAAGTTATTATTACATAAACATTTACTTACACTTTTTATCAATTATATACAAACTAGAGAAAAAAAAAATATATATATTTTGTAAATACCTTCCCCCTTGGCCGACCAAGGGGGGGGGGGGGTAGCATTAATTAGTTGGTACACAAATTTCTTACTTAAATAGATCTATACTCCATGTTACATATTTTTCACTTCACTTCATTTACAACAATAATTCAAGTTAAGTCAAGTCTTTCTCTCTTTTCTTCCTCTCCCCAAAACCGGTCACCATTAAGGAGCAAGAAGATTTCATCAAAAATTTACCAAGATCAAGTTTTATCAATCTAGTATACACTCTTGTTTAGGTTTTGAAATAAAAACCTAGGGTGTTTAAGTTTTATCCTTTGTTCTAGTCACCTCATCAAGTTAACTAGTAAGCATCTCATGTTTATTTTTCATCTTACATATTCATTTCATATTCATTTCATCATATTTGAGCCAAAAACATGCAAGTCATATGATGTTGTACCACTTTTTCAATGATTTTCAAGAGTTATATATATATATAAGTCATCCTATAATTTATCCCTTGTTATATATTGGTCTTGATGATGTCTAGGAACCCATGACACCCTAAGAAGGTGTATGGTAGGATTAGATTAGCTTTGGAGTTGTTTTGAATGGGTTAGAATAGGTTTGGCGCGAGAAAAACTCATTTCGACACGTTTTAAATAGGGTCTGTCCGTATTTTAAATTCTGGGAAAATCCGACAGTAGATAAATATTTTTGGGCTAGATATTTAGAAAATACACTTTAAAACGAAAACGTGGCCGCTTGAACGGATTAAAACGGAGCTATAACGAAGAAGTTATGAATTTTTCAAGTTTGACGAGGAAAACTATTAATTTCAGAAATTTCAGCATTGAAAATGTTACACCTTATGAGTCAAAAACGAGTCTTAAGCTTCATAAATTATTTCGACTTATCAAAAATATATTAGTATACTTTGATACGAAGCTAAGGACGTATAATACGTAGAAAACGGATTTATAACGACTAAAATATACACGTTTTCATAAAATTGCCGTAACTTACTTATTTAAGAAAAACTATATTATTTTTTACGAGACAAGTGTTACGGTAAACAAAACGACCAGGTTGAAGGCTATTTTTAACTATGACGTGGAACTTTTTGTAACGAGATGTCTTCTAATACAATTAAGATCATCAAGCATATTTTCCAAAACGACCAACCGTTTTTATAGAGGAGTTGTAATAAATTATTTACGGTTGCTTAGACTTTGCCGAAACTCACTTTTTTAACTACATTTGGACAAAATCACCATATTTAACCTCTATTATCTTTATGTTCGAGACCTCTATGATGAAAACTCATGTACTAAAACTTTGAGATTATGATACAAGCTTTCCAAAACCGTTGAGTTCGTTTCCTAACGTTCGACGTACACCATTTTACGACTAACTTTTCAAGGCCATTTTTGTCACTTTCATGAAATTTCCGACGACATTATTTTACGACGAAAAGTTATAATTTCACAATAAAACATTAAATGACTATCGTGGGATATCATTTCAACATAAATACTTGTAAAGTATTTTATAATATGACGGGATGTCATAAACATATTTTGACGATAAACATTATTTCCAAAACGTACAAGTGGTATGGATATCATATGGAGTTGCATGCACAACATCGTATCACGCATTCACAACAACATATCATAACTCAAGTCATAACATTCATTTTAGGTCGCAGATAGTTTCCGAGCCTCATTTTAGTGAACTTCATTTTGTTAGCATATCAATCATACCAGGTGAGTTCATACCCCGCTCTTACTCATTTAAATTCCTACAAACTATTTGGGGCGAGATACATGCTTGTTTATCAAAACATTTAAACTCTTTTGCCAAACATCATTACTTATACTTTAGTCTTGGCGCGTGTAGTGACTAGACTTAAACAAACATCCCATCATTTATATGTTGGAAGGCCATTTATTTGGATACAGCCCAACGTGAGTCGTTGGAGGAACATCCCATCATTTATATGTTGGAAGGCCATTTTTATGGATACAGCCCAACGTGAGCGTTGGAGGAACATCCCAACACGAGTTGTTGGAAGACCCCTTGTGGTGACATTTATACTTTAACTACCTTATGCGCATATTCATGATTGTCATTCTATTTTAGGCAATGGGTTGTGAACACACAGGTTGCAAGTTTTGTATGGGCGGAACTTGGAACTGAGTGGATTTACAATGCCTTTGCTGTGTGAACATTTCTCTAAGTATTTCAAATCATTTTAACACAAACTTATGAACTCACCAACCTTTGTGTTGACACTTTTTAGCATATTTATCTCAGGTTGTAAGGCGATAGCATTTCATGGAGCTTTTGGGTCTCATGGCATACATTGGAGTCTAGTGTTTTTATCTATTACCATTCGACATATTTTGTAAACCTTTATTTATTATCAAACTTTGGGATCTAATGTGTTGTAAACTTTAACTTATTTAATCGAATGGTAAACTCTTTAAAACGTCTCATTATAGAGGTCGTTTTCTTTATCCATACTTTGTGCTATGACGTCATACCCCAATGACACTATCGTTCCGCTGCGATATTTTGGGGGTGTGACACTCACCATGGTCATTTTTTATTAAATTCGATTTTCAAAAACAATTCCTTAACAATTTCTAAAATTAATACATTAAATCCGAAAAATAAATAGTATTGCTTAGGTGGATTTAAAAATTGCTTAGTTGGACAACAAATGCTTATGTGGCATTTGGCATTGAGGTGGCATTAATGCCAAATGCCTCCTGTTATATAATATATATATATATATATATATATATATATATATATATATATATATATATATATATATATATTTATATATATATATATATAAGGTAAAGTTAAAATAAAAAGATAAATATCCGTAAAAAGAATAAAAAGATTTTTTTTTAAATTCTCCAAAAATTCCAAAAAAAATTCCACAAGATCGGGTATGTTGGTGCATAAAACTTTTGTGAAAGTATTTTTATAATTTTGAGTTTTGATACGTTTTTTTTAATACACAAAAAACGAATTTTGATGCGCAAAAAAATTTTGATGCACAAAATTTTCAAATTGTTTTAGTTAGATGCGCAATGTTATTTTGATGAAAAAGTCAAAAAAAGTTGGGTGCAAAAACCAATTTTTGATGCAAAAAAAAACGATTTAATGCGCAAACGTATTTTTTCATAATTTTTTTCGGAAAAAATATCCACTTTTAGAAAAAAAAAAATTCACAACTTATTCATGCACCATCATACCCGATCTTGTGGAATTATTTGAGATTTTTTCGAGAACTTTTTTTGAAAAAAAAAACTTTTTTACTCCCTCCGTCCCATATTAAGTGTCCATAATGGAATCTTTGCATGTCCCAAATTAAGTGTCCATATTTTATTTCAACCAATGGGATGAGACTTTAGTGGGTAAAAGTGATATTTGATTGGTGAAAAGTATAGTTAGTGGAATTTTCTAAAACTTTGTGCATGATGTAAGCGGACACTTAATATGGGACGGATGGAGTATCTTTTTACGGATATTTGTCTTTTTATTTGATATTTGTTTATATATATATATAGGATAAAGATCAAATAAAAAGACAAATATCCGTAAAATGATAAATTTTTATTTTTTTTTTAATTCTCCAAAAATTCCCAAACAATTCCACAAGATCGGGTATGATGGTGCATGAAACTTTGTGAAAACATTTTTTATGATTTTGAGTTTTGATGCGTTTTTTTTAATGCACAAAAAACGAATTTTGATGCGCAAAAAAATTTTGATTCACAAAATTTTCAACTTGTTTTATTTAAATGCGCTATGTTATTTTGATGAAAAAAGTCAAAAGAAGTTGGGTGCAAAAACCATTTTTTGATACACAAAAAAACGATTTAATGCGCAAACCTATTTTTTCATAATTGTTTTTCGGAAAAAATATCCACTTTTAGAAAAAAGGGTAAAGTTAAAATAAAAAGACAAATATCCGTAAAAAGAATAAAAATATTTTTTTTTTTTTAAATTCTCCAAAAATTCCAAAAAAATTCACAAGATCGGGTATGTTGGTGCATAAAACTTTGTGAAAACATTTTTTATAATTTTGATTTTTGATACGTTTTTTTTAATGCACAAAAAAAGAATTTTGATGGGCAAAAAAAATTTGATGCACAAAATTTTCAACTTGTTTTATTTAAATGCGCTATGTTATTTTGATGAAAAAAGCCAAAAGAAGTTGGGTGCAAAAACCAATTTTTGATACACAAAAAACGATTTAATGAGCAAACGTATTTTTTCATAATTTTTTTTCGGAAAAAATATCCACTTTTAGAAAAAAGTTTTTCACAACTTTTTCATGCACAATCATATCCGATATTGTGGAATTGTTTGGGAATTTTTCGAGAACTTTTTTTTGGAAAAAAAAATATTTTTATCTTTTTACGGATATTTGTCTTTTTATTTGATCTTTATCCTATATATATATATATAAAAACAAATATCAAATAAAACGACAAATATCCGTAAAAAGATAAAAAGATTTTTTTTTCAAAAACAGTTCTCAAAAAATTCCAAAAGATCGGGTAGTGCATGAAAAAGTTGTGAAAAACTTTTTTCTAAAAGTGGATTTTTTTTCGAAAAAAATTATGAAAAAATACGTTTGCGCATTAAATCTTTTTTTTTTGTGCATCAAAAATTGGTTTTTGCACCCAACTTCTTTTTACTTTTTTCATCAAAATAACATTGCGCGTCTAACTAAAACAAGTTGAAAATTTTGTGCATCAAAATTTTTTTGCGCATCAAAATTCGTTTTTTGTGCATTAAAAAAAACGTATCAAAACTCAAAATTATAAAAAATATTTTCACAAAAGTTTTATGCACCAACATACCCGATCTTGTGAAATGTTTTTGAAATTTTTGGAGAATATTTTTAAAAAATAAATCTTTTTATTCTTTTTACGGATATTTGTCTTTTTATTTTAACTTTACCCTATATATATATATATATATATATATATATATATATATATATATATATATATATATATATATATATATATAGTTAGGATCAAATAAGAAGATTACTTAAAATAAGAAGAAATAAGAAGAACTATAACCGCAAATCCGAGATGCACCGACCTAAATTAGATGCATCCCTATAATCTTAGATGCATTATAACGCACCATAGTGTGTTTTCTAGCTTTTAATCAAATGCATATATGTATATTAATGTATTTCATGATTTCTCTTGTTTTTTGTTCCTCTGCATGTGCCGAAATCATGAAAATCAATTTGCACCATTTATACATTAAATTAACTTTCGAAACTCAAGATGTTGCATCTATATGAATAGAAATGCATCTAATGCAAGTCGTTACATCTCAAATGCGTGGTTTTGGTCACTTCTCACCACTTCTTATTTTAATTTACTTCTCACTGGATCCCTACTATATATATATGTATATATATATATATATATATATATATATATACATATATATATATATATATATACATATATGTATATATATACATATATATATATATATATATATATATATATATATATACATATATATATATATATATACATATATGTATATATATACATATATATATATATATACATATATATATATATATATATGTATATATATATATATATATATGTATATATATGTATATATATATATATATATGTATATATATATATATATGTATATATATATATATATATATACATATATATACATATATATATATATATATATACATATATATATATATATATATGTATATATATATATATGTATATATATATATATGTATATATATATATTTGTGTGTATATATATATATATATATACATATATATATATATATATATATATATATATATATATATATATATATATATATATATGTATATATATATATATTTGTGTGTATATATATATATATATGTATATATATATATATATATATATATATATATATATATATATATATATATATATATATATATATATACACACACTAGTGTCAAAACCCGTCCGATAGACGGGTATTACTTGTGGTTTTTATTTTTAGGATTTAGTAGAACAAATATATACTAAAAAGTAATTAAAAGTTAAATGAAACGGTTAAGATCTATAATTGTATTACCATAATATATAAAACGGCTAAAAGCAGGTAAGTATCTGGTTTCGCATTTAATACCTTCATATGAATAAAGTTAGTCCAAATATTATTTGCATTTTCTTCTAAATCAAAACTTGAATTCAATTTGATGCTCGATCAAAGGTGGCAAATTTGGCCTATTTACATATGAATGGACTGATTTCAGTTACTATGATTTATAATGTATGTGGGTTCCTTTGAGAAGCAATTGGTGGACTATCTGATAATGAAAACTTATCTAACCTCTTCCAAATATTCTGGAAACTACTGGATGGATATGACATCATCTCCAAGTGACTAATTTCTCCTGTTATTATCTTAAAACATTCAAGATATATGCTTAGTTTGCATCAAGAATTCAGGTATAATGCTACTAAAAGTCAGTATAATTCTCAATGATGGTTGTACTGATGTAAGGATTTGATATCACAACACTCAAAGTGGTAACAAAGGACTAAAGACAAAATACATCAAGATTAATTACCTTTTCTTCGTCAATTAGTTCTTAAAAGTCCCTAAGATGTTCAACAACACTAACCTAGTTTATCTTTGCCTCCCAAATACAACCATTTGCATTAACTTGAACGGCAGACCCAGGAACCAACTTCCTTTTGCAGGCCAGAAAATAAGTAAGCGGGCAACACGTGAAGAACAATTTGTTCGGAAAACAATTGTTGTTCAAACTTGGATCAGCTTCAGGTGGTTTAGCGGCACCCATTAAAGCTACACTCCAATTCTATTTAACTTGCACACATCTGATTATACACGCACATAGGTCTGAAATCATAAATAATACTTTTATAATGCATTATCACGTTCCATCTATGGGTTCAACATCTCTTCTAATTGGTTACTAAAAATAGAATAAACATTTGTTAGAATAATGAAACCTGATAACAATAAACCAAATGGAATAAACATTTCTTATAATAGTGAAACCTGATAACAATAAACCAAAGGATCTTTATCCCAACTAACATGTTATACCATATTCGAAGACATAACAGTATAACCATGGGGTATGATGCAGTCCCTCTCCATCTCCCCAAACTTGACCCCAGCAAAACGTTTGTGGTCTGCCATTGGTTGTCGTGTGAGAGGATGAACGGGGCCAATATTACAGAATTTGACTTTATTTTCATACATGTGGAACAACTTTTGGTAAAATGTTGGGCCCATGAACACGAGTGACTCGACCTTTTCACGTCATAAGCTCTCTCATTTCCCCATCTAGAAAATCCACACCTGCGAATGCAAACTGATAGGGGTAAAACAATTCTCTCGAGAAATACATAAACATCCAAATGTGGGTAGGCTGGTCTTTTGTATACCTGTGAAGTTCCAAAGCTTCATCGGTCACAGATTTAACACCTCCCCCACTTGTAGCAGGAGTTGGTGGTGTTTTTGTGCTCGTTGATAAATTAGACTCTGGCACAGGTTCTTGGTCAAAAGATTTGATCAAAATCTCGGACATGGCAGGCATGTTATCATTATGATCTGGCTCCAAGTCATCTCCCCCAACATATTGTTCATCTGTTCTAGGACTATTATTGGTCGATAAAAAGTACTCAGTATATAAACAATGATATAATCACTATACAGTTACGAAACCGAACAAATTTTACTAACTAATAAAATAAGATCAATACCGGTATTTAGCATCACCATTAACAGATCAAATGGAGAATTTTGTCCAACTGTAAGAAAGAAGAAAGGCACACCTATTAGCAGACTCGAAAAAAAGATCTATTGCTCTCAAACACGTCAAATAAAGATTTTTGTTAAATAGGAAATCTGGTCCAATGTGTAAATAGCCTGAAGTCTCACTAAATGCAATACACCTCTCATTTTATTACTATTTTTGCAATAAAGGTGTTTGCAGGACAGCCTGGCAGGATGTGAATTCTGATGGATGTGATTTGCATAACACCTGTTGTGATAGATTTAGTGCCATGAAACTTCATATGACTGCATAGTCACATTAAACATGCATAAACTTAAAACCTACCTCTATTGTAGTCAACATCTTCTTTTCACTTATTCTGTGCAAATGACAAGTTTGAAAATGAGATGGAGATACAACGTTGGTAAATTTCCAACGACGTGAAGATCGTATGAAAGGAATACAATATATGCAAATGACAAGTCTGAAAATGAGATGGAGATACAACCTTGGTAAATTTCCAAAGACGCGGAAAAAGAATATCATCTTTGGTCCCATATACAATCCTGCCCACATCACATTTCAAAATTGTTAGGCTTATATGCGGATATGAGCCACTGAACATCAATTCATTTGGAAAACATTATGCATACCTATTATATACAGAAAAATCATGGAAGTTTTTGATTTATATAAGTGCTTACCATCATTGGTTAACCCATATGCACCCTTTATTAGCAGTGTGGTAGTAAGCTTTCCAGTATTACACTTTCCAGTTACATCACCTTTCACCTCCTGATCTTACTCTATTAAAGTGTTAGAATATGAATACTCGCCTAAGAACCCATAAAAGCTAAAAGTACCATGTACGTCTGTTTGGCTTTTGACAACCCCGGTTTGCCATTCTATTAGAAGTTTGTCAACTGTATTGCCAAACAGAAGATTATTGAAATTAGTATCAGTTAGACACATTTGATAACACTTTCCGTTTTGGTAAGGCGGACCACAACATTATTCCATTCCATCCTGAGCAATTGTATTAAGAAATGACCCACATATTTGTACTCCAAACAGATCCTCGGATACATGGCGCCTTAACAATGCCCATTCTGTAGCCTGACCCTATTGACCACGTCAGCGATAACAACCACAATTTCTTCACCATATCCCCTGCATCAACTAAAATCACTTGTAATTTCCTAAATCAGTTTAAAAATTATAGAATCAGTTTAAGCATTTACAGACATAGTGGTGTATTAATAAATGAGGAGACATGCAGAGTGTAAAATCTTATTATGTAGTAATGCCTAACATGAGAAATTACATGATCCAGAACTCCCCCAGAATCACCAGAAGCACCTCTAGCTGGAGCAAGAAAATCGAGTTCATCAAAGAAGATCACTCATGGACGGGCTGCTCGAGCCTGCAAAATAGCTCATTCTCATGTTGTGAACATTTTAGCTAGACGTGGCAATTATAATCTATTTCCATACGGGGCCACTAATAACTATAACATTTTGATCTATAAAAAAAACTGCTTGTTTTGACGACTTACCAGATCTCGTTTGACCATCTGTACTCGGTTGTTGTGAGATGGATTCAACTTCAGGCAATGTGGATTTTTAGCGAGTCTTTTGCTTCTTTACATGACTAAAGGGCTTGGTGGTGCACCACAACAATGGAAACAAAATAGACGACCACCTTCTGATCATCTCGTTACAATGCCACCAGCGGAACCCACTCCACTGCCAGCAACATTGGCACGACCACCACATTCACCAGTCCATGCTGCTTCCGTGCAGCCTCCACCATCACCACCACCGTCATTTAATAGCAGTAGTGGTGGTTCAGGATCGAATTACTCAGGTTGGTCAACTCCACTTCCCCAACATCTTACCACCTCTATTCAAGAGTTTTAAAGGAAACAAATTACCAAAACATTACCTATCAAAAGCATTTGCAGTTTTTTTTTTCATTATTATTATTTTATATATATATCGAAGGGGGAGAACTTCTGAAGCTTACAAGGAAAGGAAATTCCACTTAAATTATGTAAAACATGCATGCACACATGAACTACAGAAATAGTATTGAATTATTCAATGATTGTTAGGAGATCTTCACTAGAAGCAAATTACTTTCAAGGTCAATGCAAATTGCATGTAATTATAGATGAGCAACATGTGGTAGCAAAACTAAAAAGCAAGCACATGGCAGGAACATTGTGACAACTCGTATTTTCAGGACATTTCATATAGACTAAGTTAGTCTACATTTCATTAACATCATTTTTATCATATTAGTTCATTCATGATTTTGCATTTCACATTAAACGCGTAAATTTCATATTAAATAAACGTTATCGCGTAAGTTATTATTTTGAACATTTAATCAGATACTTCCAAAAATTATCCCGACATATTTTTATACTTACATTTAGTTTATAAAAATAATATTTTGAGTTTACCCAATGTTTTAAATTTATTTCGTAAATAAATCGTTAAATTTATATTATTACGACGCTTTCTTAAAAACTACACGATAATTACTATATCACTCAAATTTTACAAGAAATGTATTTTTACAATTTATATGACCTCAATACATTTTACTTGGATCCATTAAAATTTATTTTGAGCTAAAACTACCTTAGATGCACAAATGTATATACAATTTACAAGTTACCTTTACTTAATTTCTTTTACTTACACTTTTTACATTACATACATTATAAATAAATAAAAAAAATATATGTATTTTACAAATACTTACCCCCTTGGCCGACCAAGGGGGGTGAAACATTAATGAGTTGGTGGATTTCTTACATATTTAGATCTTTCATTTATACACTTACTGTAACACCCCCAAAATACCGCAGCGGAAGACTGTGTCACTGGGGTGCTACTTCATAATACAAAGTACAAGTTATAGAAAACGACCTCTAAATGAGACGTTTTGAAAAGTTACCATTCGATTAATGAAATCAGAGTTACAAACAATGAGGTCCCAAAGTATAATACATAAATGTTTCGAATGGTAAATGATAAAAGCATAAGTCTTCAAAAAATGTCGTGAGACTCTAAGTTCCATGCAACAGCTATCGTCTTATGTCCTGAGATAAACATGCTAAAGTGTCAACACAGTGGTTGGTGAGTTCATAGAGTTTGTTTTGAATAAGTTGAAAAGCATTGAAAGAATGTTTACACAGCAAAGGCATTGTAAATCCACTCAGTTCCAAGTTCCGCCATAAAGAACTTGCAACCTGTGTGTTCACAACCCACTGCCAAAATATAGTTTGCACAATACACCGGATTATATTCACCCATGGTCAAGAATCCGTACACATGGGCGGGGGCATCCCAAATAGTACTATATTAATCCCAAGGTCATGAATCGGGTACACAAGGGCGGGGGCTACCCGACTTATAGTACTATCAATACCTCTCCGACAGCATAGAGTATTGTCGCACGTTTGTAAATACAATTCATGTATTTAGGCAAGTAAAGTATTTCCAAGCATGTATAACGAAATCAAGTATAACGTAATCAAGTATAATGCAATCAAGTATAATGCAATCATGTATAATGTTTTGAGTATTTGTACACGTAAAAGCAATTAGTTGAGCATGTATCTCCCCCAAAGAGTTTGTAAAACAAGCATTAAAAGAGTAGGGGCTATGACTCACCTGATAATAACTGAAGAATGATACTAGAAAATTGGGCAGCGCTTCCGCATCTAAATTCAAAAATCCATTTCCTAAACTATAAAAACCTCTAAATCACCTCATATCTACCCCATAACTATCCCGATAGCTTCAAAAACAAAAACCCATATTTAATATTGCCCGATCTATTCTTGCAAAAGTTTTGAGAATTTCCTGGGACCCACAACTCTAACCCACCATTGTGTAGCTCTTAATCCAACCGCGGAAATACAAAATAAACTTAATTTTTACGTAGAGAATACTAATGCCTTCAACTTATGTGTATAACTCGGAGCCTGAAAATCAAGTATGGAGTGTGTATGGAGGGTGGCGACATCAAGGAGGAGGGGGAAAATGTGTGTGTTTTTCTGTGAAATAAAATGAACTAGTTTTCTTTCTATTTATAGGGAAAATATCTGAAAATATCAGTGTTGCAAAACAAGGCCTACAAGGCCGATTAATCGCCGATTAGGTGCTGCAAGGCCACCAACCTTTCCGATTTATGTAAATCGGTCAAACAAATTGGTCAACCGTGGTCAATGACGGTTAATGGTGGTCAAACTTGTCGAAAACCTTCATATCTTGCTGAAAATACTTAAAATTATCCATAAAATTGTTTGAATAACTTATGGTCATTGTTTATATCTATTACAAGATGTTTTTCAAGAAAAATATTGCCGAAAATACATAAACTTGTCGAAAATACCTAAAACTTGTCGAAAATACCTAAAATTTGCCGAAAATACTAAAAACTTGTCGGAAATGCCAATCCGATTAATCACCGATTAATCCCGCCTAGACCGATTACAAGCTACAGGGAGGTCGACCGCCCGACTACCGATTCGCGATTTTTGCAACATTGGAAAATATCTAGATATTTTGATGAATAGTGTTTATATATTTTGATGAATAGTGTTTAGATATTTTTATTAAAATATATTATAAGAAAATATCTTAGATATTTATAATAAAATATATTATAATAAAATATCTTTAGATATTTATAACAGTAACTAGATATTTATATATTAGGAGTACAGAGTATATTGTTTATGCATAAAAATCGTGTAAAAGTACTTACTTGTTCAATTTAGGCGAAATTAGTAAATAATAAAAATTACGGTGAATAGTAACTCGTGAATAGTAATTTGTGAATAGTAATTTTCGGAAAAAAGTTTGAGTTTAAATAATGACCCAAAATATAATGAATAGTAAAAATGAATAGTAACAGTGAATAGTAAAAATGAATAGTGTCCCGAAAATACGAATTGTTACATTCTCTACCCCTTAAGGGAACTTCGTCCCGAAGTTCTGTTGAAGTTAACTACTTATAGCGTGTGTAAGAAAAGTGTGGTCTATAAAACAGTGGGGTTCTCTCTTATTCAACAGGAATAGTGTATGGGTTACGTTGTAATACACCCATAATGTGGTTCGGGAATCGTATCGGATGAAAATAAGCCCACTTATTTATAATTCATTACTTACATAAAGAAGCGTCCAAATTTATGTAATTAATGGATTATAAACTTATGGTTCGGTGGTTTATAACTTCTTTATTTGAATAAAGAGGCGTCCCAATCCATTCAAATAAGGAGATTATAAATCATCCTACTTAAGATTTTCCGACACAAAACTCGCTTTCTGAGTCAGATAATAAGATAACCAAGTCATCAAATGTCTAAAGTTAAGTAATAATATTATTTAACTCAAATCTCATGTCTCATCAAACAAGAACTGTCACAAGATAAAGTTAAATAATTAGTTATTACTGAGCTCCATATTTTTAATGACTCGATTAAATTATGTGGTTTCCTTATTATTACTAAAGTCATATCATCCAACAACGTAGATTTAAACAAATAACTAACAAGAAGCATATGCGCACAAAGTGTGTGTAAGGCAATCATAGTGGAGAGTCTTAACGGATAAAGCAGTTATAGTCTAGGCTCTTAAATGCAACCTAGTTCTCTATAACCAATGCTCTGATACCAATCTGTAACACCCCCAAAATACCGCAGCGGAAGACTGTGTCACTGGGGTGCTACTTCATAATACAAAGTACAAGTTATAGAAAACGACCTCTAAATGAGACGTTTTGAAAAGTTACCATTCGATTAATGAAATCAGAGTTACAAACAATGAGGTCCCAAAGTATAATACATAAATGTTTCGAATGGTAAATGATAAAAGCATAAGTCTTCAAAATATGTCGTGAGACTCTAAGTTCCATGCAACAGCTATCGTCTTATGTCCTGAGATAAACATGCTAAAGTGTCAACACAGTGGTTGGTGAGTTCATAGAGTTTGTTTTGAATAAGTTGAAAAGCATTGAAAGAATGTTTACACAGCAAAGGCATTGTAAATCCACTCAGTTCCAAGTTCCGCCATAAAGAACTTGCAACCTGTGTGTTCACAACCCACTGCCAAAATATAGTTTGCACAATACACCGGATTATATTCACCCATGGTCAAGAATCCGTACACATGGGCGGGGGCATCCCAAATAGTACTATATTAATCCCAAGGTCATGAATCGGGTACACAAGGGCGGGGGCTACCCGACTTATAGTACTATCAATACCTCTCCGACAGCATAGAGTATTGTCGCACGTTTGTAAATACAATTCATGTATTTAGGCAAGTAAAGTATTTCCAAGCATGTATAACGAAATCAAGTATAACGTAATCAAGTATAATGCAATCAAGTATAATGCAATCATGTATAATGTTTTGAGTATTTGTACACGTAAAAGCAATTAGTTGAGCATGTATCTCCCCCAAAGAGTTTGTAAAACAAGCATTAAAAGAGTAGGGGCTATGACTCACCTGATAATAACTGAAGAATGATACTAGAAAATTGGGCAGCGCTTCCGCATCTAAATTCAAAAATCCATTTCCTAAACTATAAAAACCTCTAAATCACCTCATATCTACCCCATAACTATCCCGATAGCTTCAAAAACAAAAACCCATATTTAATATTGCCCGATCTATTCTTGCAAAAGTTTTGAGAATTTCCTGGGACCCACAACTCTAACCCACCATTGTGTAGCTCTTAATCCAACCGCGGAAATACAAAATAATCTTAATTTTTACGTAGAGAATACTAATTCCTTCAACTTATGTGTATAACTCGGAGCCTGAAAATCAAGTATGGAGTGTGTATGGAGGGTGGCGACATCAAGGAGGAGGGGGAAAATGTATGTGTTTTTCTGTGAAATAAAATGAACTAGTTTTCTTTCTATTTATAGGGAAAATATCTGAAAATATCTAGATATTTTGATGAATAGTGTTTAGATATTTTGATAAATAGTGTTTAGATATTTTTATTAAAATATATTATAAGAAAATATCTTAGATATTTATAATAAAATATATTATAATAAAATATCTTTAGATATTTATAACAGTAACTAGATATTTATATATTAGGAGTACAGAGTATATTGTTTATGCATAAAAATCGTGTAAAAGTACTTACTTGTTCAATTTAGGCGAAATTAGTAAATAATAAAAATTACGGTGAATAGTAACTCGTGAATAGTAATTTGTGAATAGTAATTTTCGGAAAAAAGTTTGAGTTTAAATAATGACCCAAAATATAATGAATAGTAAAAATGAATAGTAACAGTGAATAGTAAAAATGAATAGTGTCCCGAAAATACGAATTGTTACACTTACACACTCCAAGTTCTTTCTCATTCAATTAATAATTTCAAAGTGAAAAGTCAAGCATTTCTTTCTCTTCTTCCTCTCCTAAAACCGGCCATTGCAAGTGAAGGAGAAGAGCACATCAAAAATTTTCCAAGTCAAGTGTTAAACAATCTAGTTACACTCTTAATCAAGGTTTTGAAATAAAAACCTAGGGTGTTTAGGTTTAATCCTTTGTTCTTATCACCTCATCAAGTAACTAGTAAGCATATCACATTCATTTTACATCTTTCATTATCATTTCATATGTATTTCATCATCTTTTTAGCAAGCATGCAAGACTTATGGTTATTTATACCATTTTTACATTGTTTTTAGAGTTTTATATATAAAAGTCATCCTATAATTTATCCCTTGTTATATGTTGGTCTTGATGATGTTTAGGAACCCATGACACCCTAAGAAGGTGTATGGTAGAATTAGAATAGCTTTGGAGTTGTTTTGAAGGGATTGGAATAGGTTTAGTACGAGAAAAACTCTTTTCGACAAGTCTAAAAAGTGGTCTGATCTTATTTTGTATTTCTGGAAAATCCGACAGTATACATGAATTTTTGGCCTAGATAATTAGAAAATATACTTTAAAACGAATCCGTGGCCGCTTGAACGGATTAAAACGGAGCTATAACGAAGAAGTTATGAATTTTTCAAGTTTGACGACGAAATATATATTTCCTGAAATTTCAGCAAACTATTTTTGTTTTGTACGAGTCAAAAACGAGTCTTAAGCGTTATAAATTATTTCGACTTATCAAAAATATATTAGTATACTTTGATATGAAGCTAAGGACGTATAATACGTAGAAAACGGATTTATAACGACTAAAATATACACGTTTTCATAAAATTGCCGTAACTTTATTATTTACGAAAAACTATATTATTTTTATTTGACAAGTGTTACGGTAAACAAAACGACCATATTGAAGGCTATTTTTAACGTTGACGTAGAACTTTTTGTAACGAGATGTCTTTTAATAAAATTGAGATCATCAAGCATATTTTCCAAAATGACCAACCGTTTGTATAGCGGAGTTGTAATAAATTATCTACGGTTGCTTAAACTTTGCCGAAACTCACTTTTAAACTACATTTGGAAAATCACCCTACTTAACCTATATTTTTTTTATGAACGAGACCTCTAGGATAAAAACTTAAATGCCAAAACTTCGAGATTATGATACAAGCTTTCCAAAACCGTTGAGTTTGTTTCCTAACGTTCGACGCACACCATTTTACGACTAGCTTTTCGAGGCCATTTTTGTCACTTTCATGAAATTTCCAACGACATTATTTTACGACGAAAAGTTATAATTTCACAATAAATCATTAAGAAACTATTGTAGGATGACATTATGACGTAAATACTTGTAAGGTAATTTAAGAATGGTCAAGACGTCAAAAGTGTATTTTTCGACGAAGAGTATTATTTTCAAATTCACAAGTGGTATAAATAACATACGAAATGCATGCATAACATTACATCATAACTTATTACATATCATATCATTCATAATAGGTCAGTTTCGAGATCACGCTACATTTCAGGTACTCACTTTTGTCATCATAATCATTGCAATAGGTGAGTCATAGCCCCTACTCTTTTAATTGTTTTGAATTACTTTTGGGGGAGATACATGCTCAACTATTTCTATGACAATCATGATTAATTGCAAACTATATGTTTATCTGAACTGAATGTTTAGTCATATTCTATATCATAAAACATTGGAACTAATGTCTTGGTATTATCACGGAACTAAATGTCTTGGTATTATCATGGAGCTAAATGTCTTGGGAACATCATTGAGCTGAATGTCTTGGGATTATCATGGAACTGAATGTCTTGGGATTATCATTTAGCTGAATGTCTTGGGATTTTCATTGAACTAAATGTCTTGGTATAATTATGTCAAGTAACTGTGGATACATTAAGTCAGGCCCTATTGTGAACTCATTGACACCATGTGTTTGAACATGAACTATACACATTTTGGCAGTGGGTTGTGAACACACAGGTTGCAAGTTTTGTATGGGCGGAACTTGGAACTGAGTGGATTTACAATGCCTTTGCTGCATATGTTTTTATTAAATCAAGCGATGTATTTTTCAAACGACACTTTAGGTCGTTCAATATAACTGTGATTGTGATGCTATGACAGTCAATCCCCAGGAATTCCATTCCGCTGCAAAACAGGTAATTTGGGGGTGTGACAGATTGGCATCAGAGCTTCGGTTATAGAGAACTAGGTTGCATCATTGACCCTAGACTATAACTACATCATCATAGCATCTCATCATTTCATCATAAGTGCATGTTCACTTTACATGCGGTTTATACGTACATTTTTCGAGTTATTTACTTTCATTTCACATCGATTGTCACATGGATGCCCTTAAATACCCATCCCATCATATTCACATCACTTTGACGTGGAGAATGCCCTGTCATTCCCTATCACAATTTTAACATCAGTTGACTCAACACCAAACAACATAGGAGTCGATTAGTCCAAGCATTGCATAGTTACTCCTAAATTATACATAGCCTGATCACCTATGTCTAATTCAGGAAGAATCATGCAATGAAGGGAGTAGTAGGCTTATATGTGTAAGCAATTCCGTAATCGAGCCAAATTTTCAAAAGTCCTCCTACAAACCAATTTAGCCTAATCTCATGACAGTTCTCGTTTGATGAGTTGTGAGATTAAGTGAAAATTGGTTGGTAAAAAGTCTTTTGAGGGTTTTGCTTGAGAATGGGAAAGTTTGCCACATCAAACCCTAAACCCGAGAGACCAACACGAACTGAATTCAGGGACTGAATTCCTTTTTGGATGGGCGAATGTGACAACTCGTATTTTCAGGACATTTCATATAGACTAAGTTAGTCTACATTTCATTAACATCATTTTTATCATATTAGTTCATTCATGATTTTGCATTTCACATTAAACGCGTAAATTTCATATTAAATAAACGTTATCGCGTAAGTTATTATTTTGAACATTTAATCAGATACTTCCAAAAATTATCCCGACATATTTTTATACTTACATTTAGTTTATAAAAATAATATTTTGAGTTTACCCAATGTTTTAAATTTATTTCGTAAATAAATCGTTAAATTTATATTATTACGACGCTTTCTTAAAAACTACACGATAATTACTATATCACTCAAATTTTACAAGAAATGTATTTTTACAATTTATATGACCTCAATACATTTTACTTGGATCCATTAAAATTTATTTTGAGCTAAAACTACCTTAGATGCACAAATGTATATACAATTTACAAGTTACCTTTACTTAATTTCTTTTACTTACACTTTTTACATTACATACATTATAAATAAAAAAAAATATATATGTATTTTACAAATACTTACCCCCTTGGCCGACCAAGGGGGGTGAAACATTAATGAGTTGGTGGATTTCTTACATATTTAGATCTTTCATTTATACACTTACACACTCCAAGTTCTTTCTCATTCAATTAATAATTTCAAAGTGAAAAGTCAAGCATTTCTTTCTCTTCTTCCTCTCCTAAAACCGGCCATTGCAAGTGAAGGAGAAGAGCACATCAAAAATTTTCCAAGTCAAGTGTTAAACAATCTAGTTACACTCTTAATCAAGGTTTTGAAATAAAAACCTAGGGTGTTTAGGTTTAATCCTTTGTTCTTATCACCTCATCAAGTAACTAGTAAGCATATCACATTCATTTTACATCTTTCATTATCATTTCATATGTATTTCATCATCTTTTTAGCAAGCATGCAAGACTTATGGTTATTTATACCATTTTTACATTGTTTTTAGAGTTTTATATATAAAAGTCATCCTATAATTTATCCCTTGTTATATATTGGTCTTGATGATGTTTAGGAACCCATGACACCCTAAGAAGGTGTATGGTAGGATTAGAATAGCTTTGGAGTTGTTTTGAAGGGATTGGAATAGGTTTAGTACGAGAAAAACTCTTTTCGACAAGTCTAAAAAGTGGTCTGATCTTATTTTGTATTTCTGGAAAATCCGACAGTAGACATGAATTTTTGGCCTAGATAATTAGAAAATATACTTTAAAACGAATCCGTGGCCGCTTGAACGGATTAAAACGGAGCTATAACGAAGAAGTTATGAATTTTTCAAGTTTGACGACGAAATATATATTTCCTGAAATTTCAGCAAACTATTTTTGTTTTGTACGAGTCAAAAACGAGTCTTAAGCGTTATAAATTATTTCGACTTATCAAAAATATATTAGTATACTTTGATACGAAGCTAAGGACGTATAATACGTAGAAAACGGATTTATAACGACTAAAATATACACGTTTTCATAAAATTGCCGTAACTTTATTATTTACGAAAAACTATATTATTTTTATTTGACAAGTGTTACGGTAAACAAAACGACCATATTGAAGGCTATTTTTAACGTTGACGTAGAACTTTTTGTAACGAGATGTCTTTTAATAAAATTGAGATCATCAAGCATATTTTCCAAAATGACCAACCGTTTGTATAGCGGAGTTGTAATAAATTATCTACGGTTGCTTAAACTTTGCCGAAACTCACTTTTAAACTACATTTGGACAAAATCACCCTACTTAACCTATATTTTTCTTTATGAACGAGACCTCTAGGATAAAAACTTAAATGCCAAAACTTCGAGATTATGATACAAGCTTTCCAAAACCGTTGAGTTCGTTTCCTAACGTTCGACGTACACCATTTTACGACTAGCTTTTCGAGGCCATTTTTGTCACTTTCATGAAATTTCCAACGACATTATTTTACGACGAAAAGTTATAATTTCACAATAAATCATTAAGAAACTATTGTAGGATGACATTACGACGTAAATACTTGTAAGGTAATTTAAGAATGGTCAAGACGTCAAAAGTGTATTTTTCGACGAAGAGTATTATTTTCAAAATTCACAAGTGGTATAAATAACATACGAAATGCATGCATAACATTACATCATAACTTATTACATATCATATCATTCATAATAGGTCAGTTTCGAGATCACGCTACATTTCAGTGTACTCACTTTTGTCATCATAATCATTGCAATAGGTGAGTCATAGCCCCTACTCTTTTAATTGTTTTGAATTACTTTTGGGGGAGATACATGCTCAACTATTTCTATTACAATCATGATTAATTGCAAACTATATGTTTATCTGAACTGAATGTTTAGTCATATTCTATATCATAAAACATTGGAACTAAATGTCTTGGTATTATCACGGAACTAAATGTCTTGGTATTATCATGGAGCTAAATGTCTTGGGAACATCATTGAGCTGAATGTCTTGGGATTATCATGGAACTGAATGTCTTGGGATTATCATTGAGCTGAATGTCTTGGGATTTTCATTGAACTAAATGTCTTGGTATAATTATGTCAAGTAACTGTTGATACATTAAGTCAGGCACTATTGTGAACTCATTGACACCATGTGTTTGAACATGAACTATACACATTTTGGCAGTGGGTTGTGAACACACAGGTTGCAAGTTTTGTATGGGCGGAACTTGGAACTGAGTGGATTTACAATGCCTTTGCTGCATAAACGATTTTGAAAGGCTTTACAATTCAACTCAAACTCTATGAACTCACTCAACCTTTGTGTTGACACTTTTTAGCATGTTTTATCTCAGGTATCTAAGGCATTCACTTCATGGCATGCATGTGGACATATCATAGAGTCGCGGTGACGACGCGTCTCACTTGGGTTTTATGAACTTTAAAAACATCGTTTGACTTGTACCAAACATACTTTCCGCACATAGTAACTTTCTTTTGGGACCTATCTTTGTAACTCTGAATGTTTTTATTAAATCAAGCGATGTATTTTTCAAACGACACTTTAGGTCGTTCAATATAACTGTGATTGTGATGCTATGACAGTCAATCCCCAGGAATTCCATTCCGCTGCAAAACAGGTAATTTGGGGGTGTGACAAACATTCACAAAGAAAAATAAGTGTAAGAATATATATAGTCAAAGGATTTAGTGTACCTTTCTTGTTAATATAAAGTAACATATATTGATACTCCTATAGGTGTAGTCACTGGAGTGTATGTTGATGTCCCAGCATGACCTGGAAGAGAGGTAGATGATAGCATTGAGTAGAGGCAATATTTCGGGATAGAAACCTCTCCGAAAGAATAATACAATTTGAATGTAGTACTAAAGAGGAAAAGCACAAGTGGATAGAGGGCCTGCAGCATTTGTTAAACTGTCGAGTTAATATGGCATGGTTCACATATTATAAATCCAATTAAAGAAGAAAAATGAAGAGAGAAATTGCATTGTTGGGAGTGTACAATGTATAGATTTTATCTATCTAGAGCGAGTGAGTGATTATGTTTACAAATCAGAGTGGAACGCTTTATTCAGTTTAAGGAATTGTTGTGTAAGCACGACATTGCTTTTTGAACATTAACTTTGTAAATGGATTTGTGAATGCTTGATGACTGCCGTACTACATCAGTGAGGTTTCCTCACTATGGCTCTTTGATAAAGTCATGTTATCATTAAATACCTGAAAGATGGGATACAATTAACTGAGATAGTTAAAAAAACAAAACAGGAAAGATAGTGTTACCTTTTGAACGGCTAACGATTCCCTTTCTAGAGCTACATTACCATGTGGAGCACCCACCGGTAACTGGTCAAAGTTATATGTTTACATCTTAAATGTCGAATTGTTGGTCAATATGATATATGTAATTGTTTTATCATGCTTATTATATGTCATGAAATGAAAGAGCAGGGTTTCACAATGAAAAACTTCCATTACTTAATGATAATTATACGGGCATTTAGGCCTGGTGTTCTTACAGCATTGATGGGTGTACGTGGTGCTAGGAAAACGACACAACTTTATGTTCTTGCTGGATGGAGAGATTAAGATTATTGGTTATCCGAAAGTCCAAGATACATTTGCTAGGATCTCAGGTTACTGTGAGAAAACTGATGTACACTCTCCTCAAATTATAGTTGAAGAATCAGTCATATTTTCTGCTTGGCTCCGTCTTCATCCTAAAATAGGTTCAAAAATAAATACGTATGAGATAGATTTAACTTGTCCTCTTTACCACCACCTCATCTGAAAAGTATATCATAATTAGATCATGAACAAACCCAAGATAGATAATGTATAACTATTTGTAAAGCTACAAAATAGATCACCTAAAAACAGGCTTTATCAAAAGTTTCACTGGTTACTCGGTCAGATTTCTATGGATCGGAAGCTATGAAAATTGGTAACCTTTGAATCAATATTCTTTTTAGAACTTGATCGTTTTTTTTTTTGCCTATAAAGTTGGTTATTCCGTCTAGCCCAAAATTTGAGTATGTAACTACTAAACATTGCTTAATTTCACATTCATAAAACTATGTATTTAGTTAAGACTTATTTTGGTACAGATGGAGAACTTTCGTAAAAGGAACGACCTCTACTCTTTTTTTGTTACTGATGAAGTAAAATAACATGCCTTGAATGATGGTACCCATAGATATATAACCTACCCATAGATATATAACCTACTATTACATCAATATATCGACCTCCCACTTTCACCCATGTCAGTTTGAACAAAAAACATAAATATTTATGAAAGAGTTATACAAAATGATCGTTGCATTGTGCAGGTTTTTGACAGCGAAAAGCATATAATTAAGGAGTTTGGTATCTCACCTCTGGGCAAAGCACATTGACGCAAATACCTTTTTTCTTGTAGGGAGCAAGCGATCTGGTAAACATAACCACACCCCCTTTCAAAATGGAGTAAGAAAGAAACATCAAAAGAAAGATATTGCATAAAGCATACACTTTCCTTGTGGGTCTGTATTTGTGAAAACTAAACATATCAGAGATGGTGAACCTTAAAATAACTATAAAGCATAGCGCCCTATAGGTGCAATCAATAACTGCTACAAGATTGACATTGATAGCATGTCTCCACGAGTGTGAACCATCGGTTTGGTCCTTGTGAAATGGCACAGAAGGCACAATACCCGCACTATTAATACAAATATCCAAACCTCCATACATTTCAACGTGCTTTTCAAATGCAGCCGTGACCTGTTCTGTTTTTAAAAAACAAACATCAATGAAATAGAATAAAAAAATGTCTGTTTGATTAGCTTGATGGATATAACTCACCTTTGTTAGTGACATCGCATTTTACAAAGATAGAAGATGGGAATTTTAATCCTTGATGAAACTTGAGATTTTCTTTGAGTAAAATTGATACAACCTCTTTTTCTTTATCTTCATAAAAATCCACAACCGTTACATATATACCCTTTTTGGGCAAGAGCTATGCAAAAAGCTCTGCCTGCACAACAAAAAAGAGAATACAGACACACGTGCACACATCAGTAGCAGAAAATATTAAGGCTCACCAAAAACGGTCATCAATAATATCAATGGAACTTTCTCAACCTTTCTCAGATAGCAGAAAATATGAATGATTCTAGCTGAATTTCAAACAACCTTCCTCAGATAGCCTTTAATAACCTCTGCCATAGTCAATTTACGTTATCGCCTCAAAACTTTGTCACTGTCTATTTGCCTACTGCTATTCGTGATTCCCAAGTTCAGAACTCCAAATAATAAAACTCCTAAACTGTAAAAACCATTGCGATATAATCAGCATTTTAAAAGTATATCAATTGAGACTAAGAAAGTGAGTGGTAATATACAAAACGATACACATTAGTTGGTTATAATTACATAATCAGCCACATGCTACATAGTTTTACGTGTTACTTATGACTATGCTTGGTAAACTTGCCTCACATGTAAACACAACCCCATGCATCGTTAGGTGTATCTGCATTAGCCATAACCTATTCAAATAACAAAAAAAAGTTTAGTTCCAAATCTCTAATACACATCGAATAACTCATGAAAAACGTATGTGATACTAAACTATTTTGGTCATAGTCAATACCGTGAGATACCTTACTTGATATGTCCATGCCATGGGTGGATTAATGATTTCTTCTAAGGAGGAAACAACTTCATTCATTGTATTTCTGTATGAGTTTTTAATGTAATCGTAAATATCAAGGAAATCAAAATCGGTATATATGGGGAGTCTATTGATCTCAAATAGAGATAGAAAGAAAATAAGTATCTAACTAAATGGTGTAGTAATTAGTAGGATACTGTTAGACAATCCAGGATATAACGAAGAAATCAAAAGTTTACCTTTGAATTGGGTAGGATGAAATAAAAATGGATATATCATAAACATAATAATTTAAACTATTTACATCTTTTGTGATACAACATCAATACAAATTGAAGAGGTTGACGTAATTAACAGAAGGAATTAATACATACCCATTACATGTCAAAATTTTAGCACCAAATCCATAATCCAGAAACAAATATGGTTTGATTTCAATGATTTTTTAACCTTATCCAGAATATGATCAGGAGTACCATGAAGCAAAAACATTTGTACCTCATAATCATCAGGCATCATCTTACTGACATAACTACCATATAATATGCATAATTTATATCAATATATTGTAGTTTTTTATTAATAGAGGGGGTAACATATACCTATGGAATGTTGCTGAACCGCAAAACATGATCATAGAGAGTAGAATCGGGAAAGACATCTTCTCCAATAGCAATACCTACAAAAGAATATCACAACAATGATTCCAATGTTCATTGGTTCCAGTTTCATAGTTGATCATACGGATGATAATATTCCCCATTAGAAAGAGCTATTTTTGGGATGAAATTATCGGCCACATGAGCATCTTGGTACAATGAAACTTTACATCCTTGTCTCTGAGAGAAGAAGGTATATCGGACTTCAACATTACATTGTCATTAAACCTTACATCCTTGACTCTGAGAGAAGAAGGTACAACGAAACATTACATTATCAAGGAACATGCACCAAAGACACATTAAAAATTATTAAAATCATAAAATCATAATGGAGTTTTCTTCATGGAGAGAGTTCTAATGATTAGGGTTTTTCTTGTGGAAAAATATACGTATGTTTTTTTTAATAATGGGCAAATATTGGCACAAAGTTTTTTATTAATTGGTTGCAAAGGTTTATAGATTTGGTGTTGCAAGACATAAAAAAAAAAGTGTTGGTCTAGTGGTTATCAAGTTTATTAATGTTACAAACCACTCAAGTTCAATCCTTACAAACTTTAATTTTTGTAAAAATAATAAATCCGAATTTTATAAATAAAAAATTAGAAAAACACTAAAATCAATAAAAACGACACATGTCATTTAAAAAATTAAAAAAATGCCACATAAATAGAATGATGACATGGAATTATGACATGTTATTATGGGATGCCAAGTGGCGTTTTATGTGGCATGCCTCCTCTTATATATAATGTATATATATATATATATATATATATATATATATATATATATATATATATATATATATATATACTAGCTTTCAAAGCCCGCCCAATGGGCGGGCATGACTTATAAATATCGTTGGCATATATTTCTATAGCGAAAGAAGGGTAGTAAAAAATAGTTGGAAAGTGTACATGTTGAAAGTAAAAAATATGCGGGCATGACTCATGAATATCGTTGGAAAAAATTAGTTAACGAAAAATAAGATATAAACATAGAATATTATTTAGCGAATGCATTATAAACAAAAAAAATAAATGTTATCAAGTATGAGAGAAAAAAAGTTACGAAGTAGTACGTAAGAAAAAAGTATACAATCAAATAAACTTAAATACGAAATAAAGCTTCTTGTATACACCGTTTGTTGTTGATTTTGCGTAATTACCATACTTATCGCAACAAAAAATCTTCAATTCGTTTATGACCTTCAATCTTGAGACATCCACATATACTTGTCCGTGTGAGAAAACGGCCTCTATAAAAACAACCCAACTTTCGGCAAAACTTGGCCTTGGCTTTTCTTTCTTGGCATTGCAAAACAGATCGAAACAAAGAATTGCCTACAGTTGAGTTTAAATGGTATCTTATTGTCCGAGAGGCTAATGACCATAGTTATATGGTCCACTCAAATGGACATGCTAGCTTTATGAATATCGTTGAAAAAATTAAGTTAAGGAAATTTTCAATATATAGCTGTGATCAATAGACTCGTTTACCATGTTATTAATAGTAAACACAAACAGCTATATCATGAACATGTATGTTATACTAAATGAAAATAAGTTCAATCAGTGATACAATATCAATTTACCATTAGCACTCAAACATTTTTTGTTGACAAACTACATCAAGATATGTGAAAAAATTATATTGACCAATGACCATCTTATATTTTACCTATGTCCATTTGAACAAACTACATTAAGATATGTGAAAGAATCATATAGATTTTTTTTTGCATGTTATAGGTTTTTGACAGAGAAAATTAGGATACTAAATCGTATAAGGAGTTAAGTCTCACCTATAGGAAAAGCACATTGACACAAATATCTTTTTGCTTGTAGGGAGCAAGTGATCTAGAAGGCACAACCAAAACCCATTAAGAAATAAAATAAAGAAAAAACACTGATGAGTCTCTAAATACTCATCATTTTTATACCTTTTAAACTGCAAATTCATCTGAAAACACTCAGAAACACATCAAAATGATCAAAATATCACAAATCAGTGTTTTATGTGTTTTAAATGCAAAAATATCAAAATCAGATGAAAAACATATCAAATTTGCAAAAAATTGCAGTTTTAGTCCCCCAAGTTTCAAAAGTTGTCATAAACAGTCCCTGGCATATCAAAATTTAGAATAATGTCATTTAAGGTCCATGGGATTCAAAAGTTGTCAAAACAAACCTTTGAAATGTAAAATTTGCAAAATTACAACTTTGGTCCTTAAACTTTTAAAATTGTCATGTTTAGTCCTTCAAATTTTCAAAGATGGCATATATGGTCCTTAAATTATTTGAGAATGACAAAGTTGGCCCTTGGATAATAATTTCAGAAATCACAGTTTGGTCCCTGGAATTTCGGATTGTACACATTAGGCCCCTAAACTACTAATTGATTTCAAAACTAATCCTAATCCAAACCAAACCCAAATATAAGCCCAACCTTGGCCCAATTTTATACCCGGTCCAATCCCTACCCAACCCCGTTTGTATTAAGACCCGGTCAACAAAATAACCCACCCCAGTCAAACAACCTTGCCCGCGTTTTTCTTCCCTTCCTCCCAACCACTCTCTGCAACAATCACCACAAACCATTCCCCCTCCTCACTCCTTCAACCCTCTTTGTCCCCTCCACCTCTACACAAAACAAATAACATTTAATGCATCCTTTACCCATTTCACTCTACCTCACTGCTAAAGTCCATTTTGGCGCGAAAAAATAATCAAACGGCTAGAAATGAGTCAAAGCATCCAATGGACCTAAATATTGGTGGGAAAGGTTCAGTGGACAAGTGGAAGCACATTTGGGTATAAAAGAGAAGAAAGAGAAGCTTGGAGGGTAGTAGTTAATTTAGAAGTAGTGTAATTTTTATTTCTTGTATGTCGTTTTAAAATTTTCAAAGTTTCCCAGTGTAAATTTAATCTTTCAAGTATCTTGTAATCATATTTCATTGTGTTAAAAACCATTTTCAGTTTTCAATTTCAGTTTCCTGTTTGATTCCAAGTTTATGAAATTTTTACTTAAAATTCTCAATAAGGTCGAATAATGTTTGTGGTTGCTATTTTGTACTCATAAGCTCACATAAGCTCTTAAAAAGCTTATTCAAGTTAGTAGAAACTTACAAACTCAGTTTAGTTTCAAAAACAGAAAATTCTCAAAAATCAAGAAAAATTAGTCAAAAATAAAAAGTCAATGGGAATGATGATCAAAAGCTGAAGCAGAGGTGGTTTTGGATTGCTATTTGGTCTAGAGCTTCTTGGGAAGCAATAGGTTGTAATCTCATACTGTGGTTCTCAGATTTGTACTTGGACTCATTTTGTAAGGAATTTCTCAAAAACTTGCATTTTAGTATTTTATGTTCTAAGCCTGATAATTTCAGTTCAAATATGCTTTACTATAGCTAATATAAGTAAATTAATAGCTTGCTTAGTTTGGAAACTTGTTTTAGTGTAAAAAAACTCATAACTGCTTCTAAAAAGGTGTGTTTGGATTTGATAAGTTGAACTTGTTAGAGTGCATTTGTGCCATTGTTCATTGTTTATTCATGTTATATTAGCTCTAGATAACTCAGTTTTACCAAGAAACTCAGTCCTCACTTGCTCAAAAGTCAAAACTTTCTTTAAACCACCTTAGCAGCCACTGTTGGAGTTTTTTGCAACATCAAACTCTTGTTTTGTGTTTGGAATGGTTAAACATAGGTTGCTTTAATCTCAGTTCATTCATTAACATCAATATCAGTCTAGAAATCAAGTTCAAAGTTCATGAAAGTCAAAACCTTAATTTTTCTAAAAAGTCAAAATGCACAAACTCAGTTTTGAGCTCTACTAGAAGGATTTTTCATGCACTTATTTCTAGGTCAAATCAAGTGATTTTTGTTGTTTCAAAATATTCCCTTGGTCTATTTTCTTGTAGTGATTTTTGTGGAATTTTTCTAATTTCTTATAAGCCCTAAAAGTGCTTGTTAATATGGTACTAAGTCCCCTGTGCAGGGCATCAGGTCTGCACAGGGGTTATGCAGTGTTTGCAGAGGTTGCACAGAGCTCCTCCTAGCTCACCCAAGTCTGATTTTTGGCTTATATACTCTCACCCAGGTCTAGTGTAGGATACAGGTTTTTGTTTCATGTTTCCAGCTTATTCTAGAGCTTATTTCTTGGCTTGAAGTTGATACCCCTCTTAACTGTTTTTAAGCAAAATCTCAGTTAGCCAAATCTGTTGTGATAGCTTATCAGTGGTTAAGGTTTGTTGAAACCTGTTCCATTTCTGTCCCTTTAGCATAATAGAGCTTGTGTATCAGTTTGGTGGCCTTTGGAGTGCTTTTGGCTTATCAAGTGCTTATTTCAAATAAGCACTTCCATAGCAGTTTGATATTTCTCCACATAAGGGCCTGTTTTTCTATTTTTCCCAGCTTTCTAATATTATTTTAAGCTTTTCCTGAATTTTTCAGATTTTTCCTAGCTTGTTTGGTATTTTTCTGCATTTTATTTAGTTTTTAAGTACTTTTAAATAGTATTTAATACAAAAAATTAAGAAAAGGTTCTAAAAAATAATTTTTCAATTTTCTTAAGTTTAGATAAATATAAATAGCTTAAAAAGTATTTTTCCCTATTTTTCTCCTTTTATTTGGTATTTTTAGTAATTTAAATTAGTTTTAAATAGTTTTAAATTAATAATAAATACATAAAAAGTCTAAAAAATATATTTTCTGTTTTAAAATTAGTTTTATCATATTTTAGATTTTTCTAAATCTTAATTTTATTTTTCTAGTCTTATTTCATATTTTCTTTTATTTTTGAGTATTATTAAATAGTTAAAATTAGTTTTTAATTAATAATAATTACATAAATAGTTATAAAAATAATTTTTCTTTTCTAATAATTTTCTCATATCATTAGGTTTGTAAAAATGTATTTTTCATATTTTTAGGATCTATATTGTATAAGTTTCACTTTTTATTTTGTACGTTTACGTTATTTTTATTTAAACGTAAGTTTTTCGTTTTAAGTTTTAAACGTTCATCACTTTAAAAATAGTGATAGCGTTTATTTAATAGATTTTATCTTTTTAATTTTCTTAATTTGCATTTAAGTCGCTTTTATTTATTTCCTTTTTCAGTAGTGTAATATTCAATCTAATCCTTTCTGATCGCTATCATTAGTGATCATTCTATCGTCTGAATCAGTGTTTAACACACCATTGAGTCTCCGTGGGACATAACGACCCGGGAATCCATTGTATTCTCTGATCTTCATTGTATTTGTGTCTGAGCAGTTTTTAGTCTTTTTGACTTGACTGTTCAGCAGAGATCAAAATTTTGGCGCCGCTGCCGGGGAGGCTTAAGCGTGTGTTTAGCCATTTTCAGACCCATTCTTGTGCATACCCCATCTTTTGTAAAAAGTTTTTTTTGTAAAGTTATCTGAAAATCCAAAAAGTTCATTAACACTTTTCCTAAAGTGTTAAAAACGCCAAAAATATTTTCATTCTTTGTTTTTATCGTCATGTTTTTCAAAAATACCAAAAATATTCCTCTTTACCCTCTTACCTTTTTGATTCTTCATTTCTTACCCTCTGTTAACCTTTGATTCTATCTATGTCTTATCCTCACCCTCTTGGTTGTCAATGGTGTGGTGGTCCTTATAATGGTGGCAATTGCCCCAGTTGTAGTGTGGTGGAATTAGGAAACGGGTCTGTCTATAACCAAGATCCCTATTCCTACCATAACACGACTGATATATTCCATCAGCTACCACACTGTGAGACACATCAGTTTTACTGTTGTGAGTACTGTGGTGGTTCACATTCCAGTTCTGATTGTCAATCAGGAAACACGCTTGTCTATGAGCAGGTTCCCGATAACGATTATGACTACAACACATACCACTCACAGCCACATCAGTTGTATTCTTGTGAATTTTGTGGGGGTCCTCATTATGATTGCCAATGTCAATCATGGAATCAAAATTTCTATGAATCTGATCCTTGTTATAACACTCCTTGTTTTGACAATTTCCAACCCCCACAATTTTCCGTCATTGAACAATTTCCCGTCATTGATCAACATCCTCGTGAGAAAAGTATGCTAGAAGAACTTGCCGAAGACCAAACGTCTCGCAACGAAAAATCTATGCTAGAATTACTTGAAGAAGAGGAACGAGCCGCTAAGATTCAAAGATGTCTTGAAGAAATACGAATCGAGGAACGAGCACTTGCAAGACGTGCCCGATGGCTCGCGACTTACATCGACGATGATGATGATAGTGACGATGATGATGAAAGTTTGTCAGCTGAAATCACACCCGAAGCTTCCAAAGACTCTCTCATAATGGGGGATAAGCCTCTTAGCACTATTCCAGAAATGGAATCGTCTGGTGTTGAGGACCTTATCCCGATCCCAAGTGAGTCTGAGGGAATTCTTGACAATGAGTGTGATATGTCTTCTCCTCTTACAAATGATCTTGTTGAGACTTTCTCAGATTTTGACAGTGATGCCGATTCTTTATATTCTCAAGATATAGAATTTATTGATGCATCACTTCCACATTCTGAGATCGTCAACTTAGAAGAGGATGTTGACTATGTTGTTTCCACAACGATTAATACGACTATCACTAATCCCTTATTCGAATTCGGTTCTGAATTTACTCTAAATTCAGTTAATCCAATCTTTGATAGTGATGAGTCTGACACGGAGACTATAATGGACGAGGTGCATATTTATAGCCCACGAAGTACCGCACATGTTCCACCTCCGTATATTCTTCATGAGGAGTTCTCCGGTGAACTTTCTCATATCATATCTCCGCTTGAGTATGATTGCGTGGATGGCAAAAATCATGATCGGGGGGAGAGAATCTCAATTTGCATAGTTATGACAAATCTTCCCACCCTCCCCACCGAGATGCCTTCCAAACCAAAGAGCTCAACCAACAAAATCCAAATAAGTGCAACTGCACTTAATCCCGAGGAAGAAGATCTAGTTATGATTGTTATCATGATTTTCTTTCTTTTCTTCACCTACTCGGTGACTTCCTCTCTTCTTCACTCCTTTGGGAGTGAGGACACTATCTTTGACCCTGGCATTTTCATTTATCATCTGTGAGCCGGGTCTGTTTCTCTGTATATCTCATCGGTGTGGAACTTTCACGTGCTTCAAATGTTTGTCCAAACATCTTGAATGAAAGTCCGATGGAGATTGTTTCTTCCACTTTGCTTCCCCATGAACCAATGAATTCGGGGTCGAGTCAAGCTAGCGACTCGGAAATCAAAAACAGTAGCACGCACCATATGGGTTTTCACCCATATTTCTGTCTTCTTACCCCCTTTCTACCACCTAAGTGTGGGGGTGATGCCCCACATGTTAAAAAAAAAAAAAAAAAAAAAAAAAAAAAAAAAAAAAAAAAAAAAATCTTCTTTCTAAATAATGGCCGTAGTATTTCCCTTTTACGTTCTTTGTTTCGGCATAACCGCCGGTACTTTGAATATTGAGGGCAATATTCATTTCTAAGTGTGGGGGGGAATTCTCACGAATTTCATATATTATTTACCCAATTCCCCCGTTTTTGGCCAAAAATTTTTTTTTGGAGTAAGTGTTTTACACTTTCTCATTTGGTTATCAGTCCGCCATGTCTGTAAGACAAAAGGATTGGCTAATCCAGGAGCAAACGGCTCTTGGTAAAGATTTCTCAAATCCGTTTATATGGCTTGCAATTTGCCCAAAATTGTATGGTTCTCAACTCACCATATCCTAAAAAGTGAAGAGTTGGCTAGCCCGCAAGATTATGGCTTGTGGTAAAGGCAGTGGAAAAACCATAATTGGTAATCAGCTCACCAAAGATAATTCTGATAATTTATCTAAGAGTTGGCTAGTCCAGAAGGGTACGGCTTCTGGTAAAGACACATCAAATCCGTTTACAGCTTGTGGTTTGCTCAAAATCACATGGTTATCAGTGTACCATGGTTCTTACTTGAACTGAAACATTTGGCTACTCCAGAAGTGATGGCTTTTGGTAAAGAGTTTTTAAAATCCATTAAAGTTTAAATCATTGCTAGGGACTAGCAATATCTTAGTGTGGGGGATTGATGAGTCTCTAAATACTCATCATTTTTATACCTTTTAAACTGCAAATTCATCTGAAAACACTCAGAAACACATCAAAATGATCAAAATATCACAAATCAGTGTTTTATGTGTTTTAAATGCAAAAATATCAAAATCAGATGAAAAACATATCAAATTTGCAAAAAATTGCAGTTTTAGTCCCCCAAGTTTCAAAAGTTGTCATAAACAGTCCCTGGCATATCAAAATTTAGAATAATGTCATTTAAGGTCCATGGGATTCAAAAGTTGTCAAAACAAACCTTTGAAATGTAAAATTTGCAAAATTACAACTTTGGTCCTTAAACTTTTAAAATTGTCATGTTTAGTCCTTCAAATTTTCAAAGATGGCATATATGGTCCTTAAATTATTTGAGAATGACAAAGTTGGCCCTTGGATAATAATTTCAGAAATCACAGTTTGGTCCCTGGAATTTCGGATTGTACACATTAGGCCCCTAAACTACTAATTGATTTCAAAACTAATCCTAATCCAAACCAAACCCAAATATAAGCCCAACCTTGGCCCAATTTTATACCCGGTCCAATCCCTACCCAACCCCGTTTGTATTAAGACCCGGTCAACAAAATAACCCACCCCAGTCAAACAACCTTGCCCGCGTTTTTCTTCCCTTCCTCCCAACCACTCTCTGCAACAATCACCACAAACCATTCCCCCTCCTCACTCCTTCAACCCTCTTTGTCCCCTCCACCTCTACACAAAACAAATAACATTTAATGCATCCTTTACCCATTTCACTCTACCTCACTGCTAAAGTCCATTTTGGCGCGAAAAAATAATCAAACGGCTAGAAATGAGTCAAAGCATCCAATGGACCTAAATATTGGTGGGAAAGGTTCAGTGGACAAGTGGAAGCACATTTGGGTATAAAAGAGAAGAAAGAGAAGCTTGGAGGGTAGTAGTTAATTTAGAAGTAGTGTAATTTTTATTTCTTGTATGTCGTTTTAAAATTTTCAAAGTTTCCCAGTGTAAATTTAATCTTTCAAGTATCTTGTAATCATATTTCATTGTGTTAAAAACCATTTTCAGTTTTCAATTTCAGTTTCCTGTTTGATTCCAAGTTTATGAAATTTTTACTTAAAATTCTCAATAAGGTCGAATAATGTTTGTGGTTGCTATTTTGTACTCATAAGCTCACATAAGCTCTTAAAAAGCTTATTCAAGTTAGTAGAAACTTACAAACTCAGTTTAGTTTCAAAAACAGAAAATTCTCAAAAATCAAGAAAAATTAGTCAAAAATAAAAAGTCAATGGGAATGATGATCAAAAGCTGAAGCAGAGGTGGTTTTGGATTGCTATTTGGTCTAGAGCTTCTTGGGAAGCAATAGGTTGTAATCTCATACTGTGGTTCTCAGATTTGTACTTGGACTCATTTTGTAAGGAATTTCTCAAAAACTTGCATTTTAGTATTTTATGTTCTAAGCCTGATAATTTCAGTTCAAATATGCTTTACTATAGCTAATATAAGTAAATTAATAGCTTGCTTAGTTTGGAAACTTGTTTTAGTGTAAAAAAACTCATAACTGCTTCTAAAAAGGTGTGTTTGGATTTGATAAGTTGAACTTGTTAGAGTGCATTTGTGCCATTGTTCATTGTTTATTCATGTTATATTAGCTCTAGATAACTCAGTTTTACCAAGAAACTCAGTCCTCACTTGCTCAAAAGTCAAAACTTTCTTTAAACCACCTTAGCAGCCACTGTTGGAGTTTTTTGCAACATCAAACTCTTGTTTTGTGTTTGGAATGGTTAAACATAGGTTGCTTTAATCTCAGTTCATTCATTAACATCAATATCAGTCTAGAAATCAAGTTCAAAGTTCATGAAAGTCAAAACCTTAATTTTTCTAAAAAGTCAAAATGCACAAACTCAGTTTTGAGCTCTACTAGAAGGATTTTTCATGCACTTATTTCTAGGTCAAATCAAGTGATTTTTGTTGTTTCAAAATATTCCCTTGGTCTATTTTCTTGTAGTGATTTTTGTGGAATTTTTCTAATTTCTTATAAGCCCTAAAAGTGCTTGTTAATATGGTACTAAGTCCCCTGTGCAGGGCATCAGGTCTGCACAGGGGTTATGCAGTGTTTGCAGAGGTTGCACAGAGCTCCTCCTAGCTCACCCAAGTCTGATTTTTGGCTTATATACTCTCACCCAGGTCTAGTGTAGGATACAGGTTTTTGTTTCATGTTTCCAGCTTATTCTAGAGCTTATTTCTTGGCTTGAAGTTGATACCCCTCTTAACTGTTTTTAAGCAAAATCTCAGTTAGCCAAATCTGTTGTGATAGCTTATCAGTGGTTAAGGTTTGTTGAAACCTGTTCCATTTCTGTCCCTTTAGCATAATAGAGCTTGTGTATCAGTTTGGTGGCCTTTGGAGTGCTTTTGGCTTATCAAGTGCTTATTTCAAATAAGCACTTCCATAGCAGTTTGATATTTCTCCACATAAGGGCCTGTTTTTCTATTTTTCCCAGCTTTCTAATATTATTTTAAGCTTTTCCTGAATTTTTCAGATTTTTCCTAGCTTGTTTGGTATTTTTCTGCATTTTATTTAGTTTTTAAGTACTTTTAAATAGTATTTAATACAAAAAATTAAGAAAAGGTTCTAAAAAATAATTTTTCAATTTTCTTAAGTTTAGATAAATATAAATAGCTTAAAAAGTATTTTTCCCTATTTTTCTCCTTTTATTTGGTATTTTTAGTAATTTAAATTAGTTTTAAATAGTTTTAAATTAATAATAAATACATAAAAAGTCTAAAAAATATATTTTCTGTTTTAAAATTAGTTTTATCATATTTTAGATTTTTCTAAATCTTAATTTTATTTTTCTAGTCTTATTTCATATTTTCTTTTATTTTTGAGTATTATTAAATAGTTAAAATTAGTTTTTAATTAATAATAATTACATAAATAGTTATAAAAATAATTTTTCTTTTCTAATAATTTTCTCATATCATTAGGTTTGTAAAAATGTATTTTTCATATTTTTAGGATCTATATTGTATAAGTTTCACTTTTTATTTTGTACGTTTACGTTATTTTTATTTAAACGTAAGTTTTTCGTTTTAAGTTTTAAACGTTCATCACTTTAAAAATAGTGATAGCGTTTATTTAATAGATTTTATCTTTTTAATTTTCTTAATTTGCATTTAAGTCGCTTTTATTTATTTCCTTTTTCAGTAGTGTAATATTCAATCTAATCCTTTCTGATCGCTATCATTAGTGATCATTCTATCGTCTGAATCAGTGTTTAACACACCATTGAGTCTCCGTGGGACATAACGACCCGGGAATCCATTGTATTCTCTGATCTTCATTGTATTTGTGTCTGAGCAGTTTTTAGTCTTTTTGACTTGACTGTTCAGCAGAGATCAAACACCATAATAAAGATGTAGTATAAAACGTATGCAGTGCTTAGTAGATCTTTATTTGCCTAGTAGGCAGAATTCTAATATTTAATGAAAATAACAAACCTTTTGTGTATGAATAGATAGTGTGACTGATTATTGGATATAGCCCTGCTCATGAACCCATATTAATGATCATTGGCCTTTTTTGGCTGTCGCTATTATTTGATCTGCATAACACACATTTTTAACAGACCATCTAAATATATCAGAAATGGTGAACCTTAAAATAACTATAAAGCATATCGCCCTACGGGTACCACCAGTAACCGCAACAATATTGACATTGATAGCCTTTCTCCATAGCGTTTATAAAGGCTAAAAGTAATAAATTACATGTTGAAGGTCCTGATTAGAGGCATTAGGGGGTAATTGGTGTAATTATAGAACGTTTACGTGATACATATGCATAATGGGCTGCAACTGTTGTAAAATTTTTTATAGAGGTGGAGATCTCAAACCATTTGCTCATGAATTGGTCAACGTGGCTAATGTTTTATCTCAAACAGTTTTTACATGTGTAATCAAAATAAAACACATAAAATTTATTTAAAAAAAAAGCTTGTAATCTATAAAACAAATGAAGTCCATTGCATTTTCAACTTTAATGGATTCCTTATCAATTAGACTAAAAGTTTCATTTACCTAATAGTATAGATGTGGGTCGGATCCAAATGCTGTAAAGACAACCCCGTTTTCTAACACGCCATCGGTTTATCTCCGGTTCCAGTTCTTCCACTCTTCTTCTTCCGCATAGGTCTTTTGTAAAACCTTCAAAACCATATACATAAAACTATTTTCAAACTCTATTCAAAACAATCTAACACAATATAGAATTAATACAATTTGTGATAAGTTACTTGTTTGAAGTTAGAGTCATCAGGAGATGTGTATCAGTTGCCTAGGCTGAGAATAGTAGGGTTAGCACTACCACCAAGAGCGTACATTCCCCATTTGCAGTAGTCGTTGTTAACGACTTTGGGAAAACCCAAATCGACACCTAGGCATTATTTGGACACATCCTTGATCAAACTTTTTGAATGCAACGGTGACACGCATATTTTTATCTTCAGAGTGTGAATCGTCTGCCCCTAGAAATAGGACCTGTTTAGTATAATAAAATTTAGTGAACTGGATATTTGATTATTAAATAAGTACGCGATTGTTCATTTTGAGGTTTTGTTACGTACTTTGTCATGATCATGGAATCTACAGTTGGAAATGGTTACGCCTGTGCTACCAACAGTGACATCAAGAAGCCCATCTGGACCTTTACTCATTGTGCAATGGTCAATACATACTTTAGTAGCAGTTTTAAAAGCGACTGCATCACCATCACAACTTGATCTAGCATTGAATCCATCTATGACTTTAACATCTATCAAACTAAATAATTGTCTATTTACTTTATTAAACAGATGTATTTGTTTAAGAACCTGATATTGGTTAAAATTGGTATCCCAGGATCCCATGAGTTCTGACATAATGTTTCAGTACACATCATTTCAACATGCCTTAATCACAAACGTGAACATACATAATCAATAAATTCAAAACGTACTAACCTCCAAGTCTTCCGGTGTTAAACGCCTGTTCTGTGACTGGGCTTCCTGCCTCTTCAAAGCATATTCAGCCCAAACACATTGTGAATCAATGAACTTACTCTCCCATGGTTGTTGAATACCAACAAAAAATAAGTTAGGAGACAAATGACTTCATTTAAATTTACCAAATATTCCATGTTATCTTATAAGAATGCTTGATTTTTGTTTTCTAATGGGGTGTTTGTTTAGGCTTTTTTGTTTGGTTTCTGAGCTTTTTGGACTTTAGAAAATCTAATAAGCCCAATCTTTAGAACTAATTAAGATCAACAGCCCATTTAATGTTCATAAAATATTTTAAAATTGGAGAGAAAAGTGTTGGCTAATCTACTGAACCAAAATCTTCCGTTCCACCCGTTCTTGAAGGAACCATTTCAAACAAACTCTTTTAACTGTTAGGGACGAAATAAAGCCCACATTGACCCATTAATGTAAATGGGTCAAAACTGCCACCTCATACTGAGATTTGCTACTAAAGTCAGCATAAACGATCAAGTGGGTTCTTTGTACATCTGCTCTATACTTTTGAAGCAAGCAATAAAATAGACCAGCTGATTTAGAGCTAACGATAATGTCAGACACACATTATGACATGAGGACCATTACCAGATGATTTTCTTTCTGATCAATATGATGCACGTTGACATTAGCAAGTCCACTCTCCAAATCATCACGCTAAATTTCTTTTTCTCTCTTCCGTATCATTATACCACCCTGCATTAAACTACAAATTAGTGCAATATGATGTAAGTGGAAAAAAGAGCAACTATGGAATTCATCTCTCACGACACTAACCTTTATCTCTGATTTAGCTTGCTGTTGAGCCTTAACTTTTTTACACTTATCAAGTGAATCATTGTAGAGATCCCATGCCACCGTAAGCTCTTCATCCCTAGCTTTTTGAAATAAAATTGAGTTCAGTCTATATTAATAACATAAAGGAAGTTAAAATGTCCAAAGAGACCTTGGGCTCTGAGATATTTTAGTTCTTGCATCCTAAATAGCCACTGTTCTACTTATCTACTGAAAAGTAGGTATATTATAAATAAAGAAATACAATCAAACCACATTTTTCTCTTCTAGGTCGTAATTAAGATCCTCCAATCTTGACTTTATGCGGCTCATATAATTTGAAGCAACTTCATTGCTAAAAGGAGCTTTAGAAAGAGACCCCAAGTTGTGGAAAACTTACATCATATAGTTGCGGATTCATTGAAAACAATATCGAAGGTGTCTTTTCTTCCTAATCCATCCACTACAACAAAAAAACAGCAAAGTTCAATGAAATGAAAACAAAAACAAAGATGCACACATTAAATTATAAGTTGCTAGGCCAAACCCGCTTCAATCAATTGCATCATTTATGTTGGGATATCAAAGTACTGAAGATATGAAAGTATTGTAAGCTGCAAAGTACTGGAAGAAGTCAAATAGTCAAAGTACTGCTAAAGATAAAGTCAAAGTACTGCAAGGTGAAGTCAAAGTACTGCTAGGACAGAAGAACTGTTATATTAGTTTATGGAAAGTATTGTATTCCATGTTTAGATTACTTGTCGTACAAGGTTATCAATTGTAAACCGACTAGGATATCCTTGAACCTATAAAAGGACTCCTAGATTGGCATTAGAGGTACGATTTCAGAAAAAGAGTTTTAGAGTTTACGAATTAAGAGTTTAGAGAAAAGTTCGAATATCTTAGAGTTGTATTAGAGTATCTGCATAATAAGCAGATTTAGAGTTTGTTAATAAAGTTTTCTTCTTAGCTTTGTTAAGTAAATTCCGCGTATTTAATAAAGATTGCTCAGTGTTTCTTTGTTAATAACTTAGGATTTATCCGAGGTTATTAAACCTTAACAAGCTAGTTTAGTTTGATTAAAGTATATCGATCCAACAAGTGGTATCAGAGCTTGTGTGGAAACTCTGACTAGGAAGAAACCCTACAATTTTCAAGATGTCGACTGAAGCAGTTCCACAACCCTCAATCACCTCACTCAGAATTCCAATTATCAAGAAGGGAGAATATGATCTCTGGTGCATGAAGATGAGGCAGTATATTGCCATTACAGACCATGCTCTGTGGAATGTAATTGTGAATGGGAATGAAGTTCCTCAAGAACCCATTCAAGTTGCTGGACAACCTTTAGCACCAAAGGCAGTTTTACCAGCAGCAACCCTAAGGAATCAAGAGAAGGCTCTTAATATTCTCTTATCTGTCATTCCAGATGGTCATCTTCTCAAATTTCATGATGCTAAAGATGCTAAGCAGCTCTGGGCTGCTCTCAAGACCAGATTTGGAGGGAATGAAGCCTCTAAGAAGATGCACAGAAACTTGCTGAAACAACAGTTTGAAACATTCACAGTAGGAGAAAGAGAGAGTCTTGAAGCTGCATATGATAGGTTTCAGAATCTCCTCAACATGTTGGAACTATACAAGGCTCAAGTATCAGTTGAGGATGCTAATTTGAAGTTTCTAAGGAGTTTGCCATCTACATGGCATGTGATCGCTACAATGATCAGAGGACAACAAGGACTGGATGTTATGGACTTTGATGATCTTTATCATCAATTGAAGGTGTATGAACATGAGATGAGTGGTCAACCAAATTCTAAATCTCACAGTATTGCTTTTCTATCATCTGAAAAGAAGAGCAGTACTTCCAAAAGTACTGCTTCTCCTCAAAGTACTGTTTCTCAAAGTACTGCTGTTTACAATCCCCCATCATATACTCAGCAGGCCCCACCATCAACCACTTTGAACTCAGATGAAGTTGTGTGCTCCTTCTTTGCACAACAAGCAAGCTTACCTGTCACTTATGAAGAGGATCTAGCACAGATTGAAGAAGATGCACTTGAGGAAATTGATATCAGGTGGCAAGTTGCTTTGATCACTGCAAGAATTAAAAAGTACATGAAGAAGACAGGCAAAAACATTGATTTCAAACCAAAACAAGGAATAACTTTTGACAAATCTAAAATTGAATGCTTCAATTGTCAAAAGACTGGTCACTTTGCAAGGGAGTGCAGGTTTGCTAAGTATCAAGCAAACAGAGCATCTGAGAAGCCTAAACTTGAGCTCAAGGAAATTCCAATAACTGAAACAAAGGCGTTGGTTGCTCAAGAGAAGTTATCAGAAGTGGACTGGAGTGAAGAGTTTGATGATGAACCAGTGACTTACTGTATGGTAGCAGTGGAAGATGCAGTTGAAGACACAGTGGAAGCATTGGACTGGAGCACTGCTTTTGATGAAGAATCTGAACATGCTGTTTTGAAATCTGATGATGGCTTTGGAGGCTTTGATTGGAGCAAAGAAAGTGAAGATGATCCTGTTCTTCTTGCTATGGTGGCTACTTCACCAACTCAGTCTCCTATCTCTGAGGTATGCTCAAACTGTTATGATTTTTATCAAAAATTACTTAACAGTTATGTAACTGAAAGAGATAATTGTATTAGGGCTAGGTCTGAGGTAGCAGGTTACCAAATCACTTTAGAGTCTATAGAAGCTAAAATCATAACACATGAAAATAATGAAATGGCTTGGGCTGAAAAGTATGAACAACAGGATTACCAGTTAAAACTCAGTGAATGGAAACTAAACTGTAAAATTGCTGAAATTGAGAAATTAACTAAGGAAAGAGATAATTTGTTAGCTAAGTTTGCTGCTTGGGGAGAGTCTGGCTTGTCCCATGTTCAGTATGTTGAAAAACAGAGAAGGGCCTACATTAGAACAGGCTTAGGATTTGGAATGGATTTTAGTAACATAGATGAAAACCAACCTAGTGATCAGGATGATGGTGAGGACATAACCACTAGTGATGATGAGCTCATTAACTATTTAGATTCATCTAGTAATGAGGGCTCAGTAAGTGAACCACCTCCTGAATATAAGAAAGACAATGGTTATCATGCTGTTCCTCATCCCATTAGTCATCACCCCTCTAGGCCTGATGTTTCTCGTTATGGAGTAGATAGTCTAGAGTTTAGGAATAAGTTAATTGCTAAATCTAGATCTGAGAAACCCAAAGAAACTGTTGAAAACAATGTTCAAATTCCAGCAGTACCTTTAAATCAAAGTACTGCTCAACAAGCAGTACCTTCTGCAAAACCTTTTAAAAACAGTACTGCTAAACCTTTTTGGGATAATTTTGGTCAAAACAAATTTTATCAGTCCTCAAGAAGGCAAAACAATTTTGGGCATAGACATAGAAGAAATCACTTTGGACATATGGGTCAAAAACTGTGTTTTGTGTGTTATAGTCCTACTCACTTAATCAAAGATTGTGATAAACACTCAGAATATCTAAGCAAGTTTTCAAGGAATAAGTCTTACAATCAGAAACCTAGAGAGCACAAACCAGTTTGGACTAATTCTAATAGGGTTAATCACAGAAACTTCTCACCAGATCATAGATACCCACATCAGAGAAGACCTTCAGTATCTCACAGTACTTTCCAAAGTACTGCTCAGAGACAAGGTACTGAAAACCATACTTGGGATAGAAATTCTAGGAGAACTCATTATCAACCTAGAAGTTATCACAGTTCATATAGGGGATCTAGATCACAAGAACCTCCTGTTAAAACTGAATGGGTTAAAAGGGAAAGAACTGCTGGGAGACATACAGTACGTTCAACAAAAAGTGAATCAGATGTTTTTGTGTCAAAAGAAAATGCTAACAATCTGATGAAAGGAATTTATGTTGAAAAACCAGAGAGTTTTGAAAATCCACATGCTAAACATCAAAAGATAATTTTGGATCATAATCTGAGAGATAGTGAGAATTACATACTCAAGGAATTTGAGTTTGTAACTTCTCAAGGGGAACACAAGTCAGTAATGGCTTGGGTTCCTAAAAGTTTCTAACTCTTTTCTTTATGTGCAGGGCAACCCAGAAGAGGAGCTTAAAGATCATCTTATTGTGGATAGTGGTTGCTCTGGAAGTATGACAGGTGATAAAGAGATCCTGTCTGATTTTAGAAGTATTAGTGGAGGTAAAGTTGCATTTGGGAATGATCCCAATGGAGGAAGGATTACAGGGAAAGGAACAATTAAAGCTGGGAGAATTGATTTTGAGAATGTCAGATATGTGAAGGAGCTGAAGTTCAACTTGTTGTCAGTCTCTCAAATTTGTGATAAAAAGCATCCTGTGTTATTCACTGACACAGAATGTCTTATCCTTTCTTCTGACTTCAAACCTGTTGATGATGACTTGGTAGTACTTATGTGATCTTCCAACTTCAAACCTGACTTCAAAATTCAAGAGGTTTGGGTTTTATGTGATCTTCCAGATGGGAAGAGAGTTATTGGAACAAGATGGGTCTTTAGAGTTAAAAGAGATGAAAGAGGCAATGTTATCAAGAACAAGGCAAGGTTAGTTGCTCAGGGTTATAGACAGGAAGAAGGGGTAGATTATGATGAGGTTTTTGCTCCTGTGGCAAGGATTGAAGCTATTAGAATCTTTCTTGCTTTTGCTTCTTATATGGGTTTTCAAGTCTATCAGATGGATGTCAAGAGTGCATTTCTTTATGGCACTATTACAGAAGAGGTGTATGTGAAACAACCTCCAGGTTTTGAAGATCCTAAGCATCCAAACAAAGTCTATAAGGTGGTTAAGGCTTTATATGGTCTTCATCAGGCACCTAGAGCTTGGTATGAGAGACTCTCTACATTCTTATTACAACATGGATACAGAAGAGGAGCTATTGACAAGACTTTGTTTATCAAGAGAGATAAAAAGGATATCATGTTAGTTCAAGTGTATGTTGATGATATTATCTTTGGGGCTACCAAACAGTCTATGGTTAAGGAGTTTGAGCAGCTGATGCAGAAGGAATTTCAAATGAGTTCAATGGGAGAGTTAACATTCTTTTTAGGACTTCAGGTTAAGCAGTCCAAGGAAGGGATTTTTATTAGCCAAGACAAGTATGTTACAGATATACTTAAGAAGTTTAATTTTGCTGATATGAAGGCTGTTACTACACCTATTAAATCTATCAATTCATTGGGAAAAGATGAAGATGGACAGCCTGTTGAAGTCAAGTTATACAGATCTATGATTGGCTCTCTTATGTATCTTACTGCATCAAGGCCTGATATCATGTTTGCAGTTTGTTTATGTGCCAGATATCAAGTTTCACCAAAGATCTCTCACCTGAATGCTGTCAAAAGAATATTCTGTTATTTGAAACAACAACCTAAGTTGGGGTTGTGGTATCCTAAAGAGTCACCTTTTCACTTAGAAGCTTTTTCAGATAGTGACTATGCAGGTGATAACTATGATAGAAGATCCACAACTGGTGGATGCCAATATCTTGGAAGAAGGTTAGTTTCATGGCAATGCAAGAAGCAGACAATTGCAGCAACATCATCTACTGAAGCTGAATATGTAGCTGCTGCAAGTTGTTGTGGTCAAGTTTTGTGGATGCAGAATCAACTCTTGGATTATGGGTTCAACTTTAAGAATACTCCTATCAATATTGATAATGAGAGTACTATTTGTATTGTGAAGAATCCTGTATATCATTCCAAGACTAAGCATATTCAGATTCGGCATCACTTTATCAGAGACTGTTATGAGCATAGGCTCATTAATGTGGTTAAAGTTCACACGGATGACAATGTAGCTGATCTACTTACCAAAGGTTTTGATGTGTCACGATTCAATCACTTGGTCGTGAGCATTGGAATGATTAACTACTAAGCTATGTTTAAGGGGAGGACTATAAGGTGTTAGATATAGTCCTGTGTATTGCTTGAGGGGAGGATGTTAGTTTATACTTAGTTTTTATGAAGGCATTTGGCAAAGTACTGTATTTCCTGAAAGTACTGCTTGGGAAAGTACTGCTTGGTAAAGTACTGCTTATATGGAAAGTACTGTTTGTCGTATTCAAGTACTGTTCCAACGGTTATATTGAAGGGTAATTGGTAATAACGGTAACTTTGTTATTTAGGCTGTGATTTTTCAAATCTCACCTATAAATAACTTCTTTCCGATTTTCCCTCTCATATTATTACTACATATCTTTTCCATACATAACTTCCAATTACCATCTCTTTATTATTCGATACAATCTTTCTATTGTGCTCACTCTTTCAACAATGATGAATCGTTTAACTGTTTCGAAGCACAATATGGTGGCTAATTTGGATAAGACCGAGGCAAATGTGGTGTTTTATGATATCATTGATTATCTTACTGGGTCGCCTATTAGTTATGCTCTTTTAGTGGAGCCGGATATAATTGAACCATGGATTCAAGAATTTTGGGCTAATGCTAGAGACAACATGGAGGAGGATGAATACTATATTAGATCAACTGTTGCTGGTCGCACTATCAAGATCACAGAAGCATCTATTCGTGCAGATTTATTATTTGAAGATGCAGATGGGGCTATTAGATTTGACAAGCAATTGATTTGGGATACTTTTAGCAATCTGGGTTATGAAGGTTCTTTGACTGAACAAACTTTTAAGAAGGCCTTATTCTGTCCTCAATGGAAGTTTTTGATCCATGTCTTGCTCCATTGCATAAGTTCTAAAAGCACTTCTTGGGAGCAGTTTGGTTCAAATATTGCATCTGCAGTGGTTGGTTTAGCTACGGATAGAGTATTTAACTTTTCACGGCTTATTTTGGATGGGATGCTATCGCATATATCATCTGGAGCACCTTGGTTGATGTACCCAAGATTTATACAGGTTTTTCTAACAAGCAATTGGCTGATATTCCTAAACCTACTGCTTTACTACCTGTTATTGTGCAACAAGCCAAGATCTATACATTCATGGCTAGGCGCAGTGATTTGTTCAGAGGTGGAGATATTCCCTTAACTACTTCCATGATGGAAGTTGTTCAAGCTGTACGTGCTGAAGAGGATGAAGAAAGTGAAGGTACTGCTTCTGCACAGGGTACTGCTTCACAAAGTGCTGCCTCACAAGGTACTGCATCTGCAAGTACTGCTTCTCGTGACGGTACTGCATCTTTACAGGGTGATGTTTCTCCAAGTCCTGAGGTTCAAGCAGAGATTGAGAGAACACCTACTCCATCTCCTCAACCATTTGTTTCTGGTTCAGAGGAACATTCGCAAGTTCAAGGTGATGCTCATTCTATACCTCGTGAAGGTTTAACTATGGATAACTATGCTTTGACAAAGGCGCTTGCTAGGTTGAACAAGACTGTTGAGCGACAAGCTAAAACAATTAAAAAGTTGAAGCGCAACTACTTCTGGTTAAGAAATTTTGTTAAACCCTATATTCAAGGTTTCAATTTATGGGTAAAGGAGGAGAATAAACGTCGAAAAGTACTTCGTAAGGAATTGAAAAGAAAGACGGTTCCTAAATCATCTTCTGTCAACTTGGGGAGGAATTTAGACAAAGAAAATTTGAAAGAAGATGTTATGAAGACAAAAGAATCTGAAGAAGATGTTTTGAAAAAGAAAGAAGATTTTTCTGAGGAACAAGCAGAAGTACAAGTTCAAGGTACTGATAAACAAAGTACTGAACATCAAAGTACTGAGTTTCATGATACAACTAGGCCAGAGATTATAACACCAATAACTCCGAGGGTTTTGAATTTTGAAGAAGAAGCTGGTCCTTCTACAGTTGTTATAGAGGAAGAGGAGGAACCTAGATTTAAACCTATTCATTCACCAAGTGATGATGAATTAGTTGCTACAATTCTTGATCTGTCACAACCAAGAGGAGGTGTTACTATTAGAGAAGCACAAGAAGAAGAACAACCAAGAACTGATCAACCTGCAATTGATCCAAAAGACAAGGGAAAAGATGTTTTGGTTGAAGTTAAGAAAAAGAAGTTTACTTTGGCAGAACTTAGAGCATTTGAAGTTGCAAGGAATGAAGCTGCAGCTAGAAAAGTTCAAGAAGAGATAAATGCTAAAGATAGAGAAGAACGAGAAACTCAAGAAGCTTTGGATAGAGAAGCAGCTCAAAAGGTGCAAGATGAATTGGATGCTGAAGCTGCTGAACCTTTACAGTCTCCAACACCTGTTAGATTCATGTCAAGAAGACCTAATTTGGCTAAAGAAAGGAATGCAATGATGGCATACTTAAAAAGCAGAGGATTTAAAGGATTGCAGAAGCTAAATTATGTGGATATGAAGAGATTATATGATGCTGAGAGAGAAGCTTATAAGAAAGATGTTGCAGGCATTAAAGATTTTAGAGAAGAAGCTTTTTGGACTGAAGCTGAAAGGAAGAAAAGCTTTAAGAGAAAAAGAAAAACTGAAGCTACAGATGTTCAGTTTTCAAAGAAAGAGAAGGTTGAATTAAGATCTGAGACTAGTGATGAATTGAAGAATTATCTCAGAGTGGTAGATTTTGATTATACAGATGAAGATAATGACATGAAGATGAACAGATCAAAGATCAGTGCTTTCAAAGTTGAGAAATCTAAGAATGGAGATTACATGGTTTTTCACAAAGAAGATAAAAGTTTCAGAGTTTTTAAAAGGCTATGGGATTTGCTGCATATCATAGACAGAGTAGATCTATTCTACTTATATCATGCTGTGAAGACTTATTTTGAAGATAATCCGTTAGAAGGGATTGGATTGGTTTTACATAGGGATCTCATAACTATGTGGGAAACTGATAAAAAGAGTACTGATGATATTTGGAAGGATCAAGAAAACTGGGAGATAGTTTGCTGGAGATTCTTTGAAGAATCTGGAGTTCATGTTTTGGAGCTAGAAAATGGAACAATGATTCACATGTTTGCAGAAAGAAGATATCCTCTTACTGTTGAGCTCATGAGAAGAATGCTTGAGCATGGATTGGAAGTAGAAGAGGCTGATGAAATTGCTTGCATGGTTATCAATTTACTTATAGACTGGACTACCATTGCTGAGAATGATCTATAACTGGTATGATTTTTGAATAAATATTTTTTTTGATATATCAGTACTTTTATTCAAAGTACTGCTAGTTAGACAGTATTTTCATCAAAGTACTGTTTGCTGAACTAAACCAGTTAAGTAAAATTTTAGATGAAACCTTTTTGCTAAATAATAAATATTTTTGAAATAAAGGTTGAATAAATGGTTTTTGTGATGATAACATCAATAGGTTATCAATCCACCATGGTTACAAAAGGATTGACTAATCCATGAGCAAACGGCTCTGGTAAAGATATATCAAATCCGTTTTTAGTTGACAACTTGCTAATAAGTTGGATGGTCATCAACTCACCATATCAGTAATGTGAAGAGTTGGCTAGCCCACAAGAAATGGCTTGTGGTAAAGGCAGTGGAAAAACCATTATTGGTAATTAGTTCACCATTAGATAAAAGAACTAACTAGTCCAGAAGGGTACAGCTTTTGGTAAAGACAAAACAAATCTGTTGATAGCTGGTGGTTTGCTAAAAATCATATGGTTATCAATGTACCATGGTCTTACACACCAAAACATTTGGCTACTCCAAAGATAATGGCTTTGGTAAAGAGTTCTAAATCCATTGAATTTTCAATGATTCACTTAGATGTGATGAGAATAGTATGCAACTTAAACTTAAATTATTGTACACATTGTCATATGTTGCTGTGTTGCTGAAAAGATGGAGATTGCTGAATGCTGCTGTGATGAAAACAACTCTAAGAGATACTTTGACAAAAGCACAAGATTCTACAGAGATATAATCTAAAGACTAAAGAACAATCCATTTTAAAGATGAAGCTGTTAAAGATATATTCACAAAGGAACTTGAAGTCAAGCAAGTAGAATTCAAGTTAGGGGAGGATTGTTGGGATATCAAAGTACTGAAGATATGAAAGTACTGTAAGCTGCAAAGTACTGGAAGAAGTCAAATAGTCAAAGTACTGCTAAAGATAAAGTCAAAGTACTGCAAGGTGAAGTCAAAGTACTGCTAGGACAGAAGAACTGTTATATTAGTTTATGGAAAGTATTGTATTCCATGTTTAGATTACTTGTCGTACAAGGTTATCAATTGTAAACCGACTAGGATATCCTTGAACCTATAAAAGGACTCCTAGATTGGCATTAGAGGTACGATTTCAGAAAAAGAGTTTTAGAGTTTACGAATTAAGAGTTTAGAGAAAAGTTCGAATATCTTAGAGTTGTATTAGAGTATCTGCATAATAAGCAGATTTAGAGTTTGTTAATAAAGTTTTCTTCTTAGCTTTGTTAAGTAAATTCCGCGTATTTAATAAAGATTGCTCAGTGTTTCTTTGTTAATAACTTAGGATTTATCCGAGGTTATTAAACCTTAACAAGCTAGTTTAGTTTGATTAAAGTATATCGATCCAACAATTTAAATTTAATTAACCCTGATGAAATTTTTGTGGTCAATGGGAATACCCAAACACCCTCTTAAACTTTTACTATTAAAGCTATGTACTTGATTACACTCAAACAATAAAACAAAAACATACGCGTAGGAAAGCTTACCAATCCCAATCTCGAGTGTTTTCTCATCCATATCGATACTCTTTTATGCAGCTCATATTTGGCATATTATTGCGATTATTCGATTAAGCTGATATCTTAATATGATAGTCAATGCAGGATCCAAAAATGATAATGCTCAAGGAATGGTTTTAGATGACATAAATTAAAGTATACCTGCAACTTAAGTACATCTCTTCACTTTAGAATTAAACCACCACTATCTCTGAAGTAGATGAAGTAAAGATTCCGCAGTGCCGTATGACAACACATAATCCATCTCCATCATTTTCCTGGACTGAGCAAATAGTATTATAAAAAAAATTATTTTATCACATACATCATCAGCTTATTTATTAAACACTAATATTAATGAAATTGAGAAAAGTACCGTGGCTAGATTAAAAAGAGATGGAGCTTGTTTATGAATCCCAACCTCAATATCCTTTGAACCATATTACACGTGTCGGTACAATAACTGATTCCCTGGTTTCATATGCCTGTTGCAACAAATTTCCCTACTGTCATAAGGGCACCATGCAATAAATGGGAATACTCAAAATAAAAATGTGGCCTATAAACTGTAAAGCTACCACATTTAAAACATACCTAGATTTCTCAGAGTATGGTCTCCTTACGGGTGATAAATATCGTTTGCATATTTTTTTTACCAAAAAGAAAGGTGATAAAAAACCTGTAGGCATATTGTATAGTAATAATCTGACCCGAAGAGTTGCACATAACAGAGCCAAAAAAAAAAAAAAAAAAAAAAGATAAAGAAAAAAAAACATGACTACCAAATATCTGTAATCTACAAACATCAATTTAAGGATTATACAGTTTTTTGTTTGTGTGAGCTCCCATGAGTAACTTTTCCGATTAACCCAAACTTGATGTAACAGCAATAAATACAACCAGTTTGAGAAAAATCCAACCACATCATACATCTTGCGGTTACCTTGGGTTGATAAGCATGCATACTATATAACAATCTTGAATATATTCGAATAATAACCATATATTTTGATAAACGGGGTTTGGTACTGATCGGAATGAGCGAGGCTGATTAGACCTGCTAATATTAATTATGACCACAAAGGAAAAATATTATTACAATAAAAATACTATTCTAAGCTATAAATAACTGAGAGGTCGACAAATTTAATTATGATTTACCGATTTGCCTTGGACGATTATTACTTCATATACGCCACCGTTGAATTACTGTAAGTGCCATCAAAATTATAATCTAAACAATGGTCGCATATGAACCTTAATTTGAATCCATGTGTTGTTGTTGATGTTTCTTGGGAAAAGGATGAATCAATAAGTCACTAAATAGTTTGTTAAAAATAAATCTTTAATAAGGGTTTGTCATTGATGGTTTATTGGGAAAAACAAAATTAATAAGGTTTTTTTTCCATTGCAAACGTTATACATCTTTATAATCTGCTAATGTTGTTTTTGTGTCATGAACAGCCACAATTGTGGTTTACGTATACAACATTTTAAACTTCTGCCCCACAAAATTCCCTACACCACAAACCTCATGTCAAGCGTCCATTACACAAAAACACATCAAGCATAATTTTAATTAGAAGAAACATTACACGACATGTCAAACCTGTGATGAAGAAGACACAAAAATCAGTAAACCGAACATTAGAAGAGATTGTGAGGAAGAAAAAAATATTAGGGTTTTTGAGAAAAAAATATAATGAACGTATATAAGTTTTTACATATATGTTTTGTTTATGGTTACCTAAATTGTAGGGATTCTCCTACATAATTGTTTGCATAGATTTATAATTTTGGACTTGCTACATATATTCCAAAAAGTTGTGTTGCCTTAGTGGTAAACACACATGTTATTCAACCAAATAACCAAGGTTCAATCCTTGCAAGACTCATTTTTTTAAAACAATTTTCGAAAATTAATTAAAAAAAATCCGAAATTTAAAAAAATAATTATTAAAAATCAAAAACTAATTAAAAAAAATCCGAAATTTAAAAAAATAATTATTAAAAAATAGCCTAAAATTCAAAATTAATTAATTGTCTTAAAATAAAATAAATAAAATAACTTTTCAAAATGCATACATGGCAGCAATGTGATGACATGGCTGATAATGAATTACTGGGCAATGAGGTGGCGTTTACTTGGCATTATCTACGTGTAACGCCTCCTGTTATATATAATATAGATATATATATATATATATATATATATATATATATATATATATATATATATATATATATATATATATATATATATATATATATATGGGCTCATTCATGTGAGAAGTCTAATTTTTGTGAGAACGCGAGAAGAAATCCTAGCCGTTCATCTAATCCTTCTTTTTTTTACATTTAATGGCTGAGATCAAATAAAATTTTACACTAATAAAAGATATCTTTTTTAATATCCTATTGTTACCTACTATAAATATTAAAAAAACACAGAACACATAAAATTGAAGGTGAAATCACCCAAATCTCTCTCCCGAGAATAAATATCTTCCCTACCATTTTTCAACAGTCACAACCACAAATTTTGATCATCTCTGGTTATCCTTTACTTCAACCACGCAATCACTGATATTAACCGTCGTTCAACCGCCATTCAACTACAACAGGTTATCTTCATTCAACAACCACCACCTTTCATCCGCAGTATGCCACCGCCATTTCAACCGTCGTTCAACCACAGAAATCACCGGAATATTAATGAAGAAAATGTGAATCTAGATGAAACTGAACCAGATGAAACTGAAATCACTGAACAAGATTCCTTGTTCAAATCAGATTATATAGAGATATGAAGTAATTATTACATTTTATTATTATTTATTAATTTTTATAAATAATTGTTTTGAATTGTGGAGATTATTAGCGGATTTAACTTTAGTTAGAGTATCTTCGCATGTGAACTCATTTAATTTTATTAGTGTATTAGTGTATTTAATTAGTTATAGTATCTTCGCATGTGAAGATTATCAGTTAGGAATGAAATTTTGATGTAATTAGCCGATTTAAGTTTGGATTAGATAATCTTCGCGTGTGAAAAAGATCGGTAAGTAATGGAATTTTTAGGTTATAAGTGCATATAAGTTTAGTTATATTATCTTCACATGTGAAGATTATCAATTAGGAATGAAGTTTTGACATTAATAGCGGATTTAAGTTTGAATTATGTTATATTCGTGTGTGAAACATATCAATAAGTAATGGAGTTTTGAGGTTATAAGTGTATTTAAGTTTAGTTATAGTATCTTCACATGTGAAGATTATCGGTTAGGAATGAAGTTTTGACATTAATAGCAGATTTAAGTTTGTATTGGATTATCTTCGCGTGTGAAAAAGATCAGTAAGTAATGAAATTTTTAGGTTATAAGTGCATATAAGTTTAGTTATAGTATCTTCACATGTGAAGATTATCGGTTAGGAATGAAGTTTTAACATTAATAGCAGATTTAAGTTTGTATTTGTCACAATTCTCAAATTCCGGTCATTTCTTAAACTCAATATTCATCATATTAGTTCATGCATGATTTTTCATTTCACGTTAAACGCATAATTTCATATTAAATAAACGCTATCGCGTAATTAATTATTTTGAACATTTGACCCGATACTTTCAAAGATTATTCCGATATATTTTTATACTCATATTAAGATGATAAAAATATTATTATTAGTTTACCCGGTGTTTTAAATTTATTTCGTATATAAATTGTTATATTTACATAATTACGACGGTTTTCTTAAATATTACACGATAATTATTATTTCACTCAAATTTTGCAAGAAAGGTATTTTTATAAATTTTATGACTTCAATATGTTTTATTTTGAACCGTTAAAATTTATTTCTAGTTGACGCTATTTTACAAGCCTAAATGTACACTTAATTACTTAATTATACTTACAAGAACACATTTACTTACAAATTTACTTACACATTTACTTACACTTTACTAAAAAAAAAAAAAAAAAAAAAAAAAAAAAAAAAAAACTAGACAAGATCCATGATTTGTGGATCTTGTCTTGCAAACAAGTCATATTATAGTCCAACAATAATTTACACATCCATTTTCCTTTCATTCTTCACTTTGCAAACCAAAAGATCAAATATCCATTTCTTCTCTCTACATATTCGGCAGCCAAGGGACCAAGATAAAGAATCATTCCAAGTTTACAAGTCAAGTTTTATAAACACTAGTATCATTTGTTGCAAGGTTTTGTAATATAAACCTCAAGTGATTAGGAAAAACCTTTTGTCCATTAACCTCATCATATCACTAGTAAGCATTCATAATCATATTTTTATTTCATATTCATTTTCATGGTCATATCATTTTTATTGAGAAACATGCAAGTCTCATGATATTTATACCATTTTTAAGGTTTTTAAGGTTTTTATGTGCTAAATATATATAATCCATCCTATAATTACTCCTTGTTATATTTTAGTTTTGGTAATGTCTAGGAACCCATGACACCCTAAGAAGGTGTATGGTAGGATTAGATTAGCTTCGGAGTTGTTTTGAATGAGTTAGAATAAGTTTGGCGCGAGAAAAACTCATTTCGACACGTTTTGAAAAGGGTCTGTCCTTAAAATTTAATTCTGGAAAATCCGACAGTGAACAAAAATATTTGGCCTAGATATTTAGAAAATATACTTTAAAACGAAACCGTGGCCGCTTGAACGGATTAAAACGGAGTTATAACGAAGAAGTTATGACTTTTTCAATTTGGCGACGAAAAATATAAATTTCAGAAATTTCAGCATGAAAATGTCACTCTTTACGAGTCAAAAATGAGTCTTAAGCTTTATAAATTGTGTCGACTTATCAAAAATATATTAGTATACTTTGACACGAATCTAAGGATGTAGAAAACGTAGAAAACGGACTTGTAACGAGTAAATTACACGCGATAAACCAAGTTGCCGTAACTTTATTCTATTAGCAACATTAATATATTTTCTATTAAACATATACTACGGCAACTAGGGGCCATGTTGAGGGTCGTTTTTAACATTGATAGGATACTCTTTATAAAAAGATGTCTTCAAGTAAAATCAAGTTCGCCAACCATATTTTCCAAAATATCCAACCGTTCGTCAAGCGGAGTTGTAATGAATAAAATATAGTCGCTCAAACTTTGCCGAAAACCCATCCTTAAACTATATTTTGGACTAAAAGTACCATACTTAACCTCTAATTTTCTTTATGTACGAGACCTCTAGGACGAAAACTTAAACACTAAAACTTTGAGATAATGGTACGAGCTTTCCAAAACCGTTGAGTTCGTTTCCTAACGCTCGACGTGCACCATTTTACGACTAGCTTTTAGAGGCCGTTTTTGTCACTTTCATGGAAATTTCAACGACATTATTTTACGACGAAAAGTTATATTCTCTTAATAAATCACTAAAAGTCTATCGTAGGATATCGTTTCAATGTAAATACATGTGAAGTAATTTAAAAATGGTCAAGACGTTAAAAGATTATATTTTCGACGAGTAGTATTGTTTTCAAAAATACATAAGTGGTATAAATATCATCCGAATTGCGTGCATAACATTACATAATGACTTATTGCATATCATATCATTCATAATAGGTCAGTTTCGAGATTCACGCTACATTTCGGTGTAACCACTTTTGTCATCGCATCTATTCATCAAGTGAGTAATCACATACCCTTTTTACCGTTTTACTATATTTTGGGGCTGAATGCATGAACCATACTTGAATTAAATTGATTCTTACTTTTGTGAACTCTTTTGACTAGAACTTGTGAACTCGAATCAAATCCTTGAACTTAATTATGAAATAATGCCTTACTTGAACTTATTGAACCGTACATGTTATGACCTTGACCTAAAGTCTCCTATGTTCGGAGCATCACTATAAAGTCTCCTATGTTCGGAGCATCACTATAAAGTCTCCTATGTTCGGAGCATCACTATAAAGTCTCCCGTGTTCGGAGCGTATCTTTGGGAAGAGGCACCCAGTATATCTTTGGGAAGAGGCACCCAGTATATCTTTGGGAAGAGGCACCCAACATAACTTTGGGTAGTGGCACCCAGCATAATTTGGTTTCATCAGGAGCATCCCTGAATTATTATATTCGTGGTACTATATTGTGAACTATTATGACCGCTTATACTTGACTATTTGATACGCTATATTTTGGCAGTGGGTTGTGAACACACAGGTTGCAAGTTTTGTATGGGCGGAACTTGGAACTGAGTGGATTTACAATGCCTTTGCTTTGTGGACTATTTCCGATGACCGAAACCTTTGAATATTTCTTATGAGTTTTCTTATTTTACGAAACGTGTTTACTCACCAACTATTTTCATAGTTGACCCGTTTTTCTCTCATGCATTTCAGGTGATCGTTAGTAAGCTTTTTCTATCAGGTCTTGCATAATGAAGTTTTCACTTGTCACTACAAATCGTTATGTAATAGAACGAAATATTTTGGAATCTAAACTTTGTAATATATTTGCCGATGACGGCTAAACTGGTATTGTAATGGTGTACTCTTTCTTTTAAATATTAACGTTGGTAGGTTCTATTATCTTGTGCTTATGTTCCCTTCCGTTACACCTCGTGTTTCCGCCTCCGGCGAGGGTGTGACAGATTGGTATCAGAGCTAAAGGTTATAGAGAATGCCGATTTTTCAAAAATAAAAATCACAGCTATAACCGGAATAAAATTTTAATTTAACACCGAGCATCATCCGAGTCAACTAGTCCTATCGTTGCATCGTTAACCATAAATTATACATAGCCTGATCAACTATGTCTAATTTATGAAGAACCATGCAATGATAAGAGTGGTAGTTTTAAATCATGTTTAGTCGAGTCTTTAGAGTCTGGTCACCTGAAGTTGCATTGGTCGGGTGGGTATGCATAGCATGTTTTTATGTTCACGTCTACATTACCGTATCTTATTTATACCCTCTCTTTTCCATCTTTCGACTTGTTAGACATAGCATGTCCCTGATCCTGTCATATTTCGATCACTATAACACACATTACCACCGTTCTGCACCTCATCTGACTTCGTTCAAATGTCGTTTACTCAACCCGATGTTTTGGTCCACTGTAGGATCATGGCTGCAAGAAACACACGCTCAGGAGGCAACAACAACGACAACCCAAACAACAATGACAATCCAAACAACAACGCTGCTGGAATAGCGGATCTACTCACCCAAATTATAACACATCTCGATGCTAGACGAACCAACAACGGAGAAGGTACTTCAAACGCTGGTCAAGGATGCAGCTACAAAACTTTCATGACATGCAAGCCAATGGAATTTCATGGTACTGAGGGTGCCATTGGACTGCTAACCTGGTTCGAGAATGTTGAGTCGAAGCTTAGTATCACGAAATGTGCTGAAGAGAATAAGGTTGAGTTCTCTGCTGGTCTACTACAGGGACGAGCATTGACCTGGTGGAACAACTAACTACAGACCAGAGGAAGAGGGGCTGCAAATGCGTTATCTTGGGAAGCATTCAAGAAACTACTAACTGATGAGTACTGCAGAAAAGATGAAGTGCAGAAGCTGGAAGCAGAATTTTGGAACCACTTGATGGTAGGAGTGGAAGTCGACAAGTACACGATCCGTTTCCACGAGTTAACTAGGATGGTTCCTCATATGGTTTCCACTGTGGAGAAGTTGATCGACCGATATATATGGGGATTGATACCGGAAATTAGGAGGGATGTCACCTCGTCGAACCCAACCACTCTGCAAGCCGCTGTGGGTATGGCGTATCGCTTGACAAATGATGTGATCAGGTCTGGAGAACTAACAAAAGCCAACGACAATGGACGAAAGCGACAGGAGGATCACCAGGGAAGCCGAGACCAGAATCAGCAAAACAAGAGGCAGCGAATAACCCAGAACTATGGGGCGACCACCCAGGAGCGCAAAGGATATACAGGTCCACATCCTTTGTGTACTCAATGTAATTATCATCACTCAGGAGACTGCCGAAGGTGCGACAAATGTGGACAGACGGGCCACTTCGCGCGAAATTGCTCAAACAGAACTGGAAATCAAGGACAGAGAAAAGCATGTTACGAGTGTGGAAGCCTAGATCACCTTCGCAATACCTGTCCAAAGCTGAAAAGAACTCCCAATCAAGGAGGTAATCGTCCAAACCTGGCGTTGGCAATAGAAGGCCCACAAGATCAGAACATTGAAATTCCCCCCGCACGTGGTCGAGCATTCTATCTGGGTACCGAGGAAGCCCGCAACGCGTAACGGGTACATTCCTTTGAACAACCACTTTATTTCTGTACAACATGATTTTGAGTGCATAACTTCCTTCCGATTCATATCACGTTCACGACATTGATTAATTTGAGACCTATTGATATCGATCTTAGTTGTTATATATTTTGTTGATTTGATTTGATTTGTGTAAGCAAATCGAATATCGAGCGAATCTTTCAAAAGACTTCATTCAAAAGACTTGTTTCCTAGCTTGATCTAGTGACAGTTCTTGTTTGATGAGTTGCGAAAGTCGAGCTAAGAAACAAGTTTACTCAAGTCACTACCTAAAGGTCTTTTGAGGACTACGTTCGATATTGGGTAAGTTTACCCCATCAAATCTAATCACGGGCATGTAATTAGTTGGATGAGGAACCCTTATGCATGAGCATTGACATGATCATTTAGACTATTCGTACGAGCATGAACTTTTAGAACTCTTGTCGAGGTTCGGACCATAGTATCGTTAATCGAATCACGAGGACGTGATTCCGCTGACATGGGAAGAATGTCACAATTCTCAAATTCCGGTCATTTCTTAAACTCAATATTCATCATATTAGTTCATGCATGATTTTTCATTTCACGTTAAACGCATAATTTCATATTAAATAAACGCTATCGCGTAATTAATTATTTTGAACATTTGACCCGATACTTTCAAAGATTATTCCGATATATTTTTATACTCATATTAAGATGATAAAAATATTATTATTAGTTTACCCGGTGTTTTAAATTTATTTCGTATATAAATTGTTATATTTACATAATTACGACGGTTTTCTTAAATATTACACGATAATTATTATTTCACTCAAATTTTGCAAGAAAGGTATTTTTTTAAATTTTATGACTTCAATATGTTTTATTTTGAACCGTTAAAATTTATTTCTAGTTGACGCTATTTTACAAGCCTAAATGTACACTTAATTACTTAATTATACTTACAAGAACACATTTACTTACAAATTTACTTACACATTTACTTACACTTTACTACTAAAAAAAAAAAAAAAAAAAAAAAAAAAAAAAAAAAAAAAAAACTAGACAAGATCCATGATTTGTGGATCTTGTCTTGCAAACAAGTCATATTATAGTCCAACAATAATTTACACATCCATTTTCCTTTCATTCTTCACTTTGCAAACCAAAAGATCAAATATCCATTTCTTCTCTCTACATATTCGGCAGCCAAGGGACCAAGATAAAGAATCATTCCAAGTTTACAAGTCAAGTTTTATAAACACTAGTATCATTTGTTGCAAGGTTTTGTAATATAAACCTCAAGTGATTAGGAAAAACCTTTTGTCCATTAACCTCATCATATCACTAGTAAGCATTCATAATCATATTTTTATTTCATATTCATTTTCATGGTCATATCATTTTTATTGAGAAACATGCAAGTCTCATGATATTTATACCATTTTTAAGGTTTTTAAGGTTTTTATGTGCTAAATATATATAATCCATCCTATAATTACTCCTTGTTATATTTTAGTTTTGGTAATGTCTAGGAACCCATGACACCCTAAGAAGGTGTATGGTAGGATTAGATTAGCTTCGGAGTTGTTTTGAATGAGTTAGAATAAGTTTGGCGCGAGAAAAACTCATTTCGACACGTTTTGAAAAGGGTCTGTCCTTAAAATTTAATTCTGGAAAATCCGACAGTGAACAAAAATATTTGGCCTAGATATTTAGAAAATATACTTTAAAACGAAACCGTGGCCGCTTGAACGGATTAAAACGGAGTTATAACGAAGAAGTTATGACTTTTTCAATTTGGCGACGAAAAATATAAATTTCAGAAATTTCAGCATGAAAATGTCACTCTTTACAAGTCAAAAATGAGTCTTAAGCTTTATAAATTGTGTCGACTTATCAAAAATATATTAGTATACTTTGACACGAATCTAAGGATGTAGAAAACGTAGAAAACGGACTTGTAACGAGTAAATTACACGCGATAAACCAAGTTGCCGTAACTTTATTCTATTAGCAACATTAATATATTTTCTATTAAACATATACTACGGCAACTAGGGGCCATGTTGAGGGTCGTTTTTAACATTGATAGGATACTCTTTATAAAAAGATGTCTTCAAGTAAAATCAAGTTCGCCAACCATATTTTCCAAAATATCCAACCGTTCGTCAAGCGGAGTTGTAATGAATAAAATATAGTCGCTCAAACTTTGCCGAAAACCCATCCTTAAACTATATTTTGGACTAAAAGTACCATACTTAACCTCTAATTTTCTTTATGTACGAGACCTCTAGGACGAAAACTTAAACACTAAAACTTTGAGATAATGGTACGAGCTTTCCAAAACCGTTGAGTTCGTTTCCTAACGCTCGACGTGCACCATTTTACGACTAGCTTTTAGAGGCCGTTTTTGTCACTTTCATGGAAATTTCAACGACATTATTTTACGACGAAAAGTTATATTCTCTTAATAAATCACTAAAAGTCTATCGTAGGATATCGTTTCAATGTAAATACATGTGAAGTAATTTAAAAATGGTCAAGACGTTAAAAGATTATATTTTCGACGAGTAGTATTGTTTTCAAAAATACATAAGTGGTATAAATATCATCCGAATTGCGTGCATAACATTACATAATGACTTATTGCATATCATATCATTCATAATAGGTCAGTTTCGAGATTCACGCTACATTTCGGTGTAACCACTTTTGTCATCGCATCTATTCATCAAGTGAGTAATCACATCCCCTTTTTACCGTTTTACTATATTTTGGGGCTGAATGCATGAACCATACTTGAATTAAATTGATTCTTACTTTTGTGAACTCTTTTGACTAGAACTTGTGAACTCGAATCAAATCCTTGAACTTAATTATGAAATAATGCCTTACTTGAACTTATTGAACCGTACATGTTATGACCTTGACCTAAAGTCTCCTATGTTCGGAGCATCACTATAAAGTCTCCTATGTTCGGAGCATCACTATAAAGTCTCCTATGTTCGGAGCATCACTATAAAGTCTCCCGTGTTCGGAGCGTATCTTTGGGAAGAGGCACCCAGTATATCTTTGGGAAGAGGCACCCAGTATATCTTTGGGAAGAGGCACCCAACATAACTTTGGGTAGTGGCACCCAGCATAATTTGGTTTCATCAGGAGCATCCCTGAATTATTATATTCGTGGTACTATATTGTGAACTATTATGACCGCTTATACTTGACTATTTGATACGCTATATTTTGGCAGTGGGTTGTGAACACACAGGTTGCAAGTTTTGTATGGGCGGAACTTGGAACTGAGTGGATTTACAATGCCTTTGCTTTGTGGACTATTTCCGATGACCGAAACCTTTGAATATTTCTTACGAGTTTTCTTATTTTACGAAACGTGTTTACTCACCAACTATTTTCATAGTTGACCCGTTTTTCTCTCATGCATTTCAGGTGATCGTTAGTAAGCTTTTTCTATCAGGTCTTGCATAATGAAGTTTTCACTTGTCACTACAAATCGTTATGTAATAGAACGAAATATTTTGGAATCTAAAATTTGTAATATATTTGCCGATGACGGCTAAACTGGTATTGTAATGGTGTACTCTTTCTTTTAAATATTAACGTTGGTAGGTTCTATTATCTTGTGCTTATGTTCCCTTCCGTTACACCTCGTGTTTCCGCCTCCGGCGAGGGTGTGACAGTATTAGATTATCTTCGCGTGTGAAAAAGATCAGTAAGTAATGGAATTTTTAGGTTATAAGTGCATATAAGTTTAGTTATAGTATCTTCACATGTGAATATTATCAATTAGGAATGAAGTTTTGAAAATAATAGCGGATTTAAGTTTGAATTATGTTATATTCGCGTGTGAAATATATCAATAAGTAATGGAGTTTTGAGGTTATAAGTGTATTTAAGTTTAGTTATAGTATCTTCACATGTGAAGATTATCGGTTAGGAATGAAGTTTTGACATTAATAGCAGATTTAAGTTTGTATTAGATTATCTTCGCGTGTGAAAAAGATCAGTAAGTAATGGAATTTTTAGGTTATAAGTGCATATAAGTTTAGTTATAGTATCTTCACATGTGAAGATTATCAATTAGGAATGAAGTTTTGACATTAATAGCGGATTTAAGTTTGAATTATGTTATATTCGCGTGTGAAAAATATCAATAAGTAATGGAGTTTTGTGGTTATAAGTGTATGTAAGTTTAGTTAGAGTATCTTCGGATGTGAAGATTATCAATAAGTAATGAAGTTTTGACGTTATTATCGGATTTAAGTTTGGATTATATTATCTTCGCGTGTGAAAAGTATCAATAAGTAATGTAGTTTTGAGGTTATTAGTGTATTTAAGTTTAATTATAGTATCTTCACATGTGAAAATTATCAGTTAAGAGTGAAGTTTTGACATTAATAGCAGATTTAGGTTTGTATTAGATTTAAGTAAGTAATGAAGTTTTGAGATTATTAATGTATTTAACGTTAGTTAGAGTATCTTCGAATGTGATGATTATCAGTTATGAAATGAAGTTTTGACGTTTTTAGCGGATTTAAGTTTGGATTAGATTATCTTCGAGTGTGAAAAATATTAGTAAGTAATGCAATTTTGACTTTATTAGAAGTTTTAAGTTTGGATTAGATTATATTCACTTGTGAAAATTTTTCAGCAAGTAATGAAGTTTTGAGGTTATTAGTATATTTAAGTTTAGTTAGAGTATATCAAGTATGTTATCAATACCATAACAAAATAGGTGAGATTACTTGCATTAGATTTTGGATACTTATGTTTGTGACAGTGACCTTGTTCGCAGTTGTGCACCTGTAATCTTTTGCCTCTCCTACATGTTGGACTATTCCTAAATAGTCTGGCAAAACAATCATCGTTATTTAGATATTCATATTTGGGGAAATTATCGGTGGGAAATAAGAATACCTGTGAGAATAGAGTCTTTCACATTTGCGCGAGAGGCAACCTGATACTATGATGTGAAGCTAAAATAGTGCTATGGAAAGCCGTCGTTTGTAATGGGAAAGGCTTGTGTGTATTTGCTGAACAGTAATGGGAAAGCCGTCGTTTTTCCAGCTCTCTGTTTTCATGCAGCCAAATCCTTGGAAAAGATTCTCGGAACACTTAGTTTCTCGCAAATCTATGTTTGCTGAACTGCGTGACCCTATAATGTGTGAAACATGATCAGTCATAATACATACATAGTTAGTAATTCTTAAGTTATTGTGTTTGTCTGTGGGAAATTCACCATTTTAGGATACCTTAAGCAAACCCCAACTCACTATTTGTGCCAAACACCATAACCTTTACTCAGAACAGGATGGATATTGTTATCAGTGTAGAACTTTAATGGTTTAATAGGATGGATATTGTGTATATACAACAAGGTTAAAGATTTGGTATTGTTAGACCATCATGGCTATACATTAGACCTTGTTTCATATCCTGCCAAGTGTAATATGGGGTTGTTTGGATTTTTGAATTGGAACTTGATGATATGATTATTGTGACATAAAGTCACTTAGTCACAATAAATGGTTTTTTAATGTTTTGGTAAACAGATTTTGCAACCGATTATTGTGATTATTTAGAGGTCAAAGAATTTGTTCCATACCTTTGTCCTATGGTAACCTAAGTGACTGATCAATTTTCACGATAATTGATCCATTTTAAATCCATGATGTTTTAATGCAAGATTAAGACGCTGTTGTGAGTAGAACACATGTCCAACAGAAAAGTGTTATACTATTTTCCCAAATTAGACACCGGCTATCTTTTATACTAGCAAGATTAACTTTGTTAAAATATAGCAATGGAGTGTCGATAAAGTATGTATGATGTAAAGAACACTACAATTCATAGGTACATGTTCTCTAAAGATAATAAACAATGCCAAACAATGTTATCACCGCTTTATGAAGCCATTGGATAAATTAAAACACGTTTGTTGTGAATCTGTAAATTGACTTTAGGATACCGGTTCTACTATCACCTGTTGTTTCTGATCTCATGTTGTCTTGTTTTTTGCAGTGGCCTCTTTTGCTTGAAGTACTAGATAGCAGGGAGTTACCCCCAGTACTCATAGAAAGATATAATGTTGCTGGAGATAATTCTTCATTTCTTTGGCGGTTTGATAAGTGGTGAGTTTTGTTATTGTTTCTCTTCAGGAATACTTGTTGATACAGAAGTAGGCAATGAATCAACACACTGGTGATAGACTTCTAGATCTGCAGAGTGTATTGAGTGGAATCTTGGATATATTTTAGTTATTCGTTAGTATGCCATAGGATGCCAAATATATTTCTCATATATGTGTCCTATTAATTCCAGGTGAACATGTCAAGTGAAATAGTACTGCATAGAACAATTTCGTTGTATCTGTTGTCTGATATCTCAAATGAAATATTCTAAGACAGTTACATTGTTTCTACAGAGATAAAGCTCATGTCTTTTCCATTCATAGGAAAAATCTATAGTCCATTGGTCTCAGTTTGAACTTCGTATTTATAGATTCATAGAATAACTGTTTGGTCTATCTGCACTGTGAATATTAATAAGAAAATGAGCTGATACATGTGTGTGACACACAACCATATGGCAGACAAATTGTACTCTTGTATGTGTACATGCATAAAGTTTATGTAAATCATGACAAGATTCTATCTCAAGGATTAAGAAATTTTAACTACATAACTGCAATTAAGTTTAGTAAGTTGGGACAGAGTCTGGCTTTACAACTTGAATATCAAACCTTTTTCTACTGTATAAAAAAATAGATAGGACGTGCATTCCCTTGAAGCAACTCTGAACACATAAAGGATACTTTCCATTAAAAGTTATCGATCGCACCATATAGGAAATTAGGAACCTGTTTTGCGCTTCTGTAGGATTTTGGAAAAGATGGTAGTTGATTAAAGGTTGTTGTTTTAGTTTACCTCTATGTGTGAATATTTTTATACCCATAACTTAATAATGCCGAGTTAAGTATTGATTGATGATTGTGTTTTACAGGCAATAACAAGAATGTGAATGTTGTTGTGTCACGGAAGAATGTGTTTCTGTTTCGCGGGTTGATGTGTGGTCAGCCCACAAGACGGAAACATGGTCGTATACCATTAGAATATTGTGACAGGGCAATATACATACCAAAAACCTGCCGGTTTTAGTGAAAGGAGAGGTACACTTTCTTGTATTGACCAAAGGACTGGATCCTATTGCTAATATGTTCGAGCAGGTTTGACTTTTGCTTATAGGAAGTAATCTAACCTATAGTCTGATGAAATGCTGACATTTTGTTTATGCTTTGTGTGCCAGCATGTTACTACTAAAGGCATGACTATAGTCCAACAAGCTGATGATGATGCAAGTGGCAAGGTAATTACGTCTCCCGTCTAGTTCTCTCTATTGATGAGCTTCGATGCATCGTTATTGGTTGTTCTGTAATTAGTTTTGGATCCCTTATGATGCTGATTATGAACATGCTCATATATCCAGATTCAGTTTAGCACGACATTTTATAATTAACATCCAACTTCACTATTTCTTAAGTGATATACGTTTGTCACAATATGCTCTTTAAGAGTTAGAACTAAAGGGTTTATTATAACAGAAGTGAAATATACTTGCGGAACAGTTTACACAATTGTTCTATATAGAAAATGGATTAAGCTAAATTCTGTCTACGGTTTAAATCGAACAATTTGTTCAAACCTGAAACCGTTTGTAGCCTTCATCTAATCCACATAATACTTGTTTTGCCACGTTTAATGAATTTATGTATAGTTGCAGCTTATATGGACTTTGGTGTATGCATGTATAGATCCATATGTTGATTTAATTTTTAGCCATTTTTTATAGTGGTGTTACCGTTGAGTGCTGACTGACAAAAAATCATATTATGTAGGGATTACCTTTTCGAACCGGACATAACATAGTTGCAAGGGCAGTTGCCTTGTGTGTTAACAAAAGCTGCCAGCTTTAGGATCTGAGTCTTGATGAGTTCCGTACTATTAATCCAGTGTTTGATGAAGGCGTTTATGATTATCTTGGAGTTGAAAATTTAGTTAAGAAATTTAGCTCATACGGTTCCACTGGTTCGAAAATCGTGGCTGATCAACTCAACTTCTGGATTTCCAAGCTCAATCTTGAAGGCCAGTACAAAAACTAGGTAATAAGATTTAGTTAATTTACTCGAAAATTTCTGAACTAACCGCATGGTGTTAAAACCAAGGCATGGTTTCTGCTTGATGTATTTCATTATATCATGTTATGAATTCTCAAAGTAGGCAATCTTTATCAAGTCAATGGAGGATCCTTGTTCACTTTCTTGTGTTTGTACTCATCTTTCTTGCCGGTTCTTCTTAATTATTGCGAGATTTTATATTACTAATCCTCAGCAGTTGGTATACTCTTTGTAAATTTGGCGATTCTCACCTCTAGGTTTCAGTAATTATAATCTCTATTACTAGGCTTTGTCTGAATGGATTGGTATTAGTTTTGTACGAGCGCGGACCAATCTCTCTCATGGCTGGAAACAAGCTTGTATAATCACAAAAAACTTTGATGCTTTGGATGGAAAATGAAGAAAAGCCAGAAACATGGGACAGTTCAATATTTTTCAGCTTTATTCGAGTATGATTTTGCACTTGCAACAAGTTTGTTTTAAATATGTAGTTGGATATAATCTTTTTCGAATAGTAGTTGAAACTGCTAGTAGAAAACACCTAGGTAGGGGCATAACCAAAATACTTTTACCTCCTTAATCTTACATTGTGACTAGCTAGATATCTCATCAAATTTTCTTTTCTCCTAGTGTCCTTGGCAGTCGCCGCAATCCAACAGTGCCAAACTTAAAAGAGCTGTATGTAGTGATATTTACATTTTAAGTTATGTTTATTAAAGCTTACACGCTTCAGTTGGTTTAGAAAGACCAGCTGATAAAAAAAATTTATCGTTATAACATGTATTAAATCCGAGTCCCTAGATGTTATAAAATCTTATTTTGTCATTGATCTCCTGACTTTTTTTTTGTTTTTTTTGTTGTTGTATTCAACGGCCATGGAAGAGCGAGTTCATTGATTCACAACGGCCATGTGAAGAGGCAGGATGTATACTGGTAGCTAAAGAACCTGTACGTAGAAGTAGGATTGTAACATCCATCGGTAAATTTAAGGATTAAGACAAAACTAGTGCTAGATGAACATATTTCTTTTGGCCTCACAAAACTGACATGGTTAGGACCATAAATGGATGCAATATGGTTCTGTTAGTTGATTAGATGTTGCCTTTTGTTAGTTGATTAGATGTTTCTCAGGTCCTTACTTGAGACATGATCTGTTCTAGGATTAATGTACAGTTAAAAATGATAACTTTACCATGACTAGGAAGCACATATCCTTACACAAAGTGATCGGGAATCAAAATAATAATAACTAATGTCTATGTTGCTATTAGTACTAGGCTTTATGCAGATCCTTAAAAGCAACTAGGTATGGTTTATATCTGCAACTGTTTACATGTATTCAACCTTGTCTTGTTTGGTTTCTTATACCAGGATTACATTGTAGAAGACAGAGAAGTCATTAAGGATGTTGCTGAACTTGACCCGAGCCATGTTACAGAGCTAAGAATTTTGGGTCTTTACTGAGCTCTCAATGCACAAATGCACTTAGATATATGGTAAGCTTCACCTTTTGCATTTATTAGCATATTATTTGCATTTGCAGATGTATCTTATAATCAGGCCTTGAAGGAAAGATACACATGGACATTTTTTAACACCAACAGATTATGTGCTGAAAAGCTGGACAACATGTACCTAGTTTTACTTAGGCAGTCATTTAGGTAGATTTAAGATGACTCAATGTCTGCGAATCTGTATGATATAGTAGAGAAACTATGCTGGAATAAACTATTCAGCGGATAATGCATATCATATTGTTCATCCAATTTTCATCTTTGAGAGCCTCAGAATTCACCTTTGTCGTCACAGTATTTTTGGTTTATAATTTGTTATTGTTTCCTGAGACACAATTCGTTTTCTTTTTCAGACATTGTACCATGTAGCTGATACCTGGATGGTGGTAGTGTTTCAGATTGAAGACTGCCTATGAAGTTGTGCTTGTGTTGAGAGGATATACCATATTTTCTTCCAGTTCAAGTTGTATATTGGTCTGTTGAGAGATAAATACGCTGTTGTAGATGTATTTTCACATGTACAGATGGTTAGTTCTATTCTTTCTTTTTTATAGTGCACGAAAAGTTGGCTACTCGAGCGTAGCTTATAAAAGTTAACTACTGGCTTGTACCACATGGGTTTTACATTATGCGAGTTGACTTTGAAAGGCAGTGTTAATACGAAAAAGAATTAGCTGATTGTGTTTTTTTGGAATTTAACTGTTGCTTCAAACCCATCTTTTTGTATTTTCTCTTTATTCTTTCGTTATGCATTGATTTGATGATGGCGAGGATAAAATTTAGAGGGAGATTTGTTGAGGAAAACTTGTGTATTCTTAAGTCCCTATCTCACCATTCCAAGTTTTAGTTCCTCTCAATATATTTGCTATATTGGACAAAGTCGCAAAGTCTAAAACTTTGGGCAAATGAAGTTTGCAACCGAATTTCTTGGTCTTCGCAACATCGATATAGAATCGATGACCCCAGAATTGATTTTACGTTACTTAAAAAATACAGTAGTAAACTGGTTGCTAACAATCCAAATATGATGATAATGCAACTAATTTACCCATATGGTAAGGATGTTATTCGATAACAGCGACATTATAAAAAATATAACGAAAATAATGTGATCGTCAAAATCGTATGTGTACTTTCAAAGGAAACTCATACTACCAGCCTATTATCAAGTTACACGCCACTTGCAGCTAGTGTCACACTGTCACTTATATTATCCCTCCAAATAGTTGTCACTGATACGCAAAGAGGAACCAGTATACAGTCCCTCTCATCAATCTAAACAATTAGCTTTGTGGTTTGGTCAGGGTAGGCAATGAATGATCGGCGAGGTCTCTCTTTTGACTAGTCCACGTCCCCTTTTATTCGCTACTTCACTTCTTTGCAGTTTAACAAGACCTCGAAAACTCTAATACAGTTGCAAAACCAGCCGTCAAAATTTTTGCCCCAACTTCAACCCACCACCTTCGCGAATCAAATTCCGTAGTGCCCCTTTGGCTTCCTCGAGAGTTTCAACCCCTTGCCCTTCTACGAATGCTAACCTTTGTATGTTAAACTGCCACAAAGAAACACACAAAGATGATATTAATTAACTCCGCCAACAAAACATGTCTTACAAAGGGTGTTTTTACTAGTTACATGTGCACCTTGACGGACACGAACATCTATTCCCTTGCTATCTATTGATATCAGTGCTGCATCATCTACCTCTATTTCCAACGACATCAGCTCTTTGATGGGCTTCGAGAATATGGAATTCAGCTCCTGCCACAGATACATGTATTATTATCATCATCATTTACACCTAACCCAACCCCTTGCTGTTGGTAGCTTTATGCCTTAAACCATCCTACGCATGTGCAAACAAGAACATGTATTGACGCAACTCACCTTGAGATTCTGATCACCACCATCAAAAGTAATCTTGTCAGGTCGAAGAGCCTCGTATTCACTTACATTAACCCAAGCAACAGTGCCAAAACCTCTAATAAAATATATATCACTGCTTCAAACAAACATACGACATCAACTCATCGAGTTTGTTTGGTGATTCCTTAAACACTCAAAAAATCATGAGCGAATCTCAATAACAAATAAGGTTTCACATATGAAACCACAAAGGATAAAAACATGCTCAGTTCCCATAAACAACTACACGGACTGCAAGTTCCAAGAACCATTTATATTCAGTTAATTTAGACATATATCCATGACTAAAAGAATAATAGCATTCAGAAAACCAGCGGGCAGATTTTACAAGACACATGGAATATCAGAATGAATGAATAGTATAAGCATTTGCTACGAAAACAACCTTATATTCTGCATTCTGAAGTAGTAAAAGTTTCCCCATTTCTGTGAAGGCCCCTGTTGATGTTGTGCTATATACTGCTTATGAGCCCATTCCTAGAAGAGAAAACCACACATAAGCTATTCAAAGATTTCACACATGTATTGAAAAAGACCGCTTCCAAGCAACATCATTTACAGATCTCACCGTATAGTTTAACTATTTGAGTGATAATTAGGGCTAAAAAAACTTGCCAATTTGCATAAACAAGATATGGAGAACTGATGCTTATTATCACTTCATAAATAGGGGAACATAGCTTTATACTTGTGCTAACTTTAGGAAGCACAACTGTATTTCAGCGTTAACATAAGACTATAGCCGTAATCAAATTTAACTGAACATAATATTTGCACCAGAAGTAGACTTTAGGCAAATTTTATCCCGTTACACCCGTTTGAGATGAACCACAAATCAGATAGTTTTATTTAAAACTAGAAAGATGGAAAATCATAACATACCAATCATGCAACAAGTCTGGAAACTCTGTGTCTAAGATGAGCGAAAGGTGGTTAGGCCCACTAGTAGGAACCACATTCATGACCAAAACAGATCTCCCAGCTTTCAGTAAAGCAGAATTAAAACCATCAAAATGAGCAATCATATCCAAGACATTTCTGACCATATTATATGGTGGGACAGGATCCTCAATACCAGGTCTCTTTGGGTGACCAGAAATAATAAGTGGCGATAACAGAGACCAATAATTTCGAGCTTCTGAATTCCAGTTGAGATTATCATCATTAAGGTCATCAGAAAGTACACCTGACCCTTAGGAAATTATGCCACATAATTCTTTTATGCAACAGGATTTTATATAAATAATCTACCTTGAACCCACTAATTCCTTGGATCCTAGTGTGGCTCTAGAAGGCCAAGTTGGTCTTTTTTTCGATCCATCGGCGACTGTGAGTTCCTCCAATGATGCAGAAAAACTTCAATGGAAATAATATATTGATATGCGGAGCTATCAACTAATTAATAATGGCGACACGGTAAACTAATATAAAGATGCATACCCATGAGAATCGGCCACCATGGAACTTATTATGCTTCCGAGCCGTATGCGAATGCATAAGATTTAACTACAATAACCTTAGAGCTAGAATCTTACTCACCATTCGACCAGTAAACCCTCTAAGTCTTTTCATCTTTTTACGTAAACAAAGTACATATCAGATCAGGCTAGCCTCAGTAGGTAGTTCCCAGTATACACTAACCATCATAAGTAACAAGAAGAAGACTTTTTTTGGTGCAATCAAGACTTAGCCTGCCTCATAGCTATAATAACTGATGGGATTGAGAGCACCATTTGCATCTATTGACCATGAAGAGGAAACATGAGCTTAGTTAGCGATTATTGTAGATTTTCTTCACATGTGAAGATATTCTATACTTTTTACACTTTCTTCATTTACAAACAATAATATCTCCTATTTTTATCAAATTTACATATGTTTGGCAACAAGATTTTTGAAGCGTGTAGGAGTGTTAACTAAATCAAATTTACTATTATAACGCGGGTAGGAAATGATTTTCTTCACAAGTGAAGATATTGTTTTTAAACTTACATAATCGCCTCTAAATCAACACTAGAGTACACTATTCTCATAATCTATCTTTTACGCAAAGTAACTCATTCCTAGATGATTTTCTTCACAAGTGAATATATTGTCTATAAACTTAAATAATAGCCTCTAAATCAACAGTAAAGTACACTATTCTCATAATCTATCTTTTACGAAAACTAACATAACTAACTAAGGCATTTCGTCGAACACTTGGTCTACACATATATCCATGAAAATTTTAGCCAAAAATTCACATAACTAAGTAAGTATTTCGTCGAACACTTAGTCTACACATTCAATCCACAACATAGTTATGCATTTTGCCAAACACTTAGTCTACGCATACAATCAATCAATCAATTACACAAAGCATCATATAACATCTTGACATATGACGCAATAGATAAGAAGTACAAACACATATTTTATAACTACAAACAATAAAAGCATTTATTAGTTGAAAATAATTACCAATATTAGCATTCAAATCCACAAAAAACTGTTTCAAATGATTAACAGACGAAATCATGTTAAGAAAATTGTTAAAAAGCTGAAATTTATATCCACCAATTAAAAAGTCAACGAGACAGTCAACACCGGAGATTGTTGACGGAAAAAAGATGACGGAAAAAAAGATGACAGGTTAATAACCGACGAGATGAAGAAGCGGTGATTGGTGTGTGTGTTTGTGTGCGTTTGCTTTACAGAGAGAAAGAGTGATATTTTTTTTTTTGGGTGTGAAGCAAATGATAATGATACACTTAGACCCCTCTAATTTTTGGCCAAAAATTACAAAAATGCCATTCCGCCCAAATTGATATTAAGATGAGATTAACTTGATCTAACGGTTCAGATCTCTTCTCGCGTTCTCACAAAAAAATGTCTTCTCATTTGAACGCTTGTATATATATATAGTTAGGATCAAATAAGAAGATTACTTAAAATAAGAAGGAATAAGAAGAACTATAACCGCAAATCCGAGATGCATCGTCCCAAATTAGATGCATCCCTATAATCTTAGATGCATTATAACGCACTATAGTGTGTTTTTTAGCTTTTAATCAGATGCATATACGTATATTAGATGCATTTCATGATTTCTATTGTTTTTTATTCCTCTGTGCGTGCCGAAATCACGAAAATCAATTTGCATCATCTATACATCACTTTCGAAACTCAAGATGTTGCATCTATATGAATAGAAATGCATCTAATGCAAGTCGTTGCATCTCAAATGCATGATTTTGGTCACTTCTTACCACTTCTTATTTTAATTTACTTCTCACTGGATCCCTACTATATATATATATATATATATATATATATATATATATATATATATATATATATATATATATATATATATAATCCGGATCGATTGAGAAGGTTTTTATTTTGAGAAGATTGAGAAGGTTTTCAAAAACGATAGATTTTTAACTTTGATTCATGTTTTTCAAGCGTAAAACTCATTTTAATGTGATTAAAATTCAAAATGTGTAAAAAAAAATTTGAATCAATGTTAAAAATCTCTCGATTTTGCGATATATGTAGAATACTGAATCATCTGCACAAATTTAATGAATCATCATCATAACTCGATTTTAACAATGATTTCGGAATCAAATTTGTGATTTATAGATTCGATTCACCATAAAATGATGTTTACTTGTGAATCAAATCAAAAACATGAATCAAATTGTTCAAACGAAGATTTCTCAATCTTCTCAAAATAAAAATCTTCTCAATGGAACAGGAGCCTATATATATATATATATATATATATATATATATATATATATATATATATATATATATATATATATATATATATCACAAAATATTACAAAAGAATTTTAACAATCAAAAGCAGACATCGAATGCATCAACTTATATGACAATCAAAAGAATATTAAAAATAAAAAGACCAATAGTTGTTAAAGCACAAAATATCTACTAAATTCTTCAATCACTAAGCATTATCAATTAAACAATTAGCATTCGTAGCAAAAAGAATGTCACTATGAAAAAGCAAGCATATATAATATAAACAATATAACTTACTGTGTTCTGTCCTAGAGGAGCTCGAGAGCAAGCTGGTCAAAGGTCGAACAATCTCCTCCTGGCTCCTGCCTTCTCAATGCTTGCTCAAGCAGTCTCTGTAAACCACAATGTAGTTACCTGCACACAAGGAATTTCATGCACCCTGATATCATCTGTAACCATTCCGAAAAACAACTGCGATCTTGTCATCCTATTATAAAAAAAATCAATAGCCATAATCAGCATAACATCACAAAGATCGACATAAAAACATCTCAAACATCAACATATTCAAACTCTTTTTCACATTATAGCCATTTACCATCACAGGGTTCACGTAATTACTTTAAGGCTTATATTCATTGTTTTATATCAACATCACAAAAATATTAAAACTTCTAGAATGCATGTTTTTTAACCAAAAAAGATCCGGGCAATGTATATGTGTTCTTGCAAATCGTAGTTGACCAAAACCACCTTCAATAGCTTTAAACAACGTTTTTAGCCTTAATTGCAAGCTTCTGAAATACTCTCTTAACACTGTTCACTAATTTCTTTTGTTGGTTGGAATGGAATTGACTATTATGTCTACTCAATGTAGTTATTATACGGAATGTTCAAGGCAATTGGAATTGGATACGCTCGTTCACTTCCATTGCTCCCAACTTACCCAAATATAGTCGACTTGTATCTTCTCAAAAATATGATTTATACACCGTGGGAGAGTAAAAAGTAACAAAATAGACACGTAAATCATCCCTAAGCACATGCATATGATTTCCAAATGCAGTTTAACAATTTTGGTAAATCTTTTATATAATAAAACAAAACTTCAAGTGAGACTTTTGCATTTGAAAAAAACTGTGATACGACCCTCTTAGGGGTTGTATCGGGATAAGGCACCACTTCAAGCGTGTGCGAGCTCCTTAAGAAATTAAAGAGAAGAACTAGAGAATTATTGATATTAAACTTGATTGAATGATGAACTAAAATATTACAAAGAGTATTTATAAGACAAGATAAAACCCTAATAGATAAATGAGCCTTGGGCTCGAGCCCAAGCGTATCATTCCTCACTCCTTCAAAATCACCTTGCCCTCAAGGTGTTGTCTTCAAAAGTTTTCTTAATCCCGGGATTCCATGATCTTCTTTGAATTTCAGCCTCCATCGTTTTCTTCTTCACATAACACAACACCCTTCTTCCATCTGTTGCTGCCCTACGACTCTTCTCGCGATATACCCACTTCAAACAAAAAAACCAAACTCTCTCCGGAAACATATTTACCCTCCAACATCTTAATCACAAACTCTTTGATTAAACCCAAATTTATTTCATATATACTATCATCAGATATACCACCTCCATCCTTAAGTAGCGATATCACTATATTCGACTCATCTTCGTCAACCGTACACGCTTCACCACTACCCACAACAACATCTTCCACACTTTCTTTATTTTCTGAAAATTTGCTAAACTCACTACGAACTTCCATGCTTTCCACATTACTCTCACCAATATCAAAAACATCGTTTATAGCGCTAATAACCTCAACAACACCAGTATCTTCATTAGCATCTAAGGACTCTTTAATCACATATGGAACTTCTTCACTAGGCCATGATAGAACGATATCTATTTTCTCTTCAATGTTCAGCTTTTTCCCTTCAATTGTCTCAAAACGAGCCTCCATTATACGGGCTATGGAACATGCTTCTTCTAAAGTTGTAGGCGCTAACCTTAAGAGTGCACATTGTAGAAGCGGTTTAAGTCCAGAGATATAAAACGATTTAAGTAAGTTTTCAGAGATCCCCGTTATTCGATTTATAAGTATCTCAAACTCATTATGATATTCGGCCACCGTACCCATTTGCAAGAGCTTAGATAGTGCGTCCTGATCGTTGCTACCCGATGCCATGAATAGTAACTCGAAAAACAATAACTCGTGAAAAGTGAACAATATTGATGAATAGTACCTGTGAACAGTACCGATGAACAGTACCTGTGAACAGTCCGATGAACAGTATGATGAATAGTGCGATGAACAGTATACGTGAATAGTGATCGAAGAACAGTAATTTTTTTTTTAATTGGAACCCAAATTTGGTAGCCCTCTCAATGAGGACTCTCAATGAAAGCACCAATTGGTACGACCCTCTTAGGGGTTGTATCGGGATAAGGCACCACTTCAAGCGTGTGCGAGCTCCTTAAGAAATTAAAGAGAAGAACTAGAGAATTATTTATATTAAACTTGATTGAATGATGAACTAAAATATTACAAAGAGTATTTATAAGACAAGATAAACCCTAATAGATAAATGAGCCTTGGGCTCGAGCCCAAGCGTATCAAACTGAACCTTGACTACAAGAAAAACCGATATTTGGGAGGGTGGAAAATTGTGCCAAATACTCAAAACGCCGTGCCAAATGCTATTTGGCACGGCTTTGGCACGCTTTTGGCTCTGTCCTAAATATGAGGGTGCCAAATACGTTTGGGTCAGGTTAGAACCATGCTAAATAGTATTTGGTACGGTTCATGGGACGTTTTAACCTTGTGGTGCCATGGGAAAGGTATTTGGCACGACTGAAAATCTTCTGTTCCAAATAGACATTCGTCACACTTTTAAATATCGTGCCTAATGCGTATTTGGTACCAATTCATTTCCCGTTCCCAATGCGTATTTGGTACCGTTTTTATTTCATCATGCCAAAATTAAATAGGACGATTTTATGCGCCGTGACAAACGTATTTAGCACAGTTTCTCTTTTTGTGACAAACATATTTGGCAAATTATTATCCGGCTTTTCCCAAAAAAATATTAGGAACGCTTTTGCGATCATTATAAAAAGTATTTGGCACGATTTTGCATTCATCAATTAATTATTTGGCACGGTTTGCGTAATCATTACTAACGTGGATTAGCACCATTTTCTATTACAAACAATTTTTAGTACACCATCGTATCAACTAACCATCTCAAATATGCTCAAATATAATCCAATCAAAGCCAAAAATAAAATGTACTAATTTTTTATTAATCATCCATAAAATCAAGTCAACATGGTCATTTAAATACCATAAAGTAAAAAACGATATGCCCAACATCCCTGTAAACCATGGTCTTTAGAATGACAAAATCATAGCTAGGATTCCATATAAATCATTAAGACGATTTATTACTAACGGAAACGAATAAAGCTCGTCGGATCACGTCTTGATCACAAACTCTGCATAATACAATATTCCAACATTAGAAATATGTATGAAATAAAAAAAATAAAATAAAAAAATAAAAAGTTGACATACAAAATAGTAATAGAAACGAGTCAAGGCCTAAAAAATACCCGAACCCGACCCTATTTATAGTTCGGGTTAGTCGACTTTGGGTCAAATCGAGTCGGGTTAGTTCGGATTCGGGTATGGGTCATTTAAGAGTTATATAATGTTGGTGCTTAAATTTGAAAGATAAAATTATAAAAAAAAAAAAAAAAAAAAAAAAACTTAAAAGAAAAACAAAGTTGTAGGTGCTACAAGGAAAAAAAGTTGCAGCATCAAACGTTAGACACGTAGTTGTACATTTATTAGGCAAAAATAGAAAAAATGTAGATGTAGTATCCTGAAGCAAAGACACAATGTTATACATGGAATTGACGGTATATAAAAGGGCACAATTCCTCATTATACATGTAGTATACAAGACAATATACAATATACAATCTAGTAGACAATATACTCTTGAAAAATTTAGAGCATTTGTGGGACTAGTTCACACCTTGTAATGGGTTAGGAGGTACGGAGTATACACCCATAAGGTCCCTGAACACCCTGACTCTAATAGTGGTTTGTATTGGTAGTGCTGGTAGAAAGTACTGCTGGTGGAAAGTACTGCTTGTGGTTTCCACTGATAAGCAGTGTTTCCACTGAAGCAGTGTTTCCACTGAAGCAGTGTATCCACATATAGTGCTATGAAAGTACTGATGAAAGTATTGCTTGTAACGGGCTTTGACCTATTCAAGTGGCAGTTACAACTGCATAATGACCACGTTTAATTGGTCATGTAACCACTAACAGCTATAATGGGGATAATTATGAGGAGATTAATGGGCCGATTAATTTTCATAATTCCATTTGACTAGCTCAGAGTAACCTCCTATAAATAGGAGATCTGATTATGCATGAGATACATACACAGAAAACGAAAAACACTTCTAAGCAAAAGGGCTATTGATTTGTGCCGAAATCATTAACAAACATTTGGTCTTATCCCAAGTAGATATTCGTGTAACCCAGGCATTAGGGTCGAATAGTTTACTTTGGAAAGTGATCACACGATTCCAAGTGATATCCGGTAACCACCTAGTGGTATTTGTTACTGCTGACCTGATACTTGTTTCTGCTGACATTGATTATCTTACCATGTTCTGGGAGCTTAAACACCAACAATCAAAGTAAACTATTTTGTGATAATCAATGGCTGCTGCTGCAATGAAACACATGGCTTCAAACTTTGCCAAGCTTGATAAGTTTGAAGGGGTGGACTTTAGGAGGTGGCAGAAGAAGATGCACTTCTTGCTGTCAAGCATGAGTGTGGTGTATGTGCTAACTACACCTATTCCTGATGATGGGGATGATGCTACTGTGGGAGAATGATGACTACATATGCAGAGGTCTTATTCTCAATGGTATGTCTGATGCTCTGTTTGATATTTATCAGAACTTTGAATCTAACAAAGAACTGTGGGATTCCTTGGATGCCAAATATATGGCTGAGGATGCATCAAGTAAGAAGTTTCTTGTTAGTAATTTCTCAAATTACAAAATGACTGATTCAAGACCAGTCATGGAACAATACAATGAACTTCTTAGAATACTTGGAAGGTTTTCACAACACAATATGCACATGATGAGGCTATTCAAGTCTCTTGTGTTATTGATAAACTTCCTCCTTCTTGGAAAGATTTCAAGCATACCTTGAAACATAAGAAAGAGGAATTAACTCTGGTTGAGTTGGGCAGTCATCTGCACATTGAGGAATCTCTCAAGGTGCAGGATAATGACAAGCCAAAGGGTAGCAATGCTGCTGGACCATCTATTGTCAATATGGTAGAGCATAACAACTCCACCAGGTACAACGACAACAAAGGCAAACGCAAATATCATGACAAGACAAGGGCAGATCCTAACAAGAAGGCAACACCTACTTGTTGGAAATGTGGCAAAACTGGTCACATTAAAAGGGACTGCACGGGTGTTAAAGTTGGTGGTAAAGCCAATGGATCAGGCACTAATGGTTCAGGGAGTGGTGGTTCTTCCAACTCACTGAAAGGTCAGAATATGGTTAATAAGTCTTTTCAGATTTATTATGTTACATATGTATCTGAATCTCATTATGTGCAGGATGATGATGTTGCGTGGTGGGTTGATTCTGGTGCAACAGTTCATGTGTGCAAAGATAGAAGCTGGTTCAAGACTTATGAGTCACTGAATGATGGTTCTATTCTTCACATGGGAAATGAGTCAACAGCCTTGGTGCATGGTCGTGGTTGTGTAGACCTTAGGTTTAGTTCTGGAAAGATTGTAACTTTGTTTAATGTTATTCATGTTCCTGATATAAGGAAAAACTTGGTTTCAAGTAGTGTTTTGAATAATCATGGATATAAACAAGTTATTGAGTCTGATAAATTTGTGCTTTCTAAGCATGGTGTTTTGATTGGTTTTGGCTATTTATGTAATCAAATGTTCAGGCTTAATATTTCCTCTGATAGTGTTAATTCAGCTTTTGTGACCACCACTGACATGACTGACTCTACCCTATGGCATGCAAGACTTGGCCATGTACATTATAAAAGAATGCAAGATATTTCTAGGGATGGTTTAATCCCAGCATTTGACATGGACACTAAAAAGTGTAAAACTTGCATGTTGACCAAGATAACCAAGAAACCTTTTCAGGGTGTTAGTCGTGAGACTAAGCTCTTGGAGCTAATACACAGTGACCTGTGTGATTTGCATGCCACTCCTTCTTTGGGGAAAAAGAAGTACTTTGTGACATTTATTGATGATGCTTCTAGATTTTGTTATGTCTATCTGTTACATACCAAGGATGAAGCATTAGATAAATTCAAAGTGTTTAAAACTGAAGTTGAATTACAACTTGGGTCCCTAATCAAAAGATTAAGGACTGATGGGGGAGGTGAGTACATGGATACTCTGTATTTTCAGTCTGTTGGTATAATCCATGAAACGACTGCCCCTTATACTCCTCAGCAAAATGGTATTTCTGAAAGGAAAAACAGGGTGCTGAAGGAGATGGTTAATTCCAAGTTGTCCAATTCAGGACTGAGTCAAGGGTTCTGGGGTGAAGCTATGTTAACAGCTTGCTATTTATTAAATAGGGTTCCCAACAAAAGGAACAAGGTTACCCCTTATGAACTATGGACTAAAAGGAAACCCAACCAGACCTATCTCAAGGTTTGGGGTTGTAGGGCTGTTGTAAGACTCCCTGATCCAAAGCTAAAGACTTTGGGTGAAAGAGGCATTGACTGCATCTTTGTTAGATATGCTGAGCATTCCAAGGCTTTTAGGTTCTATGTTGTTGAACCTAATGAATATATTTTAATTAACTCAATAATTGAATCAAGGGATGCAGACTTTGATGAGAATAGATTCTCATCAGTCCCTACACCAAGTCAGAGGATTCCTTATGGAACTCATGACACTGGTGTATCAGAGGTCCCTGATGATGAACCATCAGTGGTCCCTTATGAGGTTGTGGTGCAACAACCTGAACCTGTGCTCAGGAAGAGCAAAAGGGTCAGAACTCCAAAGTCATTTGGACCTGAGTTTCAACTATACTTAGTTGAAGGAACAAGGGATGAGGTCTCAAACCAATACTCCTATTGTTTCATTGTTAAGGATGATCCCAAGACATTTGAAGAAGCAATGAAGTCCCAGGATATTGCTTTCTGGAAAGAAGCAATCAATGATGAGATGGATTCCATCATGGGGAACAACACTTGGGTGTTGGTTGATCTACCACCTGGTTGCAAACCTTTGGGTTGCAAATGGATTTTCAAAAGGAAAATGAAGGTAGATGGAACTATTGAAAAGTTCAAGGCTAGACTAGTCATTTAGGGCTTTAAACAAAAGTCAGGGATAGACTATTTTGATACTTATGCCCCTGTGGCTCGTATCAGCACCATAAGAATGCTGATTGCTTTGGCATCTATTCACAATCTGATTATTCATCAGATGGATGTGAAGACAGCTTTCTTGAATGGTGAATTGGAATAGGAGGTTTATATGAACCAACCTCAGGGCTTCATCATGCCTGGCAATGAAAACAAGGTGTGTAAACTGATTAAGTCTCTATATGGACTGAAACAGGCACCTAAGCAATGGCATCAAAAAATTGATGAAGTGGTTTTGTCTAGTGGTTATGTTCTTAACCAAGCTGACAAATGTGTATATAGCAAATTTGATGAATCTGGTAAAGGAGTCATCATTTGTCTATATGTTGATGACATGTTGATCTTTGGCACTGACCAAAATCTGGTTGACCTGACAAAGGAATTTTTGTCATCAAGGTTCTCCATGAAGGACATGGGGGAGGCTGATGTTATCCTTGGTATAAGGATTAAACATGAAAGTAAAAGAATTTCTATCTCTCAGTCTCATTACATTGAGAAGGTGTTGAGGAAATTCAATTACTTTGATTGTACTCCTGTGAGTACACCTATGGATACTTGTGAGAAGCTGATGCCTAATAATGGCAAGGCTGTATCTCAACTTGAGTATTCTAGGGTAATTTGCTGCCTGATGTATGCCATGACTTCTACAAGACCTGATATTGGTTTTGCAGTGGGAAAATTGAGCAGGTATACTAGTAATCCTAGTGCTCATCACTGGTAAGCTGTTCACATGGTACTGAAGTATTTGAAGAGAACTATGGATTATAGTCTCTCATATACTGGTTACCCATCAGTGTTGGAAGGTTACACTGATGCAAGTTGGATCAGTAACACTGAAGACAATTCGTCTACCAGTGGCTGGGTATTCCTACTTGGTGGAGGTGCAATTTCTTGGGCATCCAAGAAGCAAACTTGTATCACCAGTTCAACAATGGAATCTGAATTTGTGGCTTTAGCAGCTGCTGGTAAAGAAGCTGAATGGTTGAAAAACTTGCTTCTTGAGATTCCATTGTGGCCTAAACCTATAGCACCTATTTCTATCTGTTGTGATAGTGCAGCTACATTGGCTAAGGCTTATAGCCAGATGTACAATGGTAAGTCTAGACACTTGGGTGTCAGACATAGCATGATTCGTGAGCTTATCATGAATGGGGTGGTATCTATAGAGTTTGTTAGATATCAACAGAACTTAGCTGATCACTTGACGAAGGGTCTGGCTAGAGACTTGGTTATAAAGTCTACTAAAGGGATGGGTTTAAGTCCAACTTAGTCACTGAATGCTAGGACACCCAACTCCCTCCTAAGGAAACTTGGGAGCTGATTTCAATGTGGAAAGCTGAACATTCAGTGGACTGGAGCACATGTTTTATTTACATCCCAAGGTTGTGCTCAGAACCTGCTGAAAGGAGGATGAAGTCTTTACTTCTTAATGGTTAATTTTCTTTGAAAAAGTGCTTGGCAGGAGCATGAATAAAGAGGAACCACCTATGTAACTGTTGAAGTTTTGCCGCTTCAAGAAGCTTTTGGACTTTTAGCTTTTACAACATTTATGAATTTGGATATGGACACATGACTTGTAAAGTGTCAGGAGCTGATAAGTGTTTGAAAATTTGTGTGTATTTTATCTTCAGGTATTCAAATGGGTTGAAGGGTTCAATTCTTAGAACACCCTGATTCTCGAATATTTTAACGTATAATTTACTAAGATGGAAATTCAATCCTCATGACATTTTCGTTTATGCACATGTTTTGTTTAAAGTTTGTTTTCATGCAAAGGAAGTGAACTAAATTTGGGGAGGATTGTTGGAAAATTTAGTGCACTTGTGGGACTAGTTCACACCTTGTAATGGGTTAGGAGGTACGGAGTGTACACCCATAAGGTTCCTGAACACCCTGACTCTAATAGTGGTTTGTATTGGTAGTGCTAGTAGAAAGTACTGCTGGTGGAAAGTACTGCTTGTGGTTTCCACTGATAAGCAGTGTTTCCACTGAAGTAGTGTATCCACCGATAGTGCTATGAAAGTACTGATGAAAGTACTGTTGTAACGGGCTTTGACCTATTCAAGTGGTAGTTACAACTTTATAATGACCACGTTTAATTGGTCATGTAACCACTAACAGCTATAATGGGGATAATTATGAGGAGATTAATGGGCCGATTAATTCTCATAATTCCATTTGACTAGCTCAGAGTAACCTCCTATAAATAGGAGATCTGATTATGCATGAGATACATGCACAGAAAACGAAAAACACTTCTAAGCAAAAGGGTTATTGATTTGTGCCTAAATCATTAACAAACATTTGGTCTTATCCCAAGTAGATATTCGTGTAACCCAGGCATTAGGGTCGAATAGTTTACTTTGGAAAGTGATCACACGTGATAAGGTTTTAAAATGTACCTTTTTGAGGGGTCGTTTAAGCCTTTATTTGATCACTTTTGTATCCGTTATTACTTAATATCATTCCTTTTCACTTTTTAGGTCTCTTGAAGGCAAATTACTGTAATAGCACTTATTTGGACGAAAAGGCGCGATTATACGAAGAAAATGGCCAAAGTCAAGAATCGAGACACTCCAGCTGCTGAAAACACAAGGTGACGGCGTCACTGCTTAACTGCGACGCCGTCGGAGGATTTTGTGACGGGACAGAAGCCAAAACTCTTATTTTCAAGTGACGACGTCAAGTTATAAAAGAGTAGACCGTCGCAACTCAGACGGCCTAGATTCAATCCAGACGGCGTCAGAAGCTGAAGAGGACGTCGTCACAAGCACAAGGTGACGCCGTCGCAAGACTAACGTGGCCAAGATGAAACCCTAATGACGGCGACCCGACGGCTTCACAAAACATAAGGTGACGCTGCGCATATGTAATCTTATGTATAGAATCTGAATTTTTCAGTATTAGTGTTTAGTCTTTTGGAGTAAAAACCTAAACCGAACCAAGGCTGTCTTGTACAGTATTTTAGGGTTCCAAACCCTATCTTACATCAAGATAAGTGCTTTACTTCATTAATTCAATTATGTCTTTGATTATTTGTGTGTATGCTTGCATGTTCTCCATGTCTGGCTAATTTATTTGTGTGTTTGCTTAGGGAATATGAAACTTAATTATAGAATATTGATTGGTTGTCTCTTATCTTAGTTGTTAATGATCTAGTAATGCGATAGGTCATTCGTTGTGTACTTAATGCTTGATTAATCTTTGTGAACCTTAGGTTATAGCACCTTGAGCGGTTGTAAGCTAAACTATCCAAAGAGGCCTTAGAGTTAGAGTTTATGATCCCTAGTGGTATTTTGTAGACGAGACCCTTTGGTAACTTCAAAGAGTTAGGGAGAAACGCATACCCTACAACTTTAGACACATAACGCAATTAAGAATAAGGACGTGACAAGTCAACCACCAATAGGAGATAATTAAGGAGTAGTAAAACCTAAGTAAACACATCTTTAAATCATCATACGAGCACACAATAATTAGACATAGACTACATACACCTTAGATTAGATAAGTAGATTAATCGGTAGAAATACCAACCCCCAAATCCAAACCCCGAGATTCGTACCTTTCCATTTCCTAAAAAAACATAAAAAGATAAAAAATAATCTTCCTCAACCCCAACCTTAGCGTAGTAACTTCTCACTAGCATTCCTATTCCCCTAGAGAACGATATCAACACCAGTGACTTACCCTAATACTACACTACAACGATTAGGTTCACTGCCTAGGGTGTTATAAAACTTTCTCGAAGAAAAGGAAGTTCCTTTGACCCCGAACGACGCGTGTAGCGTTATCAAGTTTTTGGCGCCGCTGCCGGGGAATAGAATAGCTAGTTAGTAGTCCACCTCGTTTAGGTTTCCTTTACTTGATTCCTATCAAGTAAATTTTTCTCATTTTTTTAGCTTTCTCATAGTCTATCCCCCTTCTTCGTGACCTTTGTTCGTAATCCCATCACTTTTCATCATGGAAGGTGATAACCACCCACCATTCATCAACCCACCACCAATTGACCTGCCAAGAGCCCGTACTCTTGGTGAATACTCGAGTCCAAGCCACCTAGGCTACAGGAACACCATTGAGCTTCCCGACCAAGCCCAAACTACGGACCTGCGATCCGACACCATCCGGTTGGTGCAAAACGGATGTGCATTCCATGGACTTCGTTCCGAAGATCCAAATCAGCATCTGAGGGATTTCCTCAAAATTGTCGATTCCATTGACCTTGACGCTACTACTCGGGAGACCACGCGCCTGCGTCTCTTCCAATTCTCTCTACGGGACCAAGCTAGTAATTGACTTGAGCGACTTCCCGCCGGATCCATCTCAAGTTGGGATGATCTCACCTCTCGTTTCCTTGCTCAATTTTTCCACCGGGAAGAACCACTAAACTTAGGCGAGATATCTTAACGTTTCAACAACTTCAAGGTGAGTCTCTCTACAAAGCATGGACTCGATTCAAGGATCTACTCCGTAAACTTCCCCATCATGGCATTGATCTTTGGCTTCAAATCCAAATCTTCTATGACCATGTCGATTTCATCACTCGACGATCTATTGATCAAGCCGCCGGTGGAAGGCTCAGCGACTTTAATGCAGAGAAATCTTGGGAAATTATAGAAGAACTTGCTGATCAAAACTACGAAGATTGGAATGAATCTCCTGAAACCCCTGTTAACATGGTTAATGCCATATCAACTTCTCTTGAATCACCCGACATCACCGAAGAGCAAGTGAGTGCTATTGAGAGAGGGATTGATTATCTCATTGGAAGGCGTAAAAGGGCTCCCGTACACATTCCTCGAAAAGCAGTTAATTCCGCCAATTCCACCAACCACCCAAGACCTTTTTCTGAATCCCCAAGTCGTGAGCAAAACCCCAATTCTGAAAGGCGCTTCCGTTCTACTTCCCCAATACCACTCTCACCAAGCTTTAAGGAACAAATGAGAGAATACATGACAGCTCATACGGAGAGATTAGCCAAATTTAAAGAGGAGGTTTATAGGCAGAGAGAGGAAATGCAAGCAAAAATGACGGAAATGATGAACTTGGTAAAAGAATTTACCAAAACAAAAGTTCCCGAAAAGGTACTAGTAAGAAGCAACGATTGTCCTCCCACTTCGTTTGTTAACGCCATTTCCATTATGCCTGAGGATAGAACAGTTGAGGTGAGGAAAACTGAGGATAGCAAGTGGGAGGAGGCGGAACCTAATGATGAGCCTAAGACCATTGAGTACTAGCTTAAGCACGAAATTAACAGAAAGACCATTGCAAACCAAGTAAACAACTTTAGGTACAATGAAGTTCTTAGGGAAGCCCTTGAAGGAAAAATAACTGAAGAAGAGTATGACGCCTTACCTATGGGACCTCTGTACGAGTTGGTTATAAAAAAACCGTTAACAAAAAAACGAGACACCACAGGGAACTTCGTGATACCTTGTAGCATAGGTGATATTGACATAAATGCCTTAGCTGATCAAGGGACTGATGTGAACATAATGCCACTATCAATTTATAATAAGTTAACTAAGGAGAAACCAGCCAAGACTGATCTTAGACTTTCCTTAGCTAATCACACCTATGTCTACCCCGTTGGAATCGCGGTGGATGTTCTAATAGAAGTGGCTAATATCGTTTATCCGGTGGATTTCGTGATCATTGATGTTGAGGAAGATAAAAATGTGCCACTCATTCTTGGGACACCATTTCTGGTCACCGCCAAGGCAACTATCAAATGCGGAGAGGGCATAATGGTACTTAAAAGCGGAAAAGGGTACGCTAGGATACCCATCATCCCAAGGTATCCCCTTAAGATCATGCAAATGATTACGGGTGGAAATCCACAAGCCCCTGGAAATAGTGTCAAGAAGAAATTGAATGATTGGGAAAAAGGGCTTAGGGACTTTATGGTTCAAGGATTGTATGCAACGTTGTGGAAACCCGATAAAAAGCTAGGAAATAATCCCACTTCGATACCAAAGGCACAAAGGGAACCTAATGAATTTCTAAAGGGAGAGAAAGTAGTTTTATATAAATCACGGATAAGGGCATTACGAGGTAGAAACAAACCAAGATGGTTTGGGCCTTTCACAGTGAAGGAAACCAATCTAAAGGATAAAACCGTCACCATAATAGACGACGTTGGCAAAGAATCGACGGTAAGCATACAACGTCTACACCCTTTCGACGACGGGAAATCGAAGGAAGGAGATGGCGGTAATGAAGTTACGTAGGAGCACGACTACGAGTCTAGCTACAAGACTCTTAAATAAAGAAAAGCGCTTCGTGGGAGGCAACCCATGCTTAATTGTTTGATTGTTAGTGTCATATATCTTTTATTAATTGTTTATTCTCATGTTTAAATTTGTAAAAATGCTTTATTTTGTTTTTAACCTCGTCTTAATTGCATATAAAGATATTTTACATAAAAGATAAGTGTAGGGAGGATTACACACGTTTTCAAAAGAAATGTAAACATGAGAATAACAATTCATTAAAAGATATATTTGTGTGTTTGTTCGAGTCAAATGCTTGTATTGAGTCATAATGGATGTTTTGCAGAAATTTTTCCAGATTCTAAAGATATAAATTTTCCTGAAATTTTTTCAGAAAATCGCAGACCAGTTTTTGTCAGGATAACCTGACGGCGTCAGGATTGCAACCTGACGGCGTCAGGAAGGAGTAAAAACAATAGATTACTTTTTTCTCGTTTTCTGAGCTACTTATAAATTTTTGGAATTTTCCAGGTCTTAATTTTCCAGAAATTCTGTAAACATCCATTCCACAAGCATTATATCCTAGTCTAATCGAGTCTTATATATATTATTACCGCCGATTTTACGCGAAGGTTTCGTTTTTTTTCTTCGAATGTGCAGGTTTCATTTATCAAGAAGAAGAAACAAAAGATTGGAAGGAACTTTTCACGCATACATTTTTCTTGAAAAGGATTTAACCACTACTTTACACGGATCCTACCGAGCTAATCAGGGGAGTATTAGTTTCTTTCGTTTTTAATTACCTTCCATTATCATAACTTTGATACTTTTGGGGAACATTGGGGACAATGTTCAGTTTAAGTGTAGGGAGGGAAAATAAAACGGGAACTTAGAAACTAAGCTTATCCTTGATTATTTGCTTTGTCCAATTGTATTTGTGTAATAAACCATGAGAAAATGTCGGTTAGGGTAATTTTGGCACCAAATTTGAAATTTTTTATGATATATAGGAGTGGGCCATTAGTCTTAATAAAAGCGTCTCACGGATAGGAAGTTATATGACTAGCACAAAACCCTTTACCACCTAAATTCCACCCAAAATGTGAGGATCGCCCTTAGATTAGTAGGAATTAAAGCATTCATCTTTAATGCTTAGAGTGTGAACCGGTAGTATATTAGATTCTAGAACTTGTTTTGTGATGCATCCCGAGATCGCTAGTAAGACTACACTTGTGTAGTTAGGAATAACTAAATGATAAGAGGCATTAGGATAACCCTTGTTTGATACCCGTAATATAATTACTTCTTCCACATCGGTTGAGTAATTCCCCCACACCTTTGCGTTGTACTCATCTTTAGTACACGATACCCCTAGTCAACCCCTCAGAGCCTATCCTTTTCGCGGTTCTCATGATGTTTCGGTTTTTCCGGAATATCAATGAAGAGCATTGTTTACACCCCACCCCCAAATATACACCCAAATCGCCTTAGCCTACCCTGTATGCACTCACTTTTAGTGCATTATTGTTATCACCCTAAACCCTTAGTTCAATTATCTAGTTGCTTGCATGAGTTGCTAAGTCGAGTCATATCCTTTGTACACAGTTTTGGGACGATTGAGACTCATGGGAAAAAGTTAAAGTTTATAAAATGATTGGAAGGGAACGTTAAATTCCCTAATTTGCGTAATAACAAACCCCAAGTGTTTTGATCTTTTCAATTCGGGTCAAATTAGTGTTAGAGTAATAAAAACTCAAGTGTAGGGATGTGCCTATAAATCCCTATCATTTTGATGTTACCATAGAGGATGTTAGAGTAAAAGTGTATGAAAAAAAATAAAAAATAAATAAAAAAAATCGAAAAAAAAATAGAAAAAGAGAAAAGAAAAAAAATAAAGTGTTCAAAAAAAAAAAAAAAAAAAAAAAAAAAACATACGGGCTACCATCCTACATCTATCCTTTAAATCTATGTTTGTTTGTTTCAGTTATTTAGAGTCTAGAGTGTCGAGTCTTGGCTTAGCAAAGCCATTCTTCGTATGCTTGTAATATAAGAGATTTTTGACTTGCCACCACTAAATAGCCTATCCCACCAAACCCTTTATTTTCCTACCGTAAGCCTAACATTACAACCCTTTAAAGACCTCTTTGATAGTCTTTCCTAGGTGCTTACGCCAAAGCAATGGAGGTTTGATCTATTCTCAAGCCTATGGTAATCTATGTACTAGGACCGGTTAATGAGTGTTTATCTTCCATTTCCAACTTGTTATATTTCATATACACCCGAGAGAGATGTGAATATCCAAACACCCCATGTGAGGTGCTAGTATGTAATTTCCGTGCTTGTTATCACTTTTGCGGGGCTTATATGTGTTGTGGACTGTTTTAAACCAATGCTTCATGACCCCTAACTTATAAATTAATTGGCTAAAAGCACATTTGCTTGAGGACAAGCAAATACCAAGTGTAGGGATATTTGATAAGGTTTTAAAATGTACCTTTTTGAGGGGTCGTTTAAGCCCTTATTTGATCACTTTTGTATCCGTTATTACTTAATATCGTTCCTTTTCAGTTTTTAGGTCTCTTGAAGGCAAATTGCTGTAATAGCACTTATTTGGACAAAAAGGCGCGATTATACGAAGAAAATGGCCAAAGTCAAGAATCGAGACACTCCAACTACTGAAAACACAAGGTGACGGCGTCACTGCTTAACTGCGACGCCGTCGGAGGATTTTGTGACGGGACAGAAGCCAAAACTCTTATTTTTAAGTGACGACGTCAAGTTATAAAAGAGTAGACCGTCGCAACTCAGACGGCCTAGATTCAATCCAGACGGCGTCAGAAGCTGAAGAGGACGGCGTCACAAGCACGAGGTGACGCTGTCGCAAGACTAACGTGGCCAAGACGAAACCCTTATGACGGCGACCCGACGGCGTCACAAAACATAAGGTGACGCCGTCGCATATGTAATCTTATATATAGAATCCGAATTTTTCAGTATTAGTGTGTAGTCTTTTGGAGTAAAAACCTAAACCGAACCAAGGCTGTCTTGTACAGTATTTTAGAGTTCCAAACCCTATCTTACATCAAGATAAGTGCTTTACTTCATTAATTCAATTATGTCTTTGATTATTTGTGTGTATGCTTGCATGTTCTCCATGTCCGGCTAATTTATTTGTGTGTTTGCTTAGGGAATATGAAACTTAATTATTGAATATTGATTGGTTGTCTCTTATCTTAGTTGTTAATGATCTAGTAATGCGATAGGTCATTCGTTGTGTACTTAATGCTTGATTAATCTTTGTGAACCTTAGGTTATAGCACCTTGAGCGGTTGTAAGCTAAACTATCCAAAGAGGCCTTAGAGTTAGAGTTTATGATCCCTAGTGGTATTTTGTAGATGAGACCCTTTGGTAACTTCAAAGAGTTAGGGAGAAACGCATACCCTACAACTTTAGACACACAACGCAATTAAGAATAAGGACGTGACAATTCAACCACCAATAGGAGATAATTAAGGAGTAGTAAAACCTAAGTAAACACATCTTTAAATCATCATACGAGCACACAATAATTAGACATAGACTACATACACCTTAGATTAGATAAGTAGAGTAATCGGTAGAAATACCAACCCCAAATCCAAACCCCGAGATTCGTACCTTTCCATTTCCTAAAAAAACATAAAAAGATAAAAAATAATCTTCCTCAACCCCAACCTTAGCGTAGTAACTTCTCACTAGCATTCCTATTCCCCTATAGAACGATATCAACACCCGTGGCTTACCCTAATACTATACTACAACGATTAGGTTCACTGCCTAGGGTGTTATAAAACTTGCTTGAAGAAAAGAAAGTTCCTTTGACCCCGAACGACGCGTGTAGCGTTATCAACACGATTCCAAGTGATATCCGATAACCACCTAGTGGTATTTGTTACTGCTGACCTGATACTTGTTTATGCTGACATTGATTATCTTACCCTGTTCTGGGAGCTTAAACACCAACATATACAGTATACAATATATTATACACTTTTGTCTTGTGGCTATAAAATAGAACATACCAAAGTTTTCTCAGATAGTACTGTGGAAAACTAGAAGAGAGGGGGGGATTGAATAGTTTTACCAATTAAAACTTCATTTTAACATATTTAGATTGACTTATGTCAATCTATTTGGTATGTGTGTTGGATATTGATAGATAAGCATATAAGTAAGTAATGCAAAGACAACGAGTAAAGGAACAAAAAACCACGACACGAGTATTTATAGTAGTTCAACTACAAGGAAACCTTCCTTGCCCTACTCCACTCCCCGAGTACCCCACTCGAGAGTTTGTAAGCACTACACAACACAAGATCCTTAATGTGGCGGAGAAGCCTTCACAACGTCGCCTAGTCTTTATCCGGTACTAGGCTAGACACCGAGTTCTTCCACGAGGTAGAACCACACCTATCATAACGTCGTCTACACTTTATCCGGTACAAGGCTAGATACCGAGTTCCATTACAAAGAAGGAACTACTACCCAACACTACACCACAACACAACTACTCCAAAGGAGACACACTCCTTGTTACAACACTAAAAGGATATCAACATCCTTTAACTCAAACTATCTAACTTGTACATCGATGCACCATATCGAATGTACATCCTTGGCATCTTTTACTAATGGCTTCGACACAACTCTTCAGCACCTTTCACTAATGTCTTCAACACAACACTTCTATAGAGGGAGGAAATAACTATCAACAAGATACACTTTAGTGGTCTTGATGATGACGAAACTTAGCAACTCATGACCTTGAGCTTGCACGTCTTAAAGAGGTGGTGATCTTGCCTTCAAGAGGAACCTAGAGAATCACACAAATATAAAACTACATAGAATGATCCTTTGGATAAGAGGTTAGAGATGTTAGAATACTGGGAGAAAGTATATGTGAAGTGGTAGTGAGCAAGAGAGAAATGGCTCGCTATTTATAAACAAAACTTGTCTATTGTCCCACGGTTCCCACGGATCCCTCCCCAGAGGGATCCGGCTAGTGCAAAACCAGGGATCCGACGTTTTGGTCAGTTTGGTCCGGATTTTGGGTTGCAAACCGGGTTATGGGTTATGGGTTATGAACCATGGGTTATGGGTAATGGATTATGGATACCCAACAAGATGCAATTTTCCTAGTCATTAGGTTATGGATCTTGGGTCATGGGTCATGGACTTTGGGTCATGGATCATGGATAATACCGAACATGAATTCATGCATGATTTCATGCAATGGTTCATGGGTTATGGATCATGCTCCATGGGTATGGGTTATGGACTTTGGTTTTTACCCAACAACATTCATTGTACCTAGTCAATGGATCATGGGTCATGGGCCATGGGTCATGGACTTTGGTTTTTACCTATTACTTTACCCATTACAATATATACAAAGTATATATGTACATTTCTATATTATGTAAACATTAGTTGTTATACATATGCATTTCTACAAGATGTAAACAATATTACTTGTTTAGTGTTTATATAAAAATGTCTTTGGTTTTATATAACTTATTTACTAAATATGTTTTGATATAGTTTTAATATGTTTAGTAAAAGTGTGTTAGTAAACTATTGGCTCAAACCTTTTACGTATTTTATTTGTTTCGTTAAAATGATTTTACGTTTGTTATCGACAAAACATTAGAAGATCATAAAATATAAATAAACGTTTTTATGGCTTATTTGTATAACAGTCTCCCCCTTTTTGTTGATGACAAAACATAAGATTATTTTTATAAGAAAATAAAATTCGTTCATTGAAATCTGTTGACTTTGTATACCATCCCATTGTAAATAAACGATCTTACTATAGATCCATTGTGGTCTTGAAATTATATAAAAATGGAAACAGCAACCCTAGTCGCCATCTTTATATCTGGTTTACTTGTAAGTTTTACTGGGTACGCCTTATATACCGCTTTTGGGCAACCTTCTCAACAACTAAGAGATCCATTCGAGGAACATGGGGACTAATTGAAGTAATGAGCCTCCCAATATTGGGAGGCTCATTACTTCAATTGCGATAATGAAAAATCATTTCATTTTTTTTTATTTTTTAGTTTGAATTGTTGGCGGTTCTCTAAAAAAGATCGTAAAAATTTGAATTGGAGTTTTTGTCACACCCCCAAAATACCTGTTTTGCAGCGGAATGAAATTCCTGGGGGATGACTGCCATAGCATCACAGTTACAGTTATATTGAACGACCTAAAGTGTCGTTTGAAAAGCACATCGTTTGATATAATAAAACATTCAGAGTTTACAAAAGATAGGTCCCAAAAGGTAGCCAACATTTTCGGAAATAAGTTTGTTACAATCCAAACGATGTTTTAAAGTGCATTAAATCCATGTGAGACACGTCGTCACCGCGACTCTATGATAAGTCCACATGCATGCCATGAAGTATATGCCTTAGATACCTGAAAATACATTGCTAAAAGTGTCAACAAAAAGGTTGAGTGAGTTCATAGAGTTTATGTAAATGTTTTATACGACTACCACAAGTATAGGCCACGTATGACAAATATGTCACATAAAAATGATACAATTGCTATAAGCACATGACACCGAAGCTAAACTGATCATGATGTTCGCCTCAACAGAGTGTTTTGCCAAACAACTCAAATTATGATATTAAATGAAATGCATCCGTTTGACCAGTTGGAATCCACCAACCCGGATGGAGGAGTCACCCTCAATAGATCTATTCACTCACCCTCGCTTACTCCGTAATTAACGGGTCATGATTATGAAATGGGGACATTCAATTGGCAATGAGGTAACTTAAGCAATGTAATGAATTTGATATACTTGGTATCGTAATAAAAATGATGTGCAATGTATTCTCCCCCGTAGGTTTGAAATAAAGTATAAACTTGAAAGACGGGGCTATGAAAACTCACTTGATACAATGATATGATGGCAAAAGTGGATACACTGAAATGAGGCGCAATCTCTAACTGCAACCTATTATGAATGATATGATTTAATATAAGTCATGAAATAATGTTGTGTATGCAAACTCATATGATATCCATACCACTTGTGCAATTTTGAAAATGAAGTTTATCGTCGAAATATATGTTTATGACATCTCGTCATGTTATAAAATACTTTACAAGTACTTACGTTGAAACGACATCCTACGATAGTCGTTTAGTGATTTATCAAGAAATTATAGTTTTTCGTCGCAAAATAATGTACTTTGATAATTCGTGAAAGTGGCTAAGTGGCCTCGAAAAGCTAGCCGTAAATCGGTAAATATCGAGTGTTAGGAAACAAACTCAATGGTTTTAGAAAGCTTGTAACATTATCTAAAAGTCGTAACACTGAAATTTTGTCCATACGAGTCTCGATCCTAGATAAAAATGATGGTGAAGTGAGGTAGTCGGGCTAATAATGCAGTTTCTGGGCAGTTTTCGTGAATGTTTGAGTGGTCATAAGTTACTCGTTATAAATCCGTTTGACGAACGGCTGGACATTTTGGAAAATAGGCCAGGTGAACTAACTTTTACTTGGAGATATAATTTTCTCAAAACTGAATCCATCGATGAGAAAAACGACTTCAAACATGGTCATCCGCGACAACCTTTTTGACACTTAGAAAAATATTTAAGTGTTAGTGCTGAAGAAAATAGTTGTGATCGTCGTATTTCAAATATGTATATCTTTAGCGTTATAGGTCCGTTTTCTACGTTCTATATATCCTCAGAATCGTGATAGTGTGTATTAATATATTTTTGATAAGTCGACTCTTCTAGTTTAGGTTTACAACTCGTTTTTGGCCCTTGAAAAACCCTTGACAGCAAGTATATTTTCAGAAAAATAGTTTTCGTCGTTAAACTTGAAAATAGCGTAACTTCTTCGTTATAAACCCGTTTTAACCCGTTCAAGCGACCACGGTTTCGTTTTTAAATATATTTTCTGAAAATGTAAACCAAAATATCCCCTAACCCACTGATGTTTCCAGATTTCACAAAATTGGACAGCCCTTATATATATTTCGTCGAAAACGATTTCTCTTGTTTGAAACTTGTTCTAGAACATTCCAATGAACACCAAAGCTATTCTAAACCTACCATACACCTTCTTAGGGTGTCATGGGTTCCTAAACTTCATCAACAAAGATAGATTTCAAATGAATACCAATAGGATAATTTAAACTCATATTAAGTACTAAAAATATGTAAAAGTGGTATGGATCATAGTATACTTGCATGTTTTTCTTACTAGATCATAAAAATACATCAAGTAAGAGTTTATAAGAGTAGGAAAAAATTAGTGGAAGCTTACTTGAGTGATTATGAATTTTTGAGCAAAGTATACTTAATAATCTTGAGGTTTTTATTTTAAAACCCTAACTAGATCACTAATAGAACTTGTAAAATACTTGATCTTGCAAAATTGATGGATTTTCCTTGATGTTCTTGGTCTTGGCCGATCACCACAAGAGAAAAAGGGAGAGAGCTTCTTTTAATTTTCACCTTTCAAATGTGTATTGTATGTGTTTTTGCAAATATCTCTCCAAAAGAAGTGTATGTGTACATTTAAGTAGTAAAAGTCAATTTTGCTACATATGGTGACTAGGGGAGGGGGGGGGGGGCGGCAATGGGATGAGATAGGGAGGAATGAGGTGTATTTGATAGTTTAATGTGTATAAAGTTTTGTATAATGTGTACTTTGTACATGTAATTAATTATTTAGTGTAGCGTTAGTTAGAAATCGATTTTAACGGAACAAAATAAAATATATCGAAGTCATAAAAATTATAAAAAATACATTTCTCACAAGTATTGAGTGAACAAATATTTATCGAATTGAATTTACGAAAACCGTCGTAAATATATATATATATAACATTATATATACAAAATAAATTCAAAACATCGGGTAAACTAATAATATAATTTTTATAGTCTTAAACTGAGTATAAAAATATATTTGATGATTGTTGAAAGTGTCGGATCAATTATTCAAAATAAATGATCATGTGATAGCATTTATTTAATAAATAAATATACGTTAATGAAATATGCAAACCTATGCATAAATTGATATGAAGATGATGTTACTGATGATATATAGACTAAATTTAGTCTATATAAAATATTCTCAATGATGTTCCATGAATACGCAGCTTAACCCTCAAGGTTACGCGTATTTGATACTCGTAAACCTAGTTTACGAAAAATGATGAATAGTGAATCATGAATAGTGATTTTTCTCCGGAAATGAATAGTGTTTCATGAATAGTAAAATTTTGAAATAACCTCAAAAAGTCTCAAACCGACTTCAAAAATGATGAATAGTAATCAGTGAATAGTATTTTCCCGAGATGCATAGTAAAATTTTCAAAGTTTGTAAAATGACCTGAAATTACGAGTTGTCACAGTTTTTACTCTCTTCTTCCCCTTTTTGTCGAAGCAAAAAGAGCGTCGAAAAGAAACTAACACATTGTTTTGAGAACAGCTTGTGAAAAGTAACAAAATGAAAAATAGAGAGTAAGAGGAGAGAAAGATTCTTGTCTTAGCTCCCTCTTGACAGATGCTCCCCTTTGTTGAGAGCGTCAAGTAGTTAGGAAGACTAAACAAGTGTGTTGCAAGTATGTTTGCAATGGTGTCGTCTTTGACCAAATGCTCCCCCTTGACGAGTGCTCCTATTTTAGGAAGACGTCAAGTAATATAGAAAACCTAAGTGAATGAATTGCAAGCACTTTTGCAATGCTTTGCTTTGACGAAAAGCTCTCCCTTGTTGAGCGTGTTAAAGTCTTCATGTATATTTTGAAAATCTACAAAACAAATGTTAGAAAACAAGTGTATGGTGCATAATTTCCTGCAAATGAGATTCATATTAGTGATAAAATATGCTTCTGTTGCACGAATCCCACGGATCCTTCCTGTGAGGAATCCGTCTAGGAAAATTTGAGGGAACCGTGTACCTGCATTCTTTTGACAGCAATGTAGATGTAAAAGGTGATGTTATCATCCAAATGAGTTATGTATTATAGCACCAAACATATTCTCATAACTATATAGCATACAACATGTAGTTTCATTCAATAAAACAAGAGAAATGATACACATAGCTCTAAAACTAAGAAAATGATCCAATCATGAAGTATGATTCCTAACAAGTCTAAGTTACGCCTAAGAGGAGGACACCACTTGAATTCCTATGCTTAGGGATGATTAGATTTGTTGACCTCATCGAAACGTTTGAGAAGGTGATAGAACATGAAACGTAGCTCGTCAAGTACTTCATGTACTAATCCTTCAACATGTTGACAATGAAAACAATCATTGCCATGGCTAGGGAATGGTGGTGGTAAGAATGGAGTGGTTTCAGGTGGAAGGTTGGATGAAGAAGGTGGAGGTTCCACAAAGGATGGAGAGATTTGCAAAGGCAAGTTTGAAGAAGTTGGAGGTGGTTCAACTAAGGGTGAATGTGGTGGAATATGTGTTAATGGTAGAGGTAAAAAGAATCTACTTCCATGTGGTCTGGTTGACGATTTTGGTGATTCCTCATAATCCAAAATGGACCATTTGAGGGTGAGGGAGAGAAGCACAGGGTGCTAGTATGGTTTCAACACAAAATTTTTAATGAGAAGGTTGTTGTTACACCATTTTATCAATTGAGAAAAATGTTGGCAATGGTGGTGGATGAGATGTCCTAGGTGGCAAGTCCTCTAAGTTGTAAAGGTGTGGTGATGAGAGTGGAGTGGTTAAAGAGATAGCTCTAGGTACTAGAGGTGATGGTTTAGTGGAAGTAGGGGTGTTTGGTTTAGGAGGTGTAGTAGTGTTTGGCAAGGGTTGTCTTGTGGGAACAATCCTTTTGGGAATTGGTTTGATTGGTAAAGTTGGTTGTGAGAGAGTTCTAGTGTTTAAGGCTTTAACAGGTGATGATTCGGTTCAAGAGATTTCATGAACAAACCGAGCAATTTTCTTGGGAGGTTCTTTGGTTGATGAGTTAACAGTAGGATCTTTCCTCATGGTGAAATGGTAGAAAGGAAAGATGTAAAAAGAAGGCTTTAGCTACTAAGAATGAGTGTGTAAATGGTGATTTGGAAGTTCTAACATAAGTGGTTTATAAAGAGAAAGATTTGGTAAGTGAATTAAAGCTTAAACCACTAAAAATCCTTCAAATTGCAACGATTTGCATGCATAAGATTGAGCTACAGAGTTGTACTGATCTAGGAAATCTTTTAAGACAATGTGGAGTGTTCAAATTAACAAAGAGGGTTTGTGTGGAGTCCCAAACATTGGATCTAGAACACTAAGCTTGCAAACGTGTTAGTTGCCTTGGATGGTTCCAAAACAACAATGAGAAACTTTGTTGTAGATGCACACATGTATGCGAAATCTACTTGAATGCACTTAGAAGATTAATGCAAAAACAATGTAACACCAACAGCTTCAATATTATTAAGCAATAATACGAGTAATCTCCTATTACTAGGGTTTACAACCTTGAAGCTCTACTTTAGACGGCTAGAATATGAGATGTATGTTTAACCTAGCTAGGATCTCCTTTTATACACTAAGGAGACCCCTTACAGAGATAATTATGGACTAAGTATATCATATCTTCTATTGGAATAGAAGATATGTTGTTACAACTCTTACACGACATTCCTTACTTAGAACAGTACAAACTTAAAGCTATCAGTACTAACTTTCTCACTATCAGTACTAACTAGTTAATACTTATCATATAACACTATCAGTACTAACTCTACTGAAATAATGTTAGGAATTAGAAATTCTATAGTGAAGAGTCGGTCACCCCAAATATTATCTAGCATTAGTTAGCTCGTAGACATATCGTTAGTTACGTTATTTGTTAGTTTATTAGTTAGTTATTAGCGTAGTTTAGTTTAGTGCAACACCGTGGAGGAAGGACGGGTCTTTACCCACTGTATACCTGATCCACAGGCCGTCAGGAGGTCATTATGTCTGTTACTATAAATACCCCTTCCATCTATGGAAGGGGTGGAGCTTTTCAATCTAACATTCCATATTTTGTGAACCAAGTCTCTAGCAAGAAACTCCCTCTCATCTCTTTCTCTCTAACTCTGGCAAACATGTATTTTCATCATCCAAGACCACCCGAATCATCAACACAATAATATTACGATCCTACAAATGGTACCACAGCCAAGGTTGTTGTGTTTTGATGATCTTTCTTGTGGTTTTGATACTTGGTTGAAACTGCTTTTGTGTAGTTGTGTGGTCGGATTATTCGTTATGGGTAAACTATTTTTTTAACAAGTTTTTGTATCCTCTTTTGGTCAAAAAGTCATATGGTCTAATCAATGTTTAAGGATTTTGTCTTGTGTCCATGTGTCCAAACAAATTCTTTGTCTTATCATGTGATTTCTTGTTTCCAACTGCTGTGAAAAAGTTATGTTCATACAGTCATATTTGTGGTCAAACATGGTCAAAACAAGTCAACACGAAAGCATTTTTATGCTGTTTTTTCTGGTCATATCTTTTGGTATGCTGGTTTATGATAAAAATGGGTCAAAATGAAGCCTTTCTTATGCATTTTTCTGGGTTTGCTGTGAAAATGAACGGAAAACATGGTCGGAATATGTAGCAACTTGTTAACAAAAATATGTAGCGACTTGCCCTTTTTTACTCTAAGCGTGTTGACTATTGAGTCAACCACAGCTAGCGACTTAGTCGTAGCGACTTGTCGTACTGGACTTGACTGTAGCGACTTGTCAAAAGAAAATGTAGATAAAGAAGAAGAAAGCTTATGCGTATACTTGTACCACAAGACCTAGACCAATATACCAATACAAAATGACTCGACTCTACCTCAGATTTATCAATCATTCAGTCCACTCGAGAAGACGAAGAACTATATCATGACTGTTAACAAACCTAAACCAAAATTTGTCACAACTTACAAAAATCTCATCCCAAATCTATCCTTTCCTCCAACCCTCCATCAATCTTCCATGTCTCAAAACTCAAATCGAAACAAAAATTAATTGATCTCAGTTTGGTGTCAATATTTTTGGCAATCTTTTCTAGATTGTTGTAATTAACCCATAATCATCATAGATCCTTTAGAAGTCTTTGCTTCAGTAAAATATTCGAATCATTAGAGACGAAAGTTAACAAGTATGTTAATTTATTTTCTTGATTCGTTCATAACTCAAAATAACAACGAAAAACACTAAAATTAAACCTACCCGAGACCTTAATTAAAGATCTTGAAGCGACATGTTCAATTGTTCTTCATCCGTGCTCAGAAAGAAGGGTGTTTTAGTGTAGTTGTTTGTGGGTTTTGATGATGTTGTGATGAAGTAGGACATATGATTGATTGAAGCTTGAGATTGAGATAATTGATCCGAATTTTTTCTCAGAGATGGGGATGAGAGTAGTTTGGGGAAAAGTTAGAAAGTGGGAGGCGGATTATTGAGTTTTAGGGTTAGGATATTATGAGACAAATTAGGGTAATTGGTGGTTTCTTATATCCGGTTTCATGTTTTTGGAATCGATCGGGTTTTTTGTTGGGTTTGTATCTAACATGGACTGGACATGGGCTTTCGACTTGGATAATGAGCTTTGCACCCTTTCATTGATTACTAGGCCGAGTTATTGCATCTATTGGACGTGGACTGCTAGATTAATAGTGAGCGGGCTTTTTATCAAATATTATTTACGACTTTTTGGCTTCATGTTTTAGTCAAAATTTGTAATTAATATTTGGCTTAAAGAATGGTATTTTTGGTATGGTATATTTTCACGGGTGGATACATAAATTCACGGCTTGAGCTAAATTTGAGAAAAATGATCACGGGGTTTTAGTACGGTATTATTAACGAGAAATTGAAGTGACGTTTCACGGGTGAACTTCTTTATCTTTGAGACGATTGGTTGGTTGGATGCATGTCTCAAGATAACTTGTTGGGACATAACTATCACTTTAAGTGATTATGAATTGACAATCTGGTTATAACTGATGTAAGGAGTTACGTCGTCGTGCTCACAGTGTATAACTATCACCTTAAGGAAGTTATAGTACTTTGTGTCACACGGCGTTGTGGATTGCTCAAAAATATAGAACAAGCAGTAAGTCACTAAGTTGGGATGTCTCCTTTCTTTTCAAGTTAGTCGTATCAGGTTATCTCCATATGTGGTCATTACTATTAGCCGATGAATCAATGGAGGTTCAATTTTTCAGCAATTCCCATGAGATATTCGACGCCACATAATGTTAATGATACTTCACAGTCTAAGCAAAATCTTTCAAGAATCTTCAGCGTAAGTTATGATTTTTCAAGATGTTTGCTTATGACAAGAACTTCTCGTGCAAATGGTCGTACACGTTATGATGCTTCCGAAAGTTCAAAAACATCATGGGGGAGAAACGTGTACTCTGATGTTTTACTGTTAACCTCCAGGAAAAAGGAGTTTAATATGGGTATAGAATTGTTGATGATGATGATGAATCGCTGATGAACCACTGCATGTTCCCCTAAAACAGATATTCACCGAAACCAAAGCTGTCATAACACATTCAAGCTGACATTGTTTACGGTTCTGTCTTGATTTTGTAAAATCCCGCGAAAGAAACTATTTCTCGGTTTAAATCATAGACTTGTAAAATCCCGTGACAATGGAAACATCCTGGTAAAAGTAAAGTGCATTTCCGGATCTTTCTTACGGTTTATTCTTGGTTTTGTAAAATCCCGCGAAAGAAACTATTTCTCGGTTTAAACTAAAGAATTGTAAAATCCCGTATTGATGGATTCATTCTGGAGAAAGGAAAGTGTATTTCGGGATCTTATCTGATGCTGGTGCTACAGTTTCTTCTTCAAAGAAGGGATTAAAGGGTGTACTTCTTGAATTGGATGTGTGTTTGGATATTCATCATGGCAGTTTGGCTATTACATGGTTTTACGGGGATATGTGCTTTTAACCATGGTCGGGATGAAACCATTATCAGAGTTCACTTAAAACGTAAAAGAAGGCTAGATTTGAGCTTTTGAACAAGAAGATGTGACAACGGCGTTAATTCACTATTATTTATTTGAGGTTGAAGTGAAATATCATGGGCGAGTGTACTTAGTATCTGAAGGTATCGGGGATGGTTGGATGAAGATTCTTCAAGATCCTTGTTCGAACTTATTATCAAAAATGAAGGCTTGGAAATCTAGTTATTGTTGGGTGACTTTTACCTTTTCTTTTTACCACTTGGGGGAATTGGGCTCTTATCACCTCAAAATAACTATCACTTAAAGGAGTTACATTGTAGTGCTCAGTGTCACATTCAATTATGGATTTTCAAGAGGTGATGTACGTCTATTACTTGATGGTTGGTTGGTTGAAGAGTATAGAGTACTTAGAGATTCAAATGGGCATGAATTCTTGACACCGCTCTTTGTTACACATGTGCAAGTTTAAGTCACGAGTTTGGGTTATTCTACTTCAGGGTCAAATTCATCATATTGGGTTTTCTCCATTAGTTGTCACGACAAAGAGCCTACTGAATGATAATGGGGTTAATTACATGTTTTGCCAAGAGATTGAAAAGAGAGAGATTATGACGTTTGAACACTTCAGTTCAAACCTCGTACTCTAAAGAAAAGAAAAGTGTACGTGTCAGTGCGCTTTATCTTCGAAAGAAGAGAAATCTTCTCATTAATGACCATTCTCATCAACATGCTTCATACTTTTTCCGTGCGCTAATTCATCAAGTGAACCGAAGTACCGATGATTGTTTTCTTATTCCACTTGCTCAACTATAATGACGATGGCGAAATCATATGCTAATTTTGCGGGGGAGAAGTGTGAATTGAATACTTTTGGATGATTTCACTTATTCAATCAAGAATGGCATCTTCGTATGCAATTCTTGAGGGGGAGAAGAAGTATGATAATTCTGCATGGTTGATTGTTATTAGAGAATAAATGGTCAAACGGCTCCAAACTTATGTAAGAACCGAGCTTCTTCTTATCGGGTCATTTCTACATGGAGTTTCTTCTAAGAGCTGTGGGTTGACATCTTCACGGGCTGATTTGATTAATGACAAAGTGCTTCCAGTTACGGGGCTGATTTCCTTGATGAACATCTTTTTGTTCTTGTTTGATTGGGAGGGATTTGATTTAAGGGGATTTGCTATTTGTAAGTTAACGGGAATGCATTTGGTAAGTTGAAGATGTTGACTTTCTATTCCCCAATTGGACAATCTTGAAGAAGGTCGAGTCTACAGTCGTTTCTACATTTTCTGCTGCATGTTAGAAGACTAAAGACGAGTTGCATTTGATTATCCAAAGACTTCTTCTTAATCTGGGCATTTATCAAACAGATTATCGGTTTAGGGGAGAGCACTAATTGGGAGAGAGTGATATGTCGAATTTAATCCCAAATTAGACTTGCTCACATTATTCAGCATGTTGATTCTCACAAAGACTTCAAGCGATCTTCTCAACAGATTTCAAGTATGTGGGCTTATAATGTTTTGCTGATTCTGAAGTGTCAAAACCAGCAAGGGGGAAGGAGACAAGCACCTAAATGCGAGTAAACTTGATGAACTTAATACTTCTAAGTAATTGAAGATATCCCAGGAAGACAAATGTTATTACCGCAAAGAAACTCAAGGTTTGACTCATGGCGAGTAAACTTGATGAACTCAATTCTTCTAAGTGATTGAAGATATCCCGGGAAGACGAATGTCATGACCGTAGAGAAACTCAAGGTTTTACTCATCAAGGCGTTTAGTGTTATTATTCCAACTATGTGGGGGAAGTGATGTTAGAGAAAGTTTCTAAGGATATTAAAGGTACACAAGTGTGTGATGATCTCGATGTTATCGCAATCATCAGGGGAGAGAGAATTGTGTACATTGGGGGCGCTCAGCTGTCTCACTTGAGGGCTTAATCAGTGATTCAGAGATATAATCACTTATTCCAGAGTTGCCATCCGCAGAGATTGTCATCCGCAGAGATAATCAGTGATTCGGCCTGCTTTTTCAATGTTATCGGTTGTTCTCTCTTTGGGGAATGTGTGTACTTCGGGTCCTTGAGCTTCATACACGATCATCAAGGAAGAAATCCATTGTTTACCACAAACATTGGGGACGTGTTTTCTCTCCGGGCATGATGTGTATTCGGGAGAGTTCTTGGATATTGGTGTACTTCGGGTTCTTGAACTTCATACACAATCATAATGTCACACCCCCAAATTACCTGTTTTGCAGCGGAATGGAATTCCTGGGGATTGACTGTCATAGCATCACAATCACAGTTATATTGAACGACCTAAAGTGTCGTTTGGAAAATACATCGCTTGATTTAATAAAATAATCAAAGTTTACAAAGTATAGGTCCCAAATGAAAATCAACTTGTGCGGAAATAAGTTTGTTACAATTCAAACGATGTTTTAAAGTGTATAAATCCCATGAGAGACGCGTCGTCACCACGACTCTATGATAAGTCCACATGCATGCCATGAAGTATATGCCTTAGATACATGAGATTAAACATGCTTAAAACTGTCAACACAAAGGTTGAGTGAAATTCATAGGTTTAATTAATTCGTTTGAACACTGTCACACCCCCAAATTACCTGTTTTGCAGCGGAATTGAATACCTTGGGGAGGACTGTCATAGCATCAAAGTTACAGTTATATCGAACGACCTAAAGTGTCGTTTGGAAAACACATCATTTAATTTATTAAAACAATCAGAGTTTACAAAGTATTGGTCTCAAATGAAAATCAACTTGTGCGGAAATAAGTTTGTTACAAGCCAAACGATGATTTAAAGTTTATAAAACCCAAGTGAGACGCGTCGTCACTACGACTCTATGATATGTCCATATGCATGCCATGAAGTGAATGCTTTAGGTACCTGAGATAAAACATGCTAAAAAGTGTCAACACAAAGGTTGAGTGAGTTCATAGAGTTTGTGTTGAAATATAAAGCCTTTAAAGAACGTTCATGCAACAAAGTCTAAGTTTTTGGTCATATAGAATAGTTCACAAAGCAAAGGCATCGTAAATCCACTCAGTTCCAAGTTCCGCCCATACAAAACTTGCAACCTGTGTGTTTACAACCCATTGCCAAAATATAGAATTGTCAATCTTGTTTGTAAGTAGGACATAGGTGCATACGATATATATATGTACTTAATGTAAAGAATCACAGCCAACTGAACCTCTTGACGAGTCTAACTTGTTTGTTGTGTTTCATTGAATAACGGATTATATTCACCCCAGGTCACGTCATCAAGGACACAAGGGTGGGGGCGTCAGCCCGATAGTACTATCAATACCTCTCCGCCGGCTCCCGCAGGAGTTAACCAGTTGCTAAAGTTTGTATGTTGATGCACAATTGAAAACTAGTTTAGCACATTAAGGCACATATCGCAATAAACCACACATAATGTCCAAAGTGTATAAGAAGTATATTGTAACACAATTGTATAAATGGTTTGAGTATTCGCAAGAGTGAAACAAGTATTTAAGCATGTATCTCCCCCAAATATTTTGTAAGAATTTAAAAGAGTAAAAGTGGGGTATGAACTCACAGTAATATGTAAAAGTTTAAAGTACTTGTGAAAGTAAATGAAAATAGTTTAAGCATGTACCTCCCCCAGAATTTTGTAAACAATTAATAGAAAGTGGGGCTATGAAAACTCACCTGGTATGATGGATATGTTAATAAAATGAAGTGCACGAAAGTGAGACCCGGAACTATCCGCGACCTAAAATGAATGTTATGACTTGAGTTATGATGTATGTTATGCATGCATTTCGTATGTTATTTATACCATTTGCGAGTTTTGAAAATAATACTTATCGTCGAAAAATACTCTTTTGACGTCTTGACCATTCTTAAATCAATTTATAAGTATTTACGTCAAAATGTCATCCTACAATGGTTTCGTAATGATTTATAGTGAAATTATCACTTTTCGTCGCAAAACAATGTCGTCTGAATTTTCTTGAAAGTGACAAAAATGGCTTTGGAAAACTAGTTGTAAAATGGTGTACGTCGATCGTTAGAGAACGAACTCGACGGTTTTGGAAAGTTTGTATCGAAATCTAGAAGTTTCAGTTCAGGAGTTTTCGTCCAAAAGGTCTCGAACATAAAGATAATAAGGGTTAAAGATGGTGGTTTTGTTGAATTGTAGTGCAAAAAGTGAGTTTCGGCCAAGTTTAGACAGACATAAATAATTTATTACAACTCCGCTATACAAACGGCTTGTCGTTTTGAAAAATATGCCCGGTGATCTTAATTTTAGTAGAAGACATTTCGTTCCAAAAAGTTTCACAACCTCGTTAAAAACAGCCCTCAACATGGACGTTACAGCTACCGTAACACTTGTATCGTAAAAATAATATAGTTTTTCAGAAAATAATAATTACGGCAAGTTTATGAAAACGTGCATATCTTTGTCGTTTCAAATCCGTTTTCTACGTATAATACGTCCTTAGCTTCGTATCGAAGTAAACTAATATATTTTTGACAAGTCGAAATAATTTGTGAAGCTTAAGGCTCGTTTTTGACTCGTACAAGAAAAATATAGTATGCTGAAATTTCTGAAAATTATATATTTCGTCGTCAAACTTGTAAAATCCATAACTTTTTCGTTATAACTCCGTTTTAATCCGTTCAAGCGGCCACGGATTCGTTTTAAAGTATATTTTCTAAATATCAAGGCCAAAAAGTCGTGCCTACTGTCGGTTTTTCCAGAAAATCAAAATAAAGACAGAACATAATTTATACGTATCGAAAATAGTTTTTCTCGGACAAAACCTATTCTAATCCCTTCAAATCAACTCCAAAACTAATCTAACCCTACCATACACCTTCTTAGGGTGTCATGGGTTCCTAGACATCATTAAGACCAATGAATACCAAGGGGATATTTATAGGATGACCATATATATATATAAAACTCCAAAAATCATGTAAAAATGGTATAAATCACATATGTCTTGCATGTTGCTCCAAAAATGAGAAGATACATATGAAATGATAAGGAAACATGAAAAATGATAGAAACATGCTTACAAGTGAATATGATGAGGTGTAAGTAACAAGGTTAAACCTAAACACTCTTGGTTTTTATTTCAAAACCTAATAAAGAGTATTAACTAGATTGTTATACTTGAACTTGATAAAAAAAATTTGATCCCTTTGTGATTCCTCTATGTGGCCGGTTATGAGAAGCAAAAGAAGAGAGAAACCAACTTCTAACACTTGAGAAAAATGAGTGAAAGTGAATGAGTGAAAAGTTATTAAGTAAGACTTTTGTATGTGTTGAGTGTAGACATAAAAATCACATACCATGCATCATTAAATGAATACCCTCCCCCTTGGTCGGCCAAGGGGGAAGGGATGTAGATATATATATATTTTTTTTTTATAAACTTGTGTAAACTTTGTATAATTTGTGTAATATTTGACAAAAGTGTAAGTAATTGTGTAGAAAATGTACAAGTAAAGGTAAATGGAAATTTTTGGTACAAGTAAGTTTTTAATAGGTCAAAATAGAATGTAATGAGATAATAAAAATTGTAAAAATACATTCCTTGTGAAATTTGGGTGATAAAATAATTATCGTATAATTTTTAAGAAAACGTCGTAATAATATAAATTTAACGATTTGTATACGAAATAAATTCAAAACATTAGGTAAACTCAAAATATAGTTTTTATAACTAAATGTAAGTTTAAAAATACATCGGGATCATTTTTGAAAGTAACGGATTAAATGCTCAAAATAATAACTCACGCGATAACGTTTATTTAATATAAAAATTACGCGTTTAAGGTGAAATGAAAAATCATGAATAAATTGATATGAAATGATGAATATGAAGTTTGAGAAATGACCGGAAATTGAGAATTGTGACAAACACAATATTCGTAGTGTGAGTTACTTTGTTTCACATACATCGTTGAAAACAAAACAGCATTTATTTCACTAAGTTCATGACAACCAAAGCGTAAACCTCGTACCAATAGAAATTGGTAAAAATCGTTTCATCGCAGCCCTAATAGGTAAACTTGCCAATTTACCTTAATGATTCAAATATAGTGCGTTCGATTTCCCCTAACTGGGTCAATAACAACGGGAGTGTTAATTCCAATAGGCCTATTCACAATATTCGCGCTCACTCGCAAGTGACTAATGGTGCATGATGTAGGGACTTCAAACATGGCAATTGATTACTCAGTGACAATAAAACATTTGGATATAGCATACAGTTCAAAGCATTTGTGTTCGATTAAAAATATAGCATGTATCTCCCCCAAGAGTTTGTAAAACAATTAAGAAATAGAAAGTGGGGCTATGAACTCACTTGGTACAATGATGCGATGACAAAAGTGAGTACACCGAAATGAGGCGCAATCTCTAACTGCGACCTATTATGAATGATATGATATATGATAAGACAATGATGCGATGACAAAAATAATCTTTTAACGTCTTGACCATTTTTAAATTACTTTACATGTATTTATGTTGAAATGATATCCGACGATAATCATTTAATGATTTATTATGAAATTATAACTTTTCGTCGTAAAATAATGTCGTTGAAATTTCATGAAAGTGACTAAAACGGCCTCGAAAAGCTAGTCGTAAAATGGTGTACATCAAGTCTTAGGAAACGAACTCAATTGTTTTGGGAAGCTTGTATCATTATTTCAAAGTTTTAGCATTTAAGTTTTCGTCATAGAGGTTCCGATCATAGAGAAAAATATCGCTAAAGTATGGTACTTGTGTCCAAAATATAGTTTAAGGGTGGATTTCGGCAAAGTTTGAGTGACTATATTTTATTCGTTACAACTCCCCTTGATGAACGGTTGGACATTTTGGAAAATATGCTTGGCGAACTTACTTATACTAGAAGACATCACTTTATAAAAAGTTCTACATCAATGTTAAAAACGACCTTCAACATGGTTACTTGTTTTGCCGTAATACTTGTCTATTAGAAATATAATAGTTTTTCTTATATAATAAAGATACGGCAACTTTGTGTAAACGTGTATAATTTAATCGTTACAAGTCCGTTTTCTACGTTTTATATGTCCTTAGCTTCGTATCAAAGTATACTAATTTATTTTTGATAAGTCGAAATAATTTATAACGCCTAAGCCTCATTTTTGACTCGTACAAAGTAAACGTAACATGCTGACTTTTCAGAATTTTATAGTTTTCGTCGCCTAACTTGAAAAATTCATAACTTCTTCGTTATAGCTCCGTTTTAATCCGTTCAAGCGGCCACGGTTTCGTTTTAAAGTGTATTTTCTAAATATCTAGGCCAAAAATTTTTATCCACTGTCGAAAATTCCAGATTTCAAAAATAAGGACAGACCCTTAATTAAACTTGTCGAAATGAGTTTTTCTCGCGCCAAACCTATTCTAACCAATTCAAAACAACTCCGAAGCTATTCTAATCCTACCATACACCTTCTTAGGGTGTCATGGGTTCCTATACATCACCAAAAATGATATGTTTCAAGGAGTAATTATAGGATGATAATTATATATTTAACACTTAAAAACAATGAAAAGTGGTATAAATATCATTATGACTTGCATGTTTTACTCAAATATGATGAAATGAATATAAAATAAATATGAAATATGAAGATGAATATGAATATGAGATGCTTACTAGTTAACTTGATGAGGTTAATGAACAAAGGTTTAATCCTAATCACCCATGGTTTTTATTTCAAAACCTTACTTAGAAGTGTGTCTAGATTGTGAAATTACTTGACTTGAAAAAAAATATGATCTTCTTGTTGGGAACCCTTGATGGCCGGTTGATAGTATAAGGAAGAAGAGAGAGCAAGATCTTTTCACACCTTGATATTATTGAATGTGTATGTGTTGTGAAGTAAAAAGTTAATATAAGTATAATATTGTTAGATATTTGTACTAAAAAGGGTTGAGTCACCCTCCTTATGGTCGACACATTAAAAAAAAAACTAGATGTGTTTTGTTTTAGTTAAGTATTTACATGTATAAGTAAAGTGTAATTATTCAATAATAATTTGTAAATTGTATATTTATTTAAGCATTTAGGGTAGCGTTGGCTAAAAATAAATTGTAACGGATCAAAATAAAACATATTGAAGTCATAAAAATTATAAAAATACATTCCTTACAAAAATTGAGTGAAATAATAATTATCGTGTTGAATTTACGAAAACCGTCGTAATTATATAAATATAACCATTTATATACCAAATAAATTTAAAACACCGGGTAAACTAATAATATAATTTTTATAGTCTTAAAATGAGTATAAAAATATATTAGGAATATTTTTGGAAGTGTCGGATCAAATGTTCAAAATAATGTTTACGCGATAGCGTTTATTTAATATGAAAATTACGCGTTTAAGGTAAAATGCAAAACCATGCATGAACTAATATGATGATAATGATGCCAATGAAATGTAGACTAAACCTAGTCTATATGAAATATCCCTGATGATTGTTCATGAATTCGCAGCTAAACCATTAAGGTTACGCGAAATTGATACTCGTAAACCTAGTTTACGATAAATGATGAAATAGTGAAACTTGAATAGTAATTTTCTCCGGAAATGAATAGTGTTTCGTGAATAGTAAATTTTGAAATACGTTCTCAGAATATTACTTCGACTTCGAAAACGGTGAATAGTAAAATTTTGAATAGTAACCGGTGAATAGTAAATTTAAGAAATGACCTGAAATTGCGAGTTGTCACACATAAGGGATGAAAGATGTGAACATTGGGGAGGTGTTCTTCATTACCCTCATGATGTGTATTCGGGAGAGTTCTTGAGCATTATACAAAGAGACTGACTGCATCAATTCAACTACTTGGGGGAATTGTTCTCTTGACACCTTTTGGAATGGATCGCTTCAGACGTCAGTTGAAAAGAAATATGAGAAGATTATTTAAGTGTGGGATGAAACGTTGCAGTTCTTCTATTGGATGATATAACCCCGAACGGAGAACCTCGATTATCGTTCTTAAAAGGAGCAGCGGGATTTATGATAATGTTGTGCTTCTTTGTGCACCTGGCAAAGGCAAGCTTGAAATAGAGCTTCGAATCTGCTCATCTAATGGTTTTTCGGTTTGGGGGGAAGCTGCTAAAGTCTCTCTTTCAGATGGTTCAATTTCTTTCTTCGATGCAAGAGCCTCGGAAGCTTTGGTGGTGAAAGTTTTAGGGATGATGACTTATATCTTCTACAACGGGGCTGCTCGATATCCTTATCTCGGTACTCGTATCATCATCTTCTTAAACTATATCATCTACTCTATCTGTGTATACATTGATCAAAAACAAAATACAAAACCAACAAAAAGAAAATAGAAAAATATAAAACCAACAAAAAGCCATAAAAATCAGAAAAATTTGAAAAATACCAAAAATATGTTTTTCAAGACATGTCTTCTGATATCGATAACATCTGCGGTCTTAGAAATGTCATTCAATAATGGCACGGGACCATAGATGAAGTTCGAGCAGGAGGTGTAAATATTATTTTTCCAAAACATGTCTCAAAATATGGCTTATAGTTATTTCAGACTGTAACCCGCGCTTCAACTATGGTTTGCTATTATTTCAGATAGCAACCCGCTCTTCAAGAAAGGAAAGTGCTACGATAAACCAATTTTCAAATATTTCGTGCACTTATCCTAAAACTAATTAAGGAAAGTATGTCGAAGGACTGCTGTTCCTCCACAAATGTTTTTCCGTCAAAAATTCTTCAGAAAAATATTTGTTTTAACAAAATGGTTGTAAATGAGTTGCTTGAGAAATAAATCAGAATCAGAGTTTTTATAATAATTGAAAACTCAATCAATGACTTCAGCGCTTTTAAACTTTTCAGTAAAATAAGTCATTCATTGAGGGGGAGAATGTTTTCAAATTTACATCATCTAACGGGCTTTCTTAATTATCCTATATGCTTAATTAAAAATGATGTTAATCTACGTTGAAGGACTAGGTGCCCAGGATATGATTGTTAGGATTAGATGATTAGAGTTTGATGAACACATTATTCCCATGTCTTATATGATCTGATTAATATGTTGAATTGACTTTTATTAGTCGATTGCTGTTTGGGTGATGTCGACCACCATATATCTGTATCTGTGATCACTAACGTATACAGGTATATTGGTATATAAGAATGTTCCCGATCCGGATCCCACAAATGAAGATGATTGGATGCCGAAAGGAAAGGGTAACTATATCTTGGGTTGACAAATGAAGAAACGGAGCTTAATTGGACTTCTATGGAGAGTTGGCATGGAAAAATGCAACGCAAGAGGTCTTACTGCATCAGCACATGGTTTTTCTTCATCAGCAAATGAAGAAACGGAGCTTAATTTGACCTCAGTTGGCATTAAAATGCAACGTAAGAAGTCTCACTGCATAAGTAGAAAATTTTTCTTCCAAGCCCTACAGCAACAACATAAGCTTCTCAACCACCGAACGTATCTTTGTGCAGGATACCATTTTTAAACAATTTTGAAAATTTGATAAAATTGTTTTGAAAATGGAAAAATATTGTTTTGAAAATAAATCGGATTCAAAGTTTTGAAATCAACCGTACTTTACTTTGTCAAATCTTCAGTGATTTCAAATTAAATATTTTCAAACGATATTTCATCTATCAAGTCCGTTTGTACGTTAAAATGTGGTGATCTAAAGATTTAATGTTATGTCATGGTATGATTTTCTTTAAAACTCAAAGATCTTTCAAAATGAAATTTTTTCTGTTCTTGTTTGATTGTGAAATTGTTTTGTTTTACTTAAAAGATCTCTTAAAAACTATCATACCTGACACTAACAATCTTTAATGTCTAAATCTGTTCCTATCTGTCATCTTTCAAAATTAAATCTTGCCACGTCTTTCCCCAAAATTTTCTAAATGATTTAAATCTTTTGGGATCACAAATCTCAAATGGTTTGAAATTTTTGATCGGCGGAGAGATCGTGATTTAAATCTCAAATCTGTTTTAATGGAATTGGTTTTAGTCCTTCAAAGGCACTCCTGCCTCCATGTGCCAAACGATTTCAATATACATAATGCACATGTTGAGGGGGAGCATTTATCCAAAAACAAGATGAGTTTTTAAATCAGGCACATATTCTCCCATGTTTTCTAAACCTTATTAAATCACTTGGGATCCAAAATCTCAAAGGGTTTGATATTTTTGATCGGGGGAGAATTTGTGATTTAATAATGAAATTTGATAAAAGGTGATTGTTTGATTCAAGTGTGCAGGCTGCTCTCTCATATGTGTTAAACGCTTTCGTATCTCGAAGCACATATTGAGGGGGAGCATTTCAAAAGAAAATAAACTATCAAGGTGCAAATGCTTTTATGTTTTAACATAAAGTACCTTGATTGAGTTTTAAATGGTTTCTTAATGGAATTTGTGATCGTTAATGTACTTCAAAAGAACTCTTTCCTCTATGTGATAAAATGATTTAAAATATTCTACGCACATATTGAGGGGGAGAATTTACCAAAGAAAATCAAATGGCTTTTTCCATAGAAATTGTGATCAAGAATTTATTTCTAAAGAACTCTTGCCTCCATGTGCTAAACAATTTATAAAATCATATGCACATGTTGAGGGGGAGCATTTCTAAAAGATCAAAACAATTAAGGTACAAAATGCTTTGATATTATATCACAAGTACCTTGATTGATTTTCAAAATGATTTTTAATTTGTTTCAAGGAAGAAAGAACTGTACCAAAAGACCAACCATTTTACTTTATGCATGGAATTATAAGGATGGTGAGGTTAGGTATTAGTTCCCACGATCCGCCAGAACCGAAGGGATCTACCCAGGGACAATCCACTAGATAGTGTAGAAGTCCTTAGGTATGATGAAAAAAGGAGAAAAATGAAAATATGGGAAGAGTACGGACTAAGACAGAGCTAGTACTGGAATAAACCCAACAAGGTTCTAGTTATGAAGTCTCGGTAAGCACTGAAGGGGTTGAAGAATGAAAAAGAATTGAATGTGAAAAGGGTGAAAAGAAATAGCCCTCCAATAATTCAACCTTAGGGCAGTAACCGGGTTCAATACATATGCTACTGGTGGTTACTAAGGTAACACTGGTATTGAAGACAAGACGTCATGGACCCAGTGACGCACTGCACTAAACTTCCCAAGCTACTCAAGTTCCTCTTAAAAGGGCTTGTTTCATTCTCACGAGGAACCTACATAATCTATCGACTTTCTCTTAGAGATTGTTGATATTGAAGAAGGAGACCCTCTTCCTAGTCTCCGGCATAGGAACCAAATGTTCACTATTGAGTCTAGAGCCAAGAGATCATCCACAATATCTCATTAGGACACAAAATTAATGAAGACTTGCTATTTCACACAATGTGGAAAGTAAGAATATATTAAGAGTCCTACGCATTATCCTTGTGGTATTGCCAGAACATCCGAGTGATATGTAAAAATATTCACGGTGAAGATGCAAATCCTTCTTGAGCCAACATCAAACAAGCTCTTGGTGGGTGACATGTGAGATATCTTCTAAAGATCAAACTTGTGACAACTGGATAGAAACGATGGGGCGATTCACTCGTGAATCAACCTTGGTCCAGGAAATGAATTGACGAATACTTTTGGAAAAACTGTTCGATGTGCAAATCTTCTTTTCTCTAGTGCATCGAATGTGTATTCATATTTCAAACTCAAAAAGTATCTCTGATTGAAAAAATGCTTTCGGAAAAACCGTTCGATGTGCGAATCTATTCTTTTCTCTAGCACGTCGAATGTGTACTCATTTCAAATACAAAAAGTATTTTTGATTGAAAATTGATCTTTCTCATAAAACCTTCGTCGTATTGCAAAACTCTTTCTTCTAAGCAATACGCGATTGTTTTCAAATCAATTTTTCATCAATCAGTGAATCTCAATTCGCTGGTTCACTCACTCCGTGTTGTCTTCTTTGAGACGTTCCGGTTTGAGAACAGCTAGATCAGCTGCGAAACCCTGTCAAGGAGATTCTTCGGAATTATACCTGATCACAGGCAGTAGTTGTACTGATCAACGGGAAACCGTGGGCCGTGTACCTCAATTCAACGAAAGTGATCAAAGACACTTTCGTGCACTTTATTGCTAACTGTCGTATGCAGGTACACCCCGACGATTGCAGCTGATCAGAATTGAGGAGTCAATCCAAAGCCGCATGCTCACAGCATCCACACTTAATTGAAGAAATCATGACTTGTGCTTATCTACATAACCTGGCTCTGATATTTTTTATACTATGCTTCTGCTACGCTGCTGCAAATATCATGAACCAGTAAAGCTTCCGCTACTCTGATGGAATGATGTCATGATCCTGAAAGTGTGAGCATGTCGGTCCTAAAGTCACAACATCACATGATGGCAACACAATAAAGGGTGATCTAGAGATTTACTGTGGCTGATGATCTCAATGAAAGCTCAAAGATCATCAAGATGTGGATCAGATCAAAGACCTCCACTGAAAGTACAAAGCACTCGGACTATGAAGAGTCACTGCTAAAGCACAAAGATGCAGATGTTGAAGAATTCAAGTCTACGAGCTCAAGACTGAAGATAAAATAGAATGCTAGGATTCAAAATGTAAATCATGGGGTGACCTCCCTTAGGGGGAGATTGTTAGGAATTAGAAATTCCATAGGGAAGAGTCGGTCACCCCAAATATTATCTAGCATTAGTTAGCTCGTAGACATATCGTTAGTTACGTTATTTGTTAGTTTATTAGTTACTTATTAGCGTAGTTTAGTTTAGTGCAACACCGTGGAGGAAGGACGGGTCTTTACCCACTGTATACCTGATCCACAGGCCGTTAGGAGGTCGTTATGTCTGTTACTATAAATACCCCTTCCATCTATGGAAGGGGTGGAGCTTTTCAATCTAACATTCCATATTTTGTGAACCAAGTCTCTAGCAAGAAACTCCCTCTCATCTCTTTCTCTCTAACTACGGCAAACATGTATTTTCATCATCCAAGACCACCCTAATCATCAACACAATAATATTATGACCCTACAAATAAGTATTAACTCCAATAAGCGTATTTCCCAACAATCCTCCCCTAAACTTGTGATTGGGTTTCAGAATCACAAGTTTTCTTCTGTCTTTGAGGATTCTTTCAAACTTCACTTTTTGCTAGGTCTTCCTGCCTGGTCATAGATCTTCAACAGCAACTCCTTAGCCATTTCAACTACATTGCCCATCTTTAGCCTTGCTGTAAGCATTTCCAGAAGTGTTCCTAAGGCAAGAGGGTAAGTCCTTTCAACCAACATGTATATATTTGTCCCATTACGTGTAGTGACCAAGTGTAGTCTATACGAATCAAGCAATGTCCAAGACAGTTCTTCCTCTCCAGGTTGATACTTCCATTGTTCTCCAGCTGGATCAGGTTCAAATATATTCTGCAACTCAAAAAGTAATTTTAGATCCTTTTCATTATCAGGATATCTATTCTTGAACCTGTTCTTGACCAACTCCCATAGCTTGAGCAAATCATCCCTGTCAATAGATGCAAATAGATCCACCAGATATAAATAGTCACTTGTCCTTCCACCTGCTCTATGAATCTGCCAATGTATCTTTCCATCTTTAGTGTAGATATCCCAGCCAAGAATTGGATACCTAGTGTTGATGGGCTCTGAATATAATGCATCTTCTGGAGATTCAATCAACATCATCTGATTCAGTTCCTCTTCAGTGAGTCCACCTTCATCTTCAGATGCTTTCAGTCTTTTGGGTGCAGATGAGGAACCTCCTTCTTCAGATGGTCTTTTGAAACTTGCAATGGGATCAATGGGTTGTGAGCTTCTAGTGAAATCATAATTTAACATAGATCTGAAATTGAGTATGTTTTTTTGAGTTTTGTCAGCAAGCTTTTGAAGAGTTTCCCATGCTAGTTGGTTGAGCTGCTTCAAGGTTCTCCTATCTTCACCTTGATACTTGATGTATTTGCAGAGATACATCTTTTACTGACTTTTGTTGGGAGGTTTTGAGGCCTTTTCAACTTCCCTTTGCTGTCTGAATTGGTTCTGTCTTCTAGCCAATATTTCACTGAACAATTTAGCTGCTTCATTAACAGTTGTTCCTTTATCTTGTTGCAGCTTCTGTTGTACCTCATGAGTAGCTTCAACTTTAGCTCTCATGTCATCCCAAGTTTGCCAATCTTCTTCAATTTTAGCCATCTTTTTCTTTTCTTTCTCATCAGCCTCTTTCTGCAATTCTTGCTCATCCCATTCTGCTGCAATCTTTCTTGCTGATTCTTCATTCAATCTCTCAATCTCCTTCCTTTTCTTAGGTACTTCCACTAGAATGCCTTTGCCCTTGTCTTTGGGATCTATCTTTGGAACTGAGGAAGTTGGGGATAGTGGAGCACCTCCTTCTCTGATAGAGACTCATTTTTCTTTGGGCTTAGTTGCTGCTGATTTGGTTTTCTTTCTCAGATACAAAACATGTGGCTTCTTGTAGGTTAGAGAGATAGGGACTGACTTCTTCAAGCTTTGAAGTCCCAAAACTGCATGTGTTTCCCTATTCTCTTCATCACTATCTTCTTGAGGAGTGGTAGTGATGATGGTGGCCTCTGTTGTTGTATTTTGTTGTAGTTCAGCAGCTACCTGAAAGATTGGAGATAGTACTTGTTGAAGAGCACCAGGAGTACTAACTCTAGTGCTATCAATACTAAATACAACACTATAAGTACTAACTAGGATTGTACTGATATTGCATGTAGGAGTACTGAGCACTTCTTCTGCATATGTGGTTGTCTGAACACCTTTGACCACCTTGCCATTGACCAAATTCCCTTCTACTCTGAATGTCAGAACTCCTCCCCTGTTTGGAAGAATTCTCTGTTGAAGTGCTAGAAATTGTGAACTTGGCCTTCCTTTTGATTGAAGTGGTGGCTGGAGATGCTGTTGCAGGTGGCTTGGAGAGAAGTTGAACGTGATGTGCTAGTCTTTTCATCTTTAAGAGTATCCTAGTATGAACCTTTGCAGCAGCTTTCTTGTGTTCATCCAGTGCAATATCCAGTGTGTTAACCTTTCTGCATAAGAACCTGTACAAATCTGTCATTTCATGTAGTGTTACTGGGCATTTGAGATGCACTCTCAGGCCTAGCCTGAGCAGATACACCCCCCCCCTTTTTAGCCTTTGACTGGGTCCACCCTGTGATTGCTCACTAGGTGTTGGCATGGATTGGGTCTTATTTATGTTACCACTTTCCTCACCAGCTTCTAAGCCTGGTTGAGTAGTGGCAGCCCTTACCATTATATCCCCTCCATCACCTGGGATAGGCTCATCTGGTACAATGTTAGGAGAAGAATGGGGCTGAGCTGGCCCATTCTCCTGTCTGGTGTGCCTACTGGTTGATGAAGTTTGTTGATGTGGTGAGTGTTCTGAACCTGTGGGTGTGTGTTGGGAGCCACCTGTGCTTGATGGTCCCTCACCCTCTGCAATAAGCATGTTAGGAAATAATGGCACTACAACCCCACTGTATCCTACCACAACCCTTAACATATTAGAAAACACTTTGGTTGTGAGGACTTTTGATGGATAAATATTTTTGTGAGGTTGCAAGTTTTGTCTCTGATGATCCAAAAACATTTGTATAAACCTGGGATACATCAGAAACTTGGTTTTGCTAACTGCATTTTTGAGCATACCCTCAAATATATAATTTGAAAAATTGAACACCCTGCCTGTTGCAAGGCAGATCAAGGTTGTGGCTATGCTTGTGGGAAAAGCATCCCAGCCGGTCCTTTTGTGACTCAAGCAGTGTAAGAGGGTATGAATTAGAAACCTCCATTGTGGGGAAAACTGACTTTTGTGAAAGTTTATAGTATTGTCATGTCTATACCCAATCAATGTGAGTTGTTCAATGATTTCAGTGACTGGCAAAGTGGTAATACCTTTAGCATCTCTAAGATGAAGATGTTCTTTTACAGATGCCTTAGTAATAACAATTTGAGTGCCATCCACTGTACCAATTAACTGTTGTACCCCTTCCTCAGTTGTTGAGGCAATAGCAGTTTGCCAAAACTTCCTGACAGGGGTACATAAGATTGTAGAGTTTAATAATAGAGCAAACCTGATGCTGCTTCGGTTTAGAAAGGCTACAATCTCTGCAAATTCATCATGACCATCCGGCAATTCCAAGCATGCTACCATGTTATGTTTGTCGACAAAATCAAGAGGAGCCATGAATGAGTAGATTAAGGGTTAGTAAAGTGGGATTGAGTCGCAAAAGTCTTTATTGAATTTTGGTTAAAGCAATTAGAAAGTTATGCAATTTATAAAGAGTTAGAGAATATTGGTTGAACCGCCGTATAAAAATTTATGGTAATAAGTAAAGAGAAACCAATTAGGAAACCCTTTTATTAGGAAACAGGCGGTTAACAACTCTACTTGCAAAAGTAATCATTGCATAACAGACTTTTGGAATAAGTACTAACGGCTAGTTCATCAGTACTAACAATGCTTATCAGTACTAACTTATAACCATCACTATTAACTTTTACCCATCAGTATTATCTTAGATTTTGGAAATTATAATAATGAAACCCCAATTTTGAAGGGATTAAATGTGGTGACAGATACTTAATCAAGGTCGGCCTCATATGGCCTCTGGTTTGGTGAAAAACAATGGTTTCAGTGCATAGCATTGCCTGTGATGGATAGTCCCATTAAAAGGGCCTTCCTGACAGGGTTTCCAGCTCGTGGCAGGTGTTGCCTCCAACACAAGTGTTGGATTCACGGTTGCTCGCTGTTCTCTAAGCCAGATGCCCTTAGGCTAGTCACACTATCTGTAAACTGATAGAATGGCAAAGAGTGGGTTAGTGCAGAATGATCTAACCAACTAAAACCATCAATTCATGTTCATTATAAGCACAGGATGCCACATAATGCTTAGGCATCACACATTCCATTGTTACAGCAAGTTCCATCATGTGGTGGCTTCAGAGTGAGCATAAGTAAGAGAACCACATGTGCTGCAACTCCTAGTCACCAAACCATATCCATACTGCTTGTGTTATACATGAAAAGTTAGTCCAAAACCAAGAAAACACAATTTAAGACATTTTCTTGCCAATCGGTATTAATTTAACACAATCAGTAATAACTGGATAACAATCAGTACTAACTACCAGTTTACAAAACTTTACAAAATAGAGAGAGATAAGACATATTATGGATGAAGCATTCCAATACTTGTGACCAAGTACTGAAACCTTCCCAAATCAAAAGCTTTAGTTAAAAGATCTGCAACATTAAACTCAGTATCAATCCTTTCAACCTGAATGGGTTTCTTTTCATTACAGTCTCTTATGAAATGATGTCTTATCTCTATATGCTTAGTTTTAGAGTGAAAAACTGGATTTTTGATGATGCATATAGTACTGTTGTTATCAATATAAATGACAGTGCTCATGAAATTATACCCATAATCAAGCATCTGATTCTGAATCCAGAGAACTTGACCACAGCAACTTGCAGCAGCTACATATTCAACCTCAGTTGTAGAGTTTGCCACAATGCTCTACTTCTTGCACTGCCATGAAATCAACCTATCACCAAGAAACTGACATCTTCCTGTGGTTGATTTCCTATCAACACTTGCCCCAGCAAAATCACTGTCAGAGTAAGCTACCAGATCAAAGGGAGAGTCCTTAGGATACCAAAGGCCTAGTTGAGCATGGCATTTCAGATATCTAAAGATTCTTTTAAGAGCATGCAAGTGAGAAAGCTTTGGAGAGACTTGAAATCTTGCACATGCACACACTGCAAACATAATATCCGGTCTAGAGGCAGTCAAATACATCAATGATCCAATCATGGACCTGTAGAGATGCTGATCAACATCTTCACCATCAGCATCTGGAAGTAGTGGCTTATTGTGCTCCATTGGAGTGCTTGCAATCTTTGTATTTTCATAACCAAACTTCACCAAAATCTCCTTGACATACTTATCCTGACTAATAAATATGCCATATGTCTTCTGCTTGACCTGTAGCCCAAGAAAGAAGGTGAGTTCTCCTATAGAACTCATCTGAAACCTGTCATGCATCAACTTCTCAAACTCTCTGCATAGATCCTGCTTGGTTAAACCAAAACTAATGTCATCCACATATATTTGTACCAACAGGATATGAGTCTTCACATTCTTGATGAATAGAGTCTGATCAATCTTCCCTCTTCTGAAGCCATTGCCCAAAAGATACTTGGCCAAAGTTTCATACCAAGCTCTTGGGGCCCGATGCAGACCATAGAGTGCCTTTTGAACTTTGTACACTTTGTCTGGAAAGGTTGGATCTTCAAAACCAGGATGTTGACAGACATACACCTTCTCCTCAATCTTCCCATAGAGGAAAGCACTCTTCACATCCATCTGGTATACTGTGAAGTCTTTATATGATGCATAGGCCAGGAAAAGTTTGATAGCCTCAATCCTTGCCACTGGAGCAAATACTTCTTCATAATCAATCCCTTCCTGCTGTGTATACCCCTGAGCTACCAGTCTAGCCTTGTTCCTTATTACCACACCCCTTTCATCCTTCTTGTTTCTGAAAACCCATTTAGTGCCAATAGCTCTCTTGCCATCAGGGAGATCCACCAGAACCCATACATCTTTGAATTGGAGAAGTTCTTCCTGCATTGCTTCTACCCAGGACTCATCTTCAAGAGCTTTGTAGACTTTCTTTGGTTCTATTTGGGATACAAAACAGGCAAAGAGACATGTCTGTGAGGCACCATAATTTCTTTCTTCATAGATGGCACTGAAGAATCCTGTCTCACTATGCTGAACTTTAGATCTTGTAGTTCTTTCAGCATTAACATCCCCAATAACATTCTCCAAAGGATGATCCTGATTGATTCTTCTGTGTGGTGTGGTAGGAACAGCATATGATGAAGCTATATTAGTCATATCAATCTCATCAGCTTCACCAAAGGGATCAGGAACCTCTGTATTAACTAATGGAATAGTCTGAGGACCATCAGTACTAAAATTTGACTCATCAGTACTAACGTGTGGCTTATCAGTATTAACCACAGTTGTACGGAACACTTGAGGTTCAATCACTGTATCATCTGTATTGGTTGCATCTCCTTCAGCATTTGAAGCATTTGTCTTTGGAGGCTGATCACCAGCTTTGTTTGCCTCCCCTAAAGAAGTGCTTCCACCTGAGTTGTCATTCCAAATGGGCAATAGAATGCAATCATCATCATCATCATCATCATCAGTATCTGCATCTGGACCTTGCTTTTCTCCTACAATCATGTTAGAATCCATAGAAACAGGGACATAGTTCATAGATTTTGTTAGCATATCAATATCAAAAAGCCATGTTGGTCCTTGCCCCTCTACACTAGGTTTATCCTCAAGAAACTCTATGTGCAGATTCTCCTCTACTCTTCTGGTTCTAGAATTATAAACCCTAATGGCTTTACTATTCAATGAATAGCCAACCTAATATCCACTATCAGATTTTCCATCAAACTTACCTAAATGGTCAATGGTATTGAGAATAGAGACATGACACCCAAAAGGTTTAAGAAAGTCTAGTGTGGGCTTTCTACCTAAAAATAGCTCATAGGGAGTCTTGCCATGAGGCTTTACAATCAGTACCCTGTTCTGAACATAACAAGCAGTATTAACTGCCTCAGCCCAAAATGTTGTGGGAAACTTGGAATCAGCTAACATGGTCCTAGCAGCCTCAATCAATGTCCTATTTCTCCTTTCAGCAACCCTATTTTGTTGAGGATTTCTAGCTACACTGTATTCTCTTTTAATACCCTTAAGTTGACAGAAATCATTCATCACTTGGTTTTTAAATTTCGTCCCATTATCATACCTAATGATTTTAACTTTCTTATAAGTAAGGTTCTCTACTGCAGTTATGTATGACTTAAGGATTTCACTGGTCTCATCCTTAGTGTTCAAAAAGAAAACCCAAGTAAATCTGCTAAAATCATCAGTCACAACCAAACAATACTTCTTAAAATTCAGGTTGCTAACATTAGTGGGGCCAAATAAGTCCATGTGCCGCATATGAAGTGGTTGGGTGATAGAGTTAAAAACCTTGGGCTTACAAGAGGCTCTATGCTGCTTCCCTTTGAGGCAAGCACTACAGGTCTGTATATTTTCAAATCTTTTTAAAGGTAAACCTCTTACAAGGTTGTTTTTAGCTAAAAGATTGATTACCTTAAAGTGCACATGACCTAGCCTTCTATGCCATAACATAGATTCATCCGAAGAAGCTGTAGCAACTAAGCATGTAAGATTGTCTTTGGGCACTATGTTCTTCATATTGACACTGTAAATATTGCATTTCCTAGGAAACTTAAGTAGGACCTGATCATCACTAGGCAACTTAAAGTTAGGAGACAAAACCAAGCAATCAGTATCTGTGAATAGAACAAAATTCATCTTGTCACACATTTGTGACACACTGAACATATTGTATTTGAGTTCCTTCACATAGTACACATCTTCAAAGTCCAAATTACCAGTCTTGATCGTGCCTTTACCAGTAATTCTTCCACCAATTCCTCCTCCAAAAGAAACATATCCTCCATTCAAATCAGTGAAGTCTGAAAGATAGGATAGATTTCTAGTCATGTGCCTGGAACACCCACTGTCTGAATAGCCAAGATCATCATTATTGCTGGAATGTCCCTGCACATAAAATAAAGGAAATTAGTTCCTTTTGGGGACCTAAGCCATCACTGACTTGGATCTGCCTCGTGCATCAATGTAATCATATTTTCTGAGAGTAACTGATGCACTGTTAGGCTGAGTGGTCTTTCTCACCCAACAAGCTGAGGGCTTAACAACATTGCCCTTGTTTCCCTTTGCAGCATTCACTTTAGAGCCAGCTGGTTTCATTTTAGGCTTAAAATTATTAACTTTTGGCCTATCAGTAATAAGTTTTGGCTCATAAGTATTAACCTTTTTCTTGTAAAACTTGATTTGTTCATCATAAGAGTTAAAGGTTTGTGCTGATTTTAAGGACCTTGGTGAAGTAGAAGATGATTTTGAAAAATTTATTTTAGGTCTTTCACCAAATACTCTGGGTTGTGGTCTACCAGTATTAACTGGCCTTGCGTAATTCAAAGGTTTTATGCCAGTTTTGAGAAGAACTGCTCTGGGGGTCATGATGGGTTGGGGTCTCATAGGGTGTCTGCAATGAGCCTGTAGATGAGAGAAACTACCACACACAAAGCAAGATTTGTTATACATGACAAATTCATCTCCTAGTTGTTCAGATTTTAACTAATTCCAGTTTCTCTTGTTACCTCTAGGACTAGATGACATGTTTCTATACATCTCAGCATATTTTGTTGGCTTTCTAATAGGTTTGTCAAATGAGCTTACTGGTTTAGTGGCTTGTTTTTGCTTTGGTTCACTAGACTCTACACTAGCCTGTTTATTTTCAGATTCAGACACCTCAGGTAAGGAGGTGTCACTTGAACTTTCAAACACTTCATCAGTCTTTTCAAGAAAAGAAGTTTTGATTGTAGGGCCTCTAACAAATATGGGTTCCTGAAACTCTTTTGAGCCAGTGTGGGCAAGGTCTATACCAGGAGGTGATGGGATACCTCTGAATGGTGGTGGGGTGGTCTTATATCCCATACCGGATTTGGCTTTGCCAACCAGTGCTTTTTCCAAGAATTTATTAACTCTCTCAGAGTTATAATGTTGTGAATCTGCAAGTTGCTCAACACTTAACTCTATATTATATTTGATTGTAGTGACTTTCTCTAGTTCTTCTTTTAACACATTTATAGTGATGTCTTTAAAAGAGATTTCCCCATTAAGCACAGTTGTTGTTTCAGTAAACTTTGATTCATTTTCTTTATAGTGCACAATTTGTTTTTCTAAAACTGCTAAGCCTCTTTTATGATTTGCTAAGTTATACTCAGTTTTAGAAAGTTCTTCAGACACATTATCAAACCTGGTTTTTAGCTCTAGATATTTGTCTAATGGAATGCATGTGTCTAAACAATTAAGTACCTCAGATACCAAAGCCATGTTGATTGGGGTCTCTTCTTCATCTGCCATGAAGCTCCAATCATATCCAGCACCATCAATAGCCACCATTGCTTTTGAAGAGGAGTTGTCAGCATCACTGTGTCTCCCCTTGCTCCTAGGGCTTCTGCATTCCCTGGAAAAATGCCCAAGCTTGCCACAGTTGTAGCATTCAACCATTCCCTTGTCAAACCCAGCAACATCTCCAGGGCCTGACGGTTTCCCGAACTTCTTCTTTTATTTTAGATTAATAAGGGGCTAGTTAGGGAGGAAATATCGATGGCAATCAAGGATGGATTTCTATTTCAGAAAGGGCGCTTACTGAAAGAGTTCAACACTACGCTCATTGCTCTTCTTCTAAAGTCTTCCAGTTTTCTTCATGAACCTTTTTGCCCTCATACTGATCAGGGCAATGTTCCATTTGATGTTCATCTCTTCCATGTCATCTTCATGGATTTGTCTCAGATCATCATGAGTGATCTGAGATCCTTGACTTTGTTCAGCTATGAAAGCATAGATAGTGCCTTCATTGATGCCTACTACAGTGGGTACAGAGCCATCAGTATTAACATTAGTACTAGGAGTACTAACGTCAAAACTGTCCACATCATTGCTAGTGACAGGGTGAGCCACAAAGGCTATGTTTTGTGACCCAGAACTAGAAGATGCAGCTGCTTTTCTCTTCATGTCTTGTTCAATCAACTTAAAGCTATTGAACAAATTGTCCAACTTCATGGTTTCAAAATCTGGCTTGTTCTTCCATACATTGACATGATTGTCCCATTTTGGTGATGGAAGACTTCTAACAAACCTAAGGTTGACATCTTCCTTGGAGAGCTCCACATCCAATACTGCCAATTGACTAACAAGTTTTTGAAGCCTGTTATAAACTGATCATCAGGTATTACCATGAGCAAGAGACTTTTGACCTTGAGATCATTGCCTCTTAGAGCCATTTCTTTATTGGTGATAGGATCACCTTTTTCTTTAACAACTGTCTTACCATTAACTTCTTCAGTGACAGTGGATTTGAAAGAGTTTCCATAGAGCACAATGTCCTACAACTTGAAATCAAGTACCAAGAAGTACTGCTTTATGCGCATTCTCCAGAGTTCATATTCATTTGGCTGCAGCTTAGGAACTCTGTTAACAGCATTGGATTTGTCAAAGTCCATTTCTTCAGATTTGTCACACAGGATCTTCTAAAAATAAAGCTTCAGGACACAAGCTCTGATACCACTTGTGGAGTCCCAAACCTTGGATCTAGAACACTTAGCTTGCAAACGTGTTAGTTGCCTTGGATGGTTCCAAAACAACAATGAGAAACTTTGTTGTAGATGTACACAAGTATGCAGAATCTACTTGAATGCACTTAGAAGATTAATGCAAAAACAATGTAACACCAACAGCTTCAATATTATTAAGCAATAATACGAGTACTCTCCTAGTACCAGGGTTTACAATCTTAAAGCTCTACTTTAGACGGCTAGAATATGAGATGTATGTTTAACCTAGCTAGGATCTCCTTTTATACACTAAGGAGATCCCTTACAGAGATAACTATGGACTAAGTATATCATATCTTCTATTGGAAGAGAAGATATGTTGTTACAACTCTTACACGACATTCCTTACTTAGAACAGTACAAACTTAAAGCTATCAGTACTAACTTTCTCACTATCAGTACTAACTTGTTAATACTTATCATATAACACTATCAATACTAACTCTACTGAAATAAGTATTAACTCCAATAAGCGTATTTCCCAACAGTTTGAAATGATTGTCTTAATTAAGATTGGTTTAGTCCGTGCAACCGTTTCCAACGGAGCCCTCACATGAGGGATCCATCTAGGCTAAACCTAGGGATCCGGCTCTCAGGAGCCAAGGAAAAGAAATATTATGTTTTTGTAAGGTCTAGTACCCACATATCTTTAGTGTTTCAGTCTCCTCAGGTGTCTTAAATGATGTGAGACTTAAATGACCAAGTGTAATGAGTGAGGGTAGCTAATGATGTCTTTTATGGAAAGAAATGGAGGTTTTTATGAACACCAATGGATGATCAAGGATGACACTAAGATTTTTAGGATTTCAAGTGGAGTTAAATGATCCTAGAGATCAGATGATGATCTAAGGAAAATTTAGAAAATTCCTTAGAAATTATAGGAAATGAAAAACTAGTTTTTAGACCATTTTAAGATCAAGATGAGTAAAATCAAATTTACTAATTGAGAGAAATATCAAACTAAGTGTTTTAAGATGAGAAGAAAAATGTGTGAGCATTGGAGCAGAAAGATGGTGAGTTTTGAAGTGATGATAAATCAAAAGGTACCTTGAATATGATCCTAAATTATCTATGAGTGAATGTGAGATCAATTGAGCTTGAGGAAGAGTTAAGTAATCCTAATGTATCATGTCTTATTGGTCTAATAAGGTTTGGAGGGTTGGATTGATGCAATAAAATAAAAGAAACACTTATGTTTACCCGGATCCCACGGATCCTTCACTTGAGGGATTCGGCTAGTTATAGTCCAGGGATCCAGAATCTGTGACAGATTTCTTAACAGTGAACGTGCAATATTTTGCTCTAGGTATTGAATTTTGAAACCAATGATCTCTACAGCAAGCATATATGTATACAAGTATATCATAGCAATGAGAGTATGTAAGAATAACACATAAGCAATCAAATGAGATCGAGCTAAAAAATAACACAAAAGTTTATCAAACTTAACAATCACTATTCAAGAAGCTCAAAACATATTTACGATCAAGATTAGTAAATCGTTTGTGTGGAAAACTAGAAGGGGGTTGAATAGTTTTGTCGATTTTAACTTAGTTTTAAAAACTTTTGATTCGATGTTATGTGAAATCCTATGGAAGGATAGAAAGTATAAATCTATAAGTAATGCAAGTAAAGAAAGCAAGTAAAGTAAAGGATAGAAATGACACAACCGATTTAAGGTGGTTCGGCTACAAGGACACCTTCCTTACCCTAATCCACTCCCTGAGTCACCTAATCGAGAGTTCAAGCACTATCTCAACAAACTCCTTCAACTTGGCGGAGAAGCCTTCACAACATCACTTACACTTTTTCTAGTATAAAGCTAAATACCGAGTCGTTAACACGGACGACTAAACCAACACAACTATAGCACAACAAATATGTGAAATATGAAATACAAGATCTTTGCTATAGAAATCTTGTGGAGGAACAAATCAATCAAGGACCCCTTGTTTGGATGACTTGTAGAAGCTCGTGATCTCGCCTTAGAGAAGGACCTATATGAGAATCACAACAAAAGAAAGAAGAACTACTATATAGATCAAGAGATCTAAGATTAGAAGAATGAAAGAATATATGAGAGATTTTGTAAGAAGAGGGGTAAGTTACAATGTGGAAATGCCTCTCTATTTATAGGCAAAAACTTGCTACTGTTGCACGGATCCCACGGAACCCTTACATGAGGGATCCGTCCAGTGTAAACTGGGGGATCCGTAGGACCTCCTCCTAGATGGGTTATGGGTCATGGGTCATGGGTCTTAGACTTTGGACCATGGGTATCCAAATAGATACAATGTATCTAGAATATACAACGCATCTAGTTAATGGGTCATGGGTTAGCTTCATGGGTTATGGATATGCTCCATGGGTATGGGTCACGGGTTATGGTTTTTACCCATCCTAATAAACTATTAGAATAAATAATCATTACAAAAATTAATGTTAAATGATTATATATATAAAATCTTTACAAAAATAACATGTATCCTTATAATTTTACTTATGATAACTTTATATTTGTTGTCAACAAAACACAAAGAGATCGCTAAATATTAATAAACGTTTTTACGATTTATTTGTATTAACAATCTCCCCCCTTTTTGTTGATGACAAAACATAATGTTATGATGAGTAAAACTTAAGATTAGATGTATGTTTTGAAAGCATAAGTTTTACTTCTTTTCCCTCTTTTTGTCGAAAAAAAAGCGGCCCTAACAAAGAAATAAAGTGTAGAAAAATAGACCACGAATCTCTAACTCCCCCTTGATGGTAGCTCCCCCCAGAAAAGGGCGTCAAGTGAGAAAATATGAAACCTACAAATAAAACGTTAGTAGTAACATGCATTATAATCTTGTGATTGACGAGAAACAAGATGGAGAGCCAAGGTATGTAAACAAAGCCTTGTAATAAAATAACAAAGTGTAGTGGTATATAGGCCACATACAAACATGTAAAGACTAAGAACAAGGTTTGTTCTTTAAAATTGACTCAAAAGAAAAAAATAGAGAAAATAGTAATATCATTCCTTCCATGCTTGCATAAGGTTAATGATGGAAGTTTTGGTGAGTGATGATGTTGATGCGATCAAGGATGTGGTTAAGTATGAATCGCATCTCGTTTCTAATTTCCATTGCAAGTTCCCTAGTGGATTGGCAATGTTCAGAATGTAAATGATGTGGGTAATGTGTGTGGATGGTTTCCAGGTTAGTTTGATTTGTGGGAGGCGAAAGATGTGGTGGAAAAGTTGGAAAATATGGATCAAATTCCGGAATGTTTGGAGGTGGTGGTGGAAAAGAACCTAGATGTTCTTGTAAGACAATGGGAGCTAAAGGTGGTGAACTCACAAGGTCTTTGTAAATTGTTTTTAGAGATGTGGATGGTGTTAAAAAGACTAGTTCTTTTGGGTTTATTTGTTGGAGTGTTTTCGGAGTCTTAAGGAGTTCTGATAGAGTGATCTTAGGTGGAGACTTGATAGGTGATGATGGTGGTGTGCTTGTTGGAGATGAGGGAGGTGCTACTATGGAATCATTTGGTGGTGAATGAGTAGTTGGCGATGAACTTTTTGACAATGGTTTAGCTAAACAACAAGGCCGGATGCTAATCCGTGCGGTTTTTCTAGATTTGGGTGTTGGCACTACGGAAGGTGGTAGGATAAAGTTTTGGATTTCTTGAAGAGGATTGTTTGTACTAGGTGATTCATCAATGTTGGAAGATCTTTTGGATAACATGATGATGATTGTTTGTGAGGTTGAGAGTGATGGATATGCAAGCATTTTGGGAACCTTATTTATAGAAGAAAAAAATAGTGCATTGTAATGAATGCTTGACCCAAAATATAGACTAAAATCTAATGATCATATATGAATTTAAGGCATGTGGTCATGAGAACACAAGCATTAAGTAACATTCTCATTAGTAAAAAGGATAAAATGATGAAAATATGAAGGTTTTTAGCCAAAGTGAGAAAATAGAAGAGAAATTTAGCTTCTGTCTCACGGTTCCCATGGATCCTTCCCTTCAAGTAACCGTCCAGCGTTAATACTGGGATCGGTGGTACTGGTGACCCAGGCAGCTCAAAATTTTCATTTTGGAAACATTTGTGCCTAGTGTGTGCCTATATGCAAACCATTTGGAGTTGCGGTTATCTCGACTCCTAAAAAAAAGAAAAATAGACTAGAAGTGAAAAAGCATACTATTATGTGAGATAACCCGAGTGCTCCTATATTCGTTATTGCTTAAATGAATGTACCCAAAAACACATATTAGTTATGTGTTCCCTTTAGCATTCAAAAGACATGAGATGCAATGAAAACGGCTTTCTACTTTGTATTAATAATGAAAAAGGTTTTTCCTAGACGTGAGAAATAGCTTTTAGGAAAATGATACGGTAAGAAGTATCTTTTTAGAAAGCATTTCGAAAGAGTTTCTTTGTTTAAAGAGAAGTTTATCCTTAGAAAAAATATATATGAAGTTACATGTTGTAAAATAAAATTTACCTTGGGTTTTGAAAATTCCCGTATTTTTTGTGAGTTTGTGTGAAATAGAGATCCTAGACTCAGAAAAGAAGGTAAGGCTAACGTTTACATACCTTGTAGAATTGAGAAACAAATTATGACGATTGTTCCATAAGACCAAGACCAAGACGTAACAAGTTGAATTGCTCTCGCTTCAACGGTTTGGTAACAACGTCCGCTATATTGTCTTCGGATGCTACCTTCTCAATAGAGATGTTCCCCTTTTGAACATTGCCTCTTAAGAAGTGATGACGGATCTCTATATGCTTGGTGCGATAGTGCAACACCGGATTCTTACTTAAGTTTATGGCACCTTTGGTGTGCATAGAATGGCTATGTCACTTAGATGAATGTCGTAGTCAACTAACACTTGTTTCATCCATAGTGCTTGTTGGCATGCTTTGCCTGCGGAGACATATTCGGCTTCGGTTGTTGATATGGCCAATTTCGTTTTCTTCTTCGAGAACCAAGATGTTAAACAACATCCTATAAAACTACATACACCAATTGTACTCTTTCGGTCAACATAATCACCTGCATGGTCAGAATCTACATATACAATCGTTTCTACCCCTACCCTTAGGATACCATAATCCTAATTGAGTCATACCCTTAATGTATCTAAATATTCTTTTGGCCGCTTCTAGATGTGATGTTTTAGGGTCTTCTTGAAACCTAGCACATAGACAAACACTAAACATGATATCCGGCCGACTAGCCGTAAGATAGAGAAGACTACCAATCATGCCACGGTATTTTGTGTTATCAACGGATTCATCGTCTTTATCTTTTGTAAGTTTAGTGTCGGATGACATTGGTGTTCTTGTGGGTTTTGACTCTTCTAAACCAAATTTCTTTAACATGTCTTTTATGTATTTAGATTGATTAAAGAAGATACCATCTTCTAGTTGTTTGATTTATAGACCAAGAAAGAAACTTAGTTCTCCCATCACACTCATTTCAAACTCGTCATGCATGATTTTTGAGAAATCATCACACATGTCTTGACAAGTAGATCCGAATATAATATCACCCATGTATATTTGAACACTAGTTATATTTGATTCCTTTTTCTTAGTGAAAAGTGTATTATCAACTAACCCCATGGTGTAGTTGTTTTTGATTAAAAATGACTTGAGTCTATCATACCAAGCTTTTGGGGCTTGTTTAAGATCATAAAGAGCTTTCTTTAATTTATACACATGTTTAGGTTTTCTAAAATTGATAAAGCCCGGAGGTTGAGCTACATAGACTTCTTCATTAATAAAGCCATTTAGAAAAGCACTTTTAACATCCATTTGAAAAAGCTTATGATCATTAGCACAAGCATAAGCAAGAAGTATTCTTATAGACTCTAATCTAGCCACAGGGGCATAGGTCGGATCAAAGTCTATGCCTTCTTGTTGATTATACCCTTGGGCAACGAGTCTAGCTTTGTTTCTAGACGCTACACCTTTTGCATCTAACTTATTTTTATATACCCATTTAGTTCCTATTATGGTTTGGTTACTAGGTAGAGGGACAAGTGTCCAAACATCGTTAGAAACAAATTTATTTAACTCTTCTTGTATAGCCATTACCCAACTTTCATCTTTTATGGCTTTTTGTGTATTTTTAGGTTCTATGGTTGAGACAAAAAAATAAACTACTTTGGTTTTGGACTTGAGATCTTAAGGTTCTTTAATTTGACTTTTCTATGACCTTATCTACGGGGTGATCTTTAGACTCTTTAATATTGATGATTTTATTATTTAATGATTCATCTTCCTTGTTTATATTTTCTTGATTTCTATGGCTTCACTTTCAATTATCTCGTTATTGACAAGAGGTTGGGTAGGTTTAGGTGGACTTTCATCAAATTTTACGTTTAATGACTCTTCAACCTTCATTGTTTCTTTATTTAATATAACATAAACTTTGCTATTAGGAGAGTAACCTAAAAAGATACCTTCGGTTGATTTAGGATCACATTTAGTTAGTAATTCTTTAGTGTTAAGTAGAAACATTTGCTACCAAAGACTCTAAAATATTCTAACGTAGGCTTTTTGCCTCGAAATAACTCGTATGGAGTTTTACCTAAAAATGGTCTAATTAAGACTCGGTTAAGTATGTACGTTGATGTATCAACGGCATTGCACCAAAATTTTTGAGGAATAGATTGCTCATTTAACATTGTGCGACTCATTTCTTGTAGGGTTCTATTTATCTTTTAACTACCCCATTCAATTGTGGAGTGCGAGGAGCCGAGAAATTATGAGTAATACCATTAGAGCTCCAAATTGCACTTCATTATCGAATTCCCTAAAATGATCCGTTCTAAGAGACACTATAGGACTTCCTAATTGTCTTTGGATTTTCTTACTTAATATTTCAAAGTAATCGAACGTTTCAGTTTTATTCTTTAAAAATTTAGTCCATGTGTACCTAGAGTAATCATCCACTATGACCAAAGTATAGTAGTTACCTCCATAACTTTGAACAGCGGATGGACCAAATAAATCCATGTGAAGTAGTTCTAGACACTTAGTAGAAGAGACCATATTTTTAGCTTTGTGACTACCATGGACTTTTTTTCCTACGTTACAAGCGTCACAAAAATGATGTTCGTATTTTAATTTGGGTAGATCTCTTACTAGTTCTTTAGATGATAGCAATTGAAGAAGTCGCATATTGGAGTGACCCAATATTCGATGCCATAAGGTCGAAGTATCATCCATAGAAGTAAGACAAAGTGTGTCTTTAGGTTCATTACCGATTTTAATGACATAGACTCCCTTTCTAATGCCTCTTCCTATAGTAATTCCGTTTTTCAATATTTTACTACCGGTTTCACTAAAAAGTACGTTACACTTTTTATCACATATTTGTCCTATACTTAGAAGGTTGAAGTTTAGGTTTTCTACGTGACACACATCGTTAATGGTTAAAGATTTGTGAGAAATTGTACCTTTACCGATGATTTTGCTCTTGCTATTACCAAATACCACATTTCCTCCATTGAAGGATTCGTATGTGGAAAATAAGTCTTTATTACCGGTCATGTGCCTCGTGCACCCACCATCCTTGATCCATTCATCCGGATCTAGGTCGACCTTTAAGCACACCTAAGAAAACAATTAACTCAAAAGTTTGGTCCCCATTTGTTCATGGGTCCATTAGTATTATACATTTCATTCATATTAGGCTTATATGGAAAATGTGAGTATGCATTCCATGGTGCAAAGTTTTGAAATGGAAAACCGTTTTGTACATTAAGATTCCATCCCATTTGATGGTGGTTACTTCTCGGATAAATATTATTAGGTCTCCTTATAAATGTGTTTGGTTTTGAAAATGATAAACCTTTGTTTCTCATAAAATTTTTATTTTGTTTTAGTGGTGGATTTTTAACAGTAACGTGGGTTGGTTTCTTTTTGTTAACGATAACAAAGTCGGTTCTAGATGAGGTAGCTACACTATTTCTACTGTTTGCATTAGTAGACCCATGGATCCCTAGTTTTACACTAGCCGGTTCTCTTTTTGTGGGATCCGTGGGATCCGTGACCACAGTGACTTGTTTTTCTATTGCTTTGACGAATTTTGTTTTTTATTTTCGCTAGTTGATGCATCAAGTTGCTGAGCTGAATACCTAAATCTTTTTGGTTGTTTCCTGTTTTAACACTATCTAATATCATATCTAGAGTATTAGTACTCATTCTAGCAATCTTGGAATCAAGATTATCAACTAGTGTTTGAAGTTGAACACAAAGCTCACATTCCCCACTTGCTATCTTCCCTTTTTCTAAACGTTTTAATTTGCTTTTTAATTCAATGACTTCCTTTTCTAAACGTTCATTTTGGTTTTTCAAAATCTTGTTTTTGTTAATTACTTTTAGACTAATTTTGCAAAGTTTATCATATTCACGATTCAATGACTCATCATCTAATGATGAGCTACTATAATAGAGAGATTCGGTACATACCTCGTTTGAGTCATTTGCCATGAGATAAATTTCTTCGTCCTCCTCCTCACTCATTCCCCATGGACCACTCACGAACGCTTTTTGTTCGTCACTTTTAGGACACTTACTAATGAAGTGATTAGGGTCCCCACATTTAAAACATGCGCGTTCATCCCTTGCTTTCTTGTCGTATTTGCCTTTTCGGAACCCCTTCTTGTCATCATATGGTTGCTTGACATATATTCCCTTTCTTCTAAAGAACTTCTTGAAATCCCTTACCGCCATAGCATATTCTTCGTCATCACTATCCGAAGAAGAATTTTCTTCATCGCTTGAGACCTTCTTGGCTTTTAAGGCAAGATATTTTTGCTTCTCTTTCTTCTCTTATGAGGCTTCGGAATCTTTAGCGAGGAAAAGCTCATAGACCTTTAGATTGCCTATGAGTTCGTCGAGGGTGAGGATTGAAAAGTCTTTTGATTCTTTGATGGCCATCACCTTTGATCTCCACTTGGATGGAAGTGCCCTTAGATGTCTTCTAACATGATTACGACTAGAGAAAGACTCATCAAGTGCTTGTAATGATGTAATTATAGTATTAAAGTTAACAAAAGAATTATCTATAGTATCCTCATCCGATATTGAAAATTGTTCATATTGTTGAACACACAAATCTATTTTATTGTTTTTAACTTGTTGATTTCCTTGATGAGTTACAACTAAAGAATTCCAAATTTCTTTAGAGGTTTTAAGCATAGAAATTCTTTCGAATTCCTTTTTGGGTAAAGCATTGTATAAAACCATTTTAGCTTCACTATTTTTGGAAAGCTTTTTCTTTTGATCATCGGTGAGTTGATCATGAGGTGTATTTACTAGATTTTCGGTTTTATCATCTTTTGTAGTGGCTTCAAAGTCGCCTTCAACAATGATGTACCAAAGATCAATATCTTTTGACTTCATATACATTTCAAATCTATTTTTCCAATAAATAAAACCATTATTTTCAAGTAGTGGAGGTCGTTGCAAAGATTGCCCTTCTTTATAATTTTCAGAACCCATTGTGATCGAAAAGTTTTTAAAATACTATTTACTTTAAAACTTTTGTAAACTTAGCTCTTGATGCCAATTGTGAAAAACTAGAAGGGGGGTTAAATAGTATTGCCGATTTTAACTTAGTTTCAAAAACTTTAGATTCGATGTTATATGAAATCGTATGGAAGGATTGAAAGTATAGATCTATAAGTAATGCAAGTAAAGTAAAGGATAGAAATGACACAACCGATTTTTAGTGGTTCGGCTACAAGGACACCTTCCTTGCCCTACTCCACTCCCCGAGTCACCAACTCGAGAGTTCAAGCACTTTGTCAACAAGCCCCTTTAACTTGGCTGAGAAGCCTTCACAACGTCGCTGACACTTTTTCCGGTACAAAGATAAATACCGAGTCCTTCACATGGAGGATCAAACCGACACAACTATAACACAACAAATATGTGAAATATGAAATACAAGATCTTTGCTACACAAATCTTATGGAGGAACAAATCAATCAAGGACCCCTTGCTTGGATGACTTGTAGAAGCTCGTTATCTCGCCTTAGAGAAGGACCTATATGAGAATCACAACAAAAGAAAGAAGAACTACTATATAGATTAAGAGATCTAAGATTAGAAGAATGAAAGAATATATGAGAGAGTTTGTAAGAAAAGGGGTGAGTTACAATGTGGAAATGGCTCTCTATTTATAGGCAAAAACTTGCTACTATTGCACGGATCCCACGGATCCCTTACATGAGGGATCCGTCCAGTGTAAACAGAGGGATCCGTAGGACGCTCCTCCTAGATGGGTTATGGGTCATGGGTCATAGAATTTGGACCATGGGTATCCAAATAGATACAATGTATCTAGAAGATGCAATGCATCTAGTCAATGGGTAATGGGTTAGCTCCATGGGTTATGGATATGCTCCATGGGTATGGGTCATGGGTTATGGTTTTTACCCATCCTAATAAACTATTACAATAAATGAATCATTACAACAATTAATGTTAAATGATTATATATATAAATGCTTTACAAAAATAACATGTATCCTTATAATTTTACTTATGATAACTTTATATTTGTTATCAACAAAACACAAAGAGATCGCTAAATATTAATAAACTTTTTTACGATTTATTTGTATTAACAGTTTGTATTAACAATGGCGTGCAAGGTATGTGTCAAGAAAGAAAAGAGTAACTGATAGTGTTCAAGACAATAGAGTTGTGAGGTGCTAGTTCTAGAAAATCCTATACTTCATCCGAAAGGTGGAGTTGTTGTTTGTGGAGATGAAAGAGTTGTGTTTAGAAGAGTAAGTGCTGGATATAGAAAGGCTTGAAGCAAGTACGGTTTTGTGAGATGGTTTTAGCTAAGAGATGTTTACCTATGTGTTGGTATTTGAAGAGTAAGAAACACATATATATGTGTCCTTAAGAAAGTGAATTGTTTAGAAGGTGGTTTTGGTTTAGTGAAGGTAATGAACTAAGTATAGTCATTACGGATGGTGATTAGCATATAATGAACTTCATCCTTGAAGTCATGTTGCTCTTCTCAATCAAAGCAAGATAATCGCTTGATGAGGCAAGTGGTTGTGATTGACTAACAAAAGAAAAATCAATTTTACAACTTGTTTGATTAGTAATCCTAAGATGACGAAGATGTTATGTTAACCACAGAAGTTTAAAAAAAGTCCATATGGAGAACAATTTGGAGAACATAAATGGAGAAAAAATGTGGAGAATCAAGTCTGGAGAACAAGTCTGGAGAACAAGTATGGAGAACAAATATGGAGAACAAATATGGAGAGCAGATATGGAGAACAAATATGAAGAACAAGTATAGAGAACAAGTATGGAGGACAAGTATGAGGAACAAGTGTGGAGAACAATATGGAAAACAAAAATGAAGAACAAGTATGGAGAACAAGTATGGAGAAAAAATATGGAGAACAAGTATGGATAACAAGTATGGAGAACAAGTATGGAGAACAAATATGGAGAACAAGCATGGATGAGCGAGTTCAACATATGTTGTTGGAAAGCTCGATTTTGGATTTTCGGATATGATCAATTATATTTACGTTGCAAAATAATTTAATTGAGTATCTTGGATGAAATAATCAAGTTGGCAATCCTACTATGAAGCTTGGAAAGCGATCATAGAAAAGAAAACTAGAAAGTACATCATCAACACAAGTGTTGGTTATGATCCGATGTACATTTTAGAAAACGACACAAGAAAAGATGAAATCAAGAAATCATATAAGCACATAATACACTTATGTTACACACATGACAAACTCAACAAGAGGTCTTTTAGTATATTACATGTTTTAAACATTATTCAACTTATATGACTTATCTAAGCATTTAAAATAACATTTTTGACACAACTAGATATTATCCCAAACACTCCTTCAAATAGCACATTGATTAGTAAAATATTACTAAATCGACAAACAAGAGAATGCATAGCATAGTGAGGAAACCAAGTATGTTATTCAAACAAACAAGCATAAGAACTATTTTAGATAAGCACATAATCAAGTAATACAAGGTAAAACAATTAATCATTTAGCATAGCATACGAAAGTTCTTTTCATCGCTTTGTGTTAAATATAAACATGTATACCAAGCTTGATTAGTTTACTTTATATTTGTGACCAAAACCTTAGTTTCAAAGGAAGACACACTATTATTCAAAGACGAAAACATGCGTCTCTAATTAGACCAAACGTTTGTGCAAAAGTTATGACTAAAACATGACATTCTATTATAAATCAATGATTCTATAAATTTTTGTTTTGAATCAGTTTATGAAATCATTTTTATATGAAAGTAGACTCAAATACCTTTCAAACGATAGGTGGAACGACTTCTACGGACTTACAGTTAATTAGTTATGAATTTTTGAAATTTAACCAAATATGTCCTCTGTACAAGGGATCCGACCTTTGATAACAAAGGGATCCATTGATCTGACAGAGTTTTAAAAGAAATACATATTTTGACCAGGTGAAAAGGTTTAAACTTTGTATACTTTTTAGTGAGGTTATATTACCCATTTTAATCATTGTTAAAGCTTGAATAACAAGATATCTAACAACAAAACTTCAAAGAAAAAAATCAACAAAACACTTTTCATATTATGCTTATTATAAGAGAGAAACATATATCACCATTTTATCCACAAGCAATTAGCACATTTTTTACCAACTAATTGTAACTAATAGAACATACCTTTGCTATATTCCCTTTTTATGGTTTTAGAAACTATAGACACGAAATACTTCATGAGCTTTTAAAATACTTAGTCGTATTTTAGAAAGCAAGTTGTGATCACTTTTTATTCTTCTTTGGGTGTTAACTTCATTTTTCCTTAGATAGAACGAATTCATTGGAAGAATCCTAGCGTGAAGATTTCTCAAAATAAAATGTTAGAATGATTTATCAATATCCAACATTTGTTAAAAGTGAAAAAAAAAATCTAAAACAGGGTTTTTGTTTTAAGAAAATTCTTTCTTTGTAGTTTTCAAACATACAGGGATCGTATCAAGTTTTTAAAGTACAATATACTCTAAGAAACTTGGTAACGAAGCTCTGATGCCAATTGTGAAAAACTATAAGGGGGGTTGAATAGTTTAACCGATTAAAACTCCATTTTAAACTATTTAGATCGACTTATGTTAATCTATTTTGTATGTGTGTTGGATATTTATAGATAAGCATATAAGTAAGTAATGCAAAGATAAAGAGTAAAGGAACACAAAACCATGACACGAGTATTTATAGTGGTTCGACTACAAGGACACCTTCCTTGCCCTACTCCACTCCCCGAGTACCCACTCGAGAGTTTGTAAGCACTACACAACACAAGCTCCTTAATTTGGCGGAGAAACCTTCACAACGTCGCCTACTCTTTATCCGGTACTAGGCTAGACACCGAGTTCTTCCACGAGGTAGAACCACACCTATCACAACGGAGGAACTACTACCCAACACTACACCACAACATAACTACTCCAAAGGAGACACACTCCTTGTTACAACACTAAAAGGATATCAACATCCTTTAACCCAAACTATCTGTTAGGTCACCATAAGTTAACACAAGGATCAATATGTAAGAAATGCGAAAGAAAGTGATCGGTTGAACACACACACAAGCACACGTATGATATTAAGAAAACGTTAGGCGTAGGATAAATTTGGAAGTGAACAACCAACCTTCAAAGGAAGGTTTACATGTAGTATTTATAGGGAAGGAAACTAGGGCAACATGTCTAGTCCCTTCCTTCATTATAGGGCTTAGATCAAGGCTTATGTGCTTTCTACATAAGCCTTGCCGTTAATAACTAACATAAAAGCCTAGTTTAAGCAACCTATTACATATTAATTACTAACACCTGAAATGCAAGTTAGGAGTGATTCCAACAATCTCCCCCTAAGTGTTAGTAAGTAAATGATGACTCCAACAATCTTTGATAAGTTGTTGGTGTTGATGTAATAGTTGTTTCCTTGACGTCTTCTGACATTCCTCTTTCTTGTGAGAAGAAGTGCCTTGATTCCAACAATCTCCCCAGTGTGAGGATCTTGTTTCTTTTGAAGTTTTCAGCTTTGACGTCTTCGTAATCATTGTTCTTTAATCTTTGTTCAGGTGTGGATATGGTGATGTTATGTTGTTGTTGTCTGCATCGGGTCCGCTTCGTTGCTCAGGTGTCTCCACGTCTTTCTCCAACATGCTTACATACTCTTTGACGTTGGATTTCAGTATTGATGTAGTTCTCTTAGTCTTTAAAGTTTGTAGATTCTTTGGCATTGGTAGAAGAATCATTCTGACTTTTGTGTTGCCTTTCGAGAGAACTTCAAATTGAGTTGTTGTTGGTATGAGCATGTGGAGAATCAACACAATCATCTCCCAGGAGCATCCATAAGAGGAAAACATAAGAATAGGTTAGTGATAAACACCAATCGATCACTGTGGTTGTTTCTTAGAGAATTGACCACTACGATTGTTCTTCTGATGAATGTCTTGATTCCATTCACCTTGGTTGGGCGAATCAGCCGTCCAAATCCCATAAGGGACAGTTGGCATTAAATTAAACAAATTCAAGTAATGACCCACATCTTCAGGACTCGATTCTTGAAAGGAATCTCCTTAGCGGGATTTCCAGCCCTTACAAGTTTGAAATTCGAGCGTGTTAACAGCATAGTGTGAAAACACATCTCTAATTCTAGCAAAGGCTGTTCCTGAACTAGAGTCCCTAAGTAGGATAACACGATGTACCGAAGTACACCTACAGTTCAGGTGAGTCGCTGAGGTACACCGAAGCATCACCTCACGACTGTAGACCGTTTGAGACAACACTAAGCGTAACCCACGAGGAGTTACCGAAGCGACCTGCTGTCAGGGCTGTTTGATGTTGACCCTGGCAGGAGTTTCCATTCAATCACTGAGGATCACAATTGTGAACCCCTCATAAATGTTCTCGACAATTGCTAAGATCTGTGTAGGACTCTAGAATTGTATCACTTGCGTCCTTAATGTTGAACGACAAGTGATGAAATGTCAAGTGTTCCTAAGAGATCTTTTGATGAATCTCGTGGCTCTAGACTTAATAGTGCACTTTGGTTTTCCTGAGTGGAGACTAGGGAGAGGGTCTCCTTCTTCAATACCAGCAATCTCTAAGAGAAAGCCGATAGTTTACGTAGGGTTTTCTGTGAGAATGAAACAAGCTTCTGTTGAGAGAAACTTGAGTGGCTAAGAAGGTTTAGTGCATGCGTCACTGGTCATGATGACTTTATTCTTCAATACCGGAGTCATCTAGTGACATCTAGTAGCATGTGTATTGAACCCGGTGTCTGCCCTAAGTTGAATAATTTGGAGGGCTATTTCTTTTCACCCTTTTCGTTACTTTTCATTTTAATTCTTCAACTCCTTCTTTCTCTGATTCTCATTTTCTCCTTTTTATTATCATACCTAAGGACTTCTAAATACTAACTATTGGTGGTGTCCTTGGGTAGATCCCTCCGGCTCTGGCGGATCATAGGACGTTTATGTAACACCCCCAATTTCGTGATACGTAGCGGAATTCAAACTGGGTGTTACTCGACGGCACAACAGTCATAATAATAGAAAACGATCTCTAAAGGAGTCATTTTAAAAAGGATTTATCATTCAAATTATTCAAATATAACAGAGTTTACAAAATAGGTCCTAGTTGGTTCCATTGTTTACAAAATACATCAATATAAAGTCTTTGATGTTTTGTGAATGATAAAATATTTATAGCCTTCTTGATCTAGTCCTTGCTCTTCCGTGCCAGCTTCCGACATTATGGACCTGAAATACATGCTTAAAACTGTCAACACAAAGGTTGAGTGAAATTCATAGAGTTTGTTTGATGGTTGAACACATTATGTTGGTAGTGTGAGTTAATTAGACTCACACCAATGGTTTGAAAACAAAACAGTAATTATTGTTTGGTACGGCTGCCTCAAGTATATGATACTTGAGCCCGCTTTTGTTTGTCACCAAGCTCATGCAACCAAGGCATTAACGTGTTCCAATATTAATTGGAGAAACTGTTGGTACTTGCCCTAATAGGTAAAATTTCCGTTTTTACCTAATGTTACTCAAATATAGTGCGTTTATTTGCCTACCCAGTCAACACAAACAGGATTCGTCAATCCCAATAGATCTATTCACAATATTCGTGCTCACTCTCTCCAGTGATTAATGGTTCATGATTTAAGGACTTATGTTTGGAAAATGATGGTTACTTAGTGACAATATGACAATTAGATAAATATACAGTTTGAAAGCAATGTGTTCGATATAAAATAAAGTATGTATTTCCCCCAAGGGTTTGTAAAACAATTAAGTAATAGAAAGTGGGGCTATGAACTCACGGTAATCCTTAAAAGTTTAGAGTACTTGTGAAAGTAAATGAAAATATTTGAGCATGTATCTCCCCCAAAAGTAATCCAAAACATATAAAAGTAGGGGCTATGAAACTCACGGTAATCCGTAAAAGTTTAGAGTACTTGTAAAAGTAAATGAAAATAGTTGAGCATGTATCTCCCCCAAAAGTAATTCAAATGTATAAAAAGTAGGGGCTATGAAACTCACTGTAATCCGTAAAAGTTTAGAGTACTTGTAAAAGTTAATGAAAATAGTTGAGCATGTATCTCCCCCAAAAGTAATTCAAAATGTATAAAAGTAGGGGCTATGAAACTCACGGTAATCCGTAAAAGTTTAGAGTACTTGTAAAAGTAAATCAAAATAGTTGAGCATGTATCTCCCCCAAAAGTAATTCAAAATGTATAAAAAGTAGGGGCTACAAAACTCACGGTAATCCGTAAAAGTTTAGAGTACTTGTAAAAGTAAATGAAAATAGTTGACCATGTATCTCTCCCAAAAGTAATTCAAAATGTATAAAACTAGGGGCTATGAAACTCACCTCAGAGTAAATGATATCAAATGTATAATGAGAATGATGGATATGCCATGAGAAATTCTACGAGCAACCTAGAATAGGATGTTGTAACTTAGGGATAAAATAATGATGCGAAAGAAATAACAAGCCTATATACGTCTCTATGTTGATCATGATGTAGTACATGGCAGTTGTGTATGTTGTTTATAGAAATCGTACTACCGTTCGGGCCATCATAATTCAGAGGTCATGTAGTAAACGTTCGAGGAGCTAGGACACTTTAAATTGTAAATCCAGCAACTCTTCGATACGTTTTACTCAAATGAAACCCCTCACATGAAGCTCCCTACTATTGTAGCACTTAGTAGATAAAACATATGTTTTGAGTTAAGATTATTATATTAATAAGTTTATCATGTTTTTACAAGTTCTCATCATTTCATAAATATGATAATTTGATAATGTAAGTATATAAAGTTATGTTGTTTGGTTTGTGTTGGTGTTGATTTGCCAAGGCTAACACCTTAGTTAACGGTCTTGGGTAAATAAGCCTTGAGGTTTTAGCCATGGCCTTGCCATGGCTTTGGTCTTGACTACCATGGTCTTGAGACTCAGCTTTGACCTTAGCCGTGGCCGTGGTCTTGGCTTATGGCCATTAGGCCTCTTGGTTTGCTTTTAGTTGTGACAAAAGTATAGTCGTGAGACTATATATAGGGCAGTTTCAGTATTTGAAAGATAATGGCCTATTTAAGCGTTTTCAGGGCCCGAGCTTCTTCGCATGTAAAGGAAAACGTCGTTACGGACAACTTTCATGCTTTAACTTTTTGATGATTCGGACCAGAAGTGCCACTTTCAAAACGGACAGCTGCTTAACAGCTTGTGTTAGGTAGTTTCGGCGTTTTGGTTTCGCTAACTTCTTTTGGCCGTAACTTTTGACTCGTTTGTCCGTTTCAGGTGATTCAAGTTGTTATGTTTACCTTTTTATATTGTCTACCATAGTATGTAAGTTAGAAAGTCCATTTGTGACTGGTTTTAATGGTCTCAAATGTGTAGAATATGACTAGTTTACTAGTTTGTTACTTTTACGACAATATGTGAATTAAAACATGTGATTGAGTATATGTACATCATGAATCAACATAGTAACCATATATATAGCATCAAATTTTCAAGATTATGAATAATAAACATAAGATGATGGTGGTGATTAGTTGCTTACAACTTTTGGCTTTCAATCAAGAAAGGAGTAACTAGTAAGGATAGGACTTTGATTGAAAACTTAGGACCTTGGATTGAGCAAGACTTCCACACCTTGGCACCATTGTAATCTTGAAGGATTGGTGATGAATTTCTAAGTGACTTGAGTGGATCTAAACTCAAGAAGATCACTTAAACTTGCTAGAGATTTGATGTAGTAACTTATTACTTGAAACTTCTTAGCATAAACTTGGAGTTATGAATCAAATTATGAAAGGTGTGTTTGTTTTATGATATGAACGACCAAAGAGAGAGGGGATGAGGTTTTTATGAAGCTTTCACTTTCTATTTATAGGAGGAAAGATTTGGTTAATCATATATTGGGTTAAATGTTAACCATGGTTAAGTTTAGACACTTGTAGTGATCTAAATGAAGCATGGTTAGGATCAAGCCACAAAAATGATATCTCCCCTCCCTATAGTCGGTCATATGGAGATAAGATGACTTAGGTGGATAGTCTTGGTATTATCTTGAGTTTAGAGCATGATTTGGTTCCGTTAAATGCCAACCGTAAGTTGTTAAGCTATAAAACGTAAAACCGGGTATCGTAAAAATACGAAACTTGTAGGAATGATGAAAATCATCATTATACTCCATCTAAAATAATAAAATGAGTGATAAGTCTCATTGGGTGCAAAAACGCTGCTTAAAGCTGGAAACACGGGTCAAAAACGCGTAAAATGCAATTTATCAGAAAAGAACGAGATTTCAGGGAAATGACCGTGAATTTATTTAAAGTAGACTAAAATTAGTCTATAAGTGATATGAGATGTCAAAATGTGGTTTTCGTTATATGTGGGATAACTTAACAGTTATACGTGAAGTCTAAATGTTACGCGATTTAAGCAAAAATGTAAAACGTACAAGGTTAATTTATTTATGGTCAAAGAAGGAGGGAAATATGTTTGACTTTTCCAAAAATGTAAAAGTGTCAAAACATCTTAGAAAACACAGTGCAGGAATGGTTAAGTCTGGGTCTAAGTAGAATTGTTTAAAACGTAACTTTAGTCTCGTACGGCTCAGGGTTTATTTGGTAACATTTAAATGAAATCTTAAAAATTCTCTAATTGATTATGAGTGATCTAAAAATTAATCTGATGTGAGGAAAATTGTCAGAGTTGGTTTTCGTTATGCACGGGATGTTTAAATGGTGCTCTGACCAAAACGAAACTTTAAGACGATGTTTTCTTAATAACTTTTGCGAAGATGAGCTAATGATTGTCAAACTCTCAGGTTATTACTAAAATAAATTAACTTACGAGAGTATGAAATAAAAATTTTACGGGATGAATAGTGAAAGTGAATAGTAAAAGTAAATAGTAACTTTTCAAAAAAATAAAAAAAAGTAACCTGAAAATGCGGGTTGTTACAGTTTATTCCTAAACTTAGTCACCTTATAACTCCTTGATTATCCTATGTTGCCATAAAACCATTTTCTCGAAAATCTCTCAAAGTGTTTATGAATTAAAACATGTTTGTAACACTTCGAGAGTTTTGCATTTACAGAAATACTCCCCCTCCACACGTGCTTAAGTGTTTTGACAGAAATCTGCACGGTAAGGGAAGAGCTCACACTTTTTGAATTGATCGACTCAAGATAGACAATTCCCCGTGAGACACGGTTACGTTGCATAGTTAAAGAGTTGCATTGTCAGCTTTTAGGTGACAACTAGCTCTAATAACTACCTTGAAGGTGTGGACAAACCTTGAAAAGGTTGGCAAACCCGTCAAAGTTCATGTCTATCAGGAGTTTCTCGAAGAGGTACAATCTACTCAGATAAGTCTTAGAAGACAAATCTTTTCGATGTATGACAGTTCAAATCTCGTCAATTCATGGGTTAAGTCTTAGCACACAAAGATTCCATCATATTTGTATCACACAATTTTTCTCCCCCTCAAAAATGGCATATATGTATTATTTTTGATGAAATTTTTGATATCGAATATGACCATTTCGAGTTTTGTGGGAAGATTTCCACGAAGAACGTCTTGTGAACAAAGATTTGTTAGTAAATACTCCCCCTCAACAAGTAATATTAACTTTTGAGGTTTTGAAAACATAAGGGGAAGTACTTGTTCTTTTGAGCAAAACTTTAAAAAATGAAAGTTTTCATAAGTTTCACTCAAAAGTAAGAAGCTTTCGCTCCTTTTATAGGATTGTGGCACTGATGCGTACCACATGGTCCTTTCATTACAAGTACGGGTTGTACACTGTTATGTGTGCACAAGCCATTGCCAATATACAAATCATATTATCCAAATGTCAATCAATGAAATAATTTAAAGAGTACCAGTCAATCCTTCAATAAGACTGGGAGTTCTCTCTTGACGTTGATAACCCGTAAGAGAGAAACTCTCTCTTCCACCCACAAAGCTTTCCAAATTCTGCATCTGATCTCGATGAAACAACCTTTCATCTATCCTTGTGATTATCTTCCTAGCATCCCTCCTTTCCTTGGAATTCCAACGCTTCTTTGACCCAATTCCTTGTTGTATATCCTTCAACCGATATGCTAGCCCATCACAAACCAACTTCAACGTGTGATCGTAAAACTTGTGAACCTCGTTGTACGCCATGAAACAGTTGTGGTGAAGTTCACTTCGATAAACAACTCCAAATTTTGGTTTCTTCAAAATGGTGTACTGAGATAGTTGGTTGATGTCGGGAAAGTGTAGCAATGGTTTAGTGAGATTGACTTGTTTCTGGTAAGATTCCACAGCAAGTTGAAGATCTTTAACACGTTCATGGATCACTTTGCTTCTAATGAATATCAACAATGCAGTGATGTACTGGAGCTGAATGTTGGTGGAGAATTGTCTCATCCGACCTTGTACCTTAGCCAGATACATGTCTTCGATGTCGTTGAGCGACAACCTCAGAAAATCAGCTTCAGTAAAGTCATATTCTTGCTCTTCTTGTTGTTTGACTTTTATATCCTGCAAGAATGAGTAATCCCACTTTGAAGCCAGAGTGACATTCATTATAGCAACGATCCTTTTGTCACTAAACACCTCTTTGTTTAACTTTTGAACTTGGCAGCTTCTGTAGTATAGTTTTCTCCTTTCTGGCCAATGGTGAATGCCATACAGAACATCGAGATCATAATCCACCACTTTGTCAACGAACATTCTGGCGGCTTCTTCTTCGATGGCGGCATTGTTGGAGAAGACTGTTGCTGGGATGTTAAAGGTGAGTGATGTAGCGTATTTCTTGCTAACGTCGCTACTGTGTTGCAGAAATTCTAGGTCGTTGTAGAAGAAGTATTGGTAGGGAATCTTGGGTTGCTCAGGTCGACCAATGGTTGGTAGTGGTTTGGTTCAGTCTGTGAAATATGGAGTCTTATCCTTTCTTGTGAAGTCAATGTTCGATTCAGGGTTGAGCCAATCAATATGTTAGACATAGCTCGTGCGATGTTGTCGAGATGATATTCGACTTCAATGGCACTATCGAAGTTGTCTTTTAGCATTTGAAATGCATCGTTCTTGATTCGGCGTAACTCCCCTTTCGTCATCTTCTTAACTTTGAACTTATCCTGGATAATCTTAACATGCTCCATAGTGCGACCATCTACTGGTTCTTGGCCTTCTGGTAATCGAGGAGTGGCATCAACAAGCTTGCTAAACCATTCGTATTCTGCAGTATCATCTTCATCCAACCATGATACAACTGAGGTTGATCTTTTCTTCTTTAGCTTGGAGGATGATTCTTTTTGTTGCTTGGTTGATGGTGGAGATGAGGGCTGTTGCTAGGGCTCAGGAATTTCTTCGTCTTCACCGCCGGTGTATTGGAAATGAACACCAATTTTCTCCGATGGTGGTCGAGACTCAGAGTCCTGAGGTTTATCAGTAGCAGGAGATCGTTGAGATGATCTGGTAGTGGTGGTGGTCTTTGGTGGTGGTTGAGGCATAGATGAGGACTCGCCTGTTTTATTTGGACGTTTAGCCTTTGGATCCTTGTCCGCATCATCATCATCTCTTGGTCGCTTTTCCTGACCATCTGCTTCCTTGCAAGTTTTTTTGAGTTGATATCCAAGCAATTCCTCAAAGAGTTTAGATTCATCCGATGTGAAAGTTGGAGATCGAGGAGACATCTGCATTATCAGCTGTGAGATCAAGTCAGCTTCAGTAACATTAGGAGGCTGAACTGGTCGGGTTTGCATAACCACTGGTTTTGTCGTAATTGTTTTCCTGAACATTGACTTCAGATAAGGGTAAAGTTGTTTTGCAAACATTTCTTTAGTTACACCAGGGACAGTGTCGAAAAGGAATTGATAAGTGTAATGCCTAATTGTCTTGTCCATTCCACCTTGAATATCTCTGTTGAGGAATTTCTTGATCTGGTCTCTTTCCTCCGTGAACTCGTTCATCATATTCCCGAGTAAGTTAATCCTATCAGTCAGCTGATACAACTTTTTGTTAACCACATTTCATTTTCTTAATTGTTTGACAGCCTTAACGATCTTGGTTTTGGCATGAGATGCCCATGTATCAGTGGGTTTCTTGATTGATTTGGAAGATGATCTGGTGGTTGTTTTATCAGATGGTGGTGGTGAGGAGTGAGATGATGACTCAGTTGTGAATGGTCTTGAGGTGGCTCAGAAGTTTGTTCAGAATTATGATCAAGATTATCGCGAATGTAGTTGTCAGTTTCGATTCGAATCCTTTCATCTTCATCAGCTTTTTCCCGAGCTTCTTCTTCAGCCTTTTCCTTAGTGGCTCTCTCCACATCTTCATCTGTTATCTTCCCAGTCTTTTCAAGCTCATCTACCTCAAAGTCAAACGGGACTTCATAATCTTGTTGTTGTTTCTCTGTTGATTCCTTAGCGGTGGTACCAGTTCCTTTATCGGGTTGATTAACCGCATCAAGAACTGGTGTTATTTGTGCTCCACCACTGGAACCTCCAGGCCTCTGGTTTGCTGAAGATTGAATTCTTTAGCAACATGCTGCAACCTCAGCTGCTTAAGAGTCTTGTGGAATTGTTGTTTATCCTTTGGGTCAGTTTCTTCGTCAGAGCTTTCTTCTTCTTCTTCAGCCACTGGTGTCTTCCCTTTATCTGATTTGGGACTTGGTGGTTTATCTTCTAACCTTTGTGAGGTAGTATCATCTTTAGCAGTTTTGAAGTAGTAAACCACCTCTTCAGACTCGGTATCTTCAGAATTGTCGTCCTTTGGAATAGGTTCCGGTTTGACATTTGGACAAGCGGTCTGAGATGAGACTTTTCTATTGAAGCTTGGATGCCTCTTTGGATACTTGATAGTGATCCCAGTGCTTCCGGTACTACCAGTGCTTCCTGCTCTTCTTAATAGGAACAGCTTAAGTCTTTTCATCCATAAAACCTACTTTACCTGCACTCACTGCTTCTTGATATCGTAGATACGATGGAAGACTTTTGATTGCGTCAGTGAGAAGGCAGTCCAGTAACACTGCACCTTGCTTCTTTGTTGATGAGTCCTTAAATCTGACAATGTTTAATGTAGGCTCATACAACACAGAGTGGTTCTTGGGGTCATTAATTCTCAAGGGGATGTCCTGATGTTTCCCGAGAATATTCTGAATCAACAGCTTCATGTATCTGATAAAGGGAACATTTGTCCCAGGCTTCTTGAGGTGGGACATCATATCTTCCCATATCAGGCTTGCAAAGTCAATATGTTGTTTGTTGACCATTCCCTAGAAGGTTTGCAGATGCATGAGTTTAGGATGCTCGTGACCGTTGTCTCTTCCAGACACAGAATTAGCGATCATAATGTACAATGTCCTTCATCGTTGAGGAATGTTCTTCAGATCGACAGTGGAATGTTTGGTGATGACTCCGGCAACTTCATCATAGCCAATGTCGAAAATGAATTGCATTGTAGCCTCTTCATTTGGAATTGCCACATAGTCAGTAGGCTCAATAGCAGGCAGAAGAAGAATTGTACGAAGATCTGCTACCGTGACGGTGACTTCCTTATCATTGAGGGTCACAGCGACAACATCTTGACCATCAACCTTTTTCATCGTGTGCCAGAATTGATGAATGTAGATTTCTCGTACAGTTGCTGAGTTGGTAAGCATGTTATTGTAGGGATGAGTTTTGAGGATATCCACATCAATCTTGCATGATGATTCTGAGCATGTGAAGTTCTCAAAATCTACTTTGAGATTATTCTTTCCAATCGTCTTGATGTAATCAGTTGGGAAGATATCTTCCATTGTGAGTTCGTTTGGTTCGTTGACATTTTCCATGATGACATCCATTTCGTGATCTGAAAGGTATTGAGAAAAAAGAACCAACATATCGAAAGACATTACGTTAGTCAAAAGTTGATTTTCATTGTCCAATTATTGAAGTTGTTATGTTTATGAATGTTACGAGTCCAAAGTCACATATTGTCCAATAGTCCAAAGTTGACGTGATAAGTTACGTGAGTATGTTAATATTGAATGTTAAAGTCCAAAGTTTACATATTCATAGAACGTTTTAACTTTTCTAGCTTATTAGTGACATTTTGGTTTTGTGACATTATGAGTAACTTATTACAAGTTTGTACGCGTAACATTTCAAGAGTTAAGTTACAATTTTGGCATAGGCGTAAGTTAGTAAGCTTATGCCTAAACAGGGTAACCATAAGCATAGGAATAAGCTTATGCGTAGGAGTCACCCTTAGGCTTAAGGAAGGCTTACGCGTAGGAGTGGACTCTTAGCATAAGGCTTATGCGTAAGCTTAGGTTAAGGACTTAAGCGTAAGGTTTACTCGTAAGAGTATCCCTTAGGCGTAGAAGTCCAAGTTTACGCATATCCTTCACAGGATATGCGTAGTCCATTGTAGACCCTTATGCGTAAGAGTTACGTGTCAGATTTCTCTTGTGTGTAACATCTACGCATAAGGTGATCCTTAAGCGTAGAGTCCAATTAACCTTGATTCTGAAACTGGTACGCGTAGAAGCCTAAAATAGTTTAATCACCACACTCATATTAACAAGTTTTCAATTACTTTCAGCATCACATGGTATCACTAGTTAAATCCAGTTACGCGTAGGTCATTTTTATGCCTAGTCATAAACCCTAATATTCAAATCCTACGTGTAAGCATTTTAACCATGGGAAATCAACCAAACATTTTCTGTGTTATCTTAGATGCTAAATGAGTAGTTTCCAACAGGTTTTAACATCAAATACACCAAGAATCAAGAATACCCAATTATACGCATACTTAAACCCTAAAGCTTAATTTTTCAAAAATTGTTGTTTCTTGGCATGAATTAGTGGTGAATTCAATCAATTAAACATATGACAAACATCTCCTAAGCATCCAATTAACCTCAAACACTCACAAATGAAAATACCCAAATCCACGCATAAACCCTAGTTTGGAAAAATGATTGAAAACAGAATCTGGGTTGGATTTGTTGTTTGAAACAGGTTTAGGATTGATATTAAAACCTTTAAACACAACCCATTTCACCAAAAACATCGTTTTCTAACATCATGTGTATACGCGTATGCGTATGAACACAAAATCATTTGTTTGGAAAATCTAGCCATTGGAATCGTTTAAGATTAAAAACCTATGTTTGTAATGATGATTAGATGCAAAAACAACTTACAAATTATGATTATGAAGCACGGATTTGAGGTTTTAATCTTAGGTGTGGATGTAGTTTGGTAGAAAATTAGTTAGGTGGAAGGTTTTTGTTAAAAATTAGTTTTCACTTTTGACAAGTATAATCCCTCCACCTCAAACATTTACAACCAAGACCCATAACTTCCACTTTGGTTAAGCAAAACGTTATTGTTTGGAAAGAAACTTGATGACACTCCCCCTCGACTTTAGAAATAGTAAAATTTTACAAATTTGAGTCCGAGGAGAGTGTAAAACAAGAAACGTAACCACCATTTTCAAAGATACAACCAATTAAGGTAACATGCAATTACAAGGTTTTATGAGACTGAAAAATATTTACATTCTCCCCCTCAACACTTGTTCGGGAAAAATAATGAAATTTTTAATAGAACAAAGTGTTGACGGAAGATTTGTACTTGCAATGTTTGAGAGAATTAAGATAGAAGAATATTTTTGAATTTTATCAGATTTTATATTTTTCTATTTTTGTTTTTGAAAAATTTATTTACAAAAGAGGTTTTGGTGTTTGACTGGTTTTATGATTGTGTTAAAAGTTTGTCTAGTTCCTCTGGAGTCAAACACCTCATGCCAATCCGGTGGATCAAATCAGTGAACCTAGCAGGAGCCAAGGCTTTGGTGAGAAGATCACCCAGTTTATGTTCAGTACCCACAAAATATAATTCAACGGTACCCTTTTCCATATGCTCCTTTATGAAATGATATCGAAGATCGATGTGATTTGACTTGGAGTGTTGAACAGTGTTGCACGAGATCGCAATAGCACTTCGATTGTCACAGTACACCGGGATTTTGTCTAATATGTAACCATAATATTTGAGTTGTGTTCTCATCCAAATGACTTGAGCACAACACGCCGACATGGCTACATATTCTGCTTTTGTTGAGGACAGCAATGTACAATCCTGTTTCTTCGATTGCCATGATACCAATTTATCACCAAGGAATTGTAAACCACCTGAAGTACTTTTCCGAGAATCTAAGCATCCTGCATGATCAGCGTCTGAAAAAGCTATTAGTTCAAAAACAGCATCCTTCATATACCAGATCCCCAAATTAATGGTTTCGTTTATGTATCGAAGGATTCTTTTAGCCTCAGAGAGGTGTTTCTCAGTTGGTCGCGACTGATAACGGGAGCAAAGGTATACAGAAAATACAATGTCAGGTCTACTGGCTGTTAGATACATGAGAGACCCAATAATACTTCGGTATTTGGTAGGGTCAACCAATTTCCCATACAAATCAGTGTCCAGTTTGTTGGTATGTGCCATTGGTGTGGCATAGGTATCACAGCTTTGCATTCCATGTTTGTTTAAAATTTCAAGAGCATATTTGGACTGACTTAGGAAAATACCATGGGGTAATTGATGAACTTGTAGTCCTAAGAAGAACGTAAGTTCACCCATCATTGACATTTCAAAATGTGTTTTCATAAGTTTTGAAAAAGTGTTTGAGTACTTTTTATGGGTTGACCTAAAAATGATGTCATCCACATAAATTTGAACGATTAAAATGTGTGCCCCGTGATATTGTATAAACAGTGTGGGGTCGACCGATCCTTTGACAAAATTATGGGATAGAAGAAAGGATGATAACTCATCATACCATGCCCGAGGGGCTTGTTTGAGACCGTAGAGAGCCTTGTTCAGTTTGTAGACATGATTGGGGAACTCTGGATCAACAAATCCTTCTGGCTGACTAACATATACCGTTTCCTTCAGTTTACCATTCAGAAAAGCGGTTTTGAAATCCATCTAATAGACCTTGATGTTCATGTGATCCGCGAATGCCAGAAAAATATGTACAGCCTCAAGTCTAGACTTATTTCGAATATGTATCCCCTCTTCCTGTCTATAACCCTTAGCCACCAGGTGTGACTTATTTCGAATAACCGTACCCTCAACGTCTAACTTGTTTTTCCAAATCCATTTGAGACCATTGACGTAGACCCCTGTTGGTCGTTCAACCAATTCCCATAGTTCAAGATGTTTAAACTGATTTATTTCTTCTTGCATGGATTCAATCCAGTTGTCATAAGTCATTGCTTCTTTAATGTTCTTGGGTTCAGGTTGACAAACGGTAAGTGCATAAATGCAATGTTCACCGTCAGTCTGAAGGCGTTGTCTAGTTACGACTGGTTGACTCGGGATTCCAACAATTTTCACAAGAGGATGGTCTTTAGTCCAACGATGTGTGGAGGGTTGATGTTGATATACATTATGCAGATTAAGTGGATTCAAATGGCTTGTATATGATTTCGCAACATCTAAAGTTGCAGTTTCATTAGCAAAAGGGTTAAAGAACGCATTTGGATCATAATCTACGGGTGTAGGTACATCATGTATCGGAAGATCATCATATGGTTCAACGTCATTGGATGCGGTTGTTCGGCTGTTGTTATAGAATCAATTGGAGGTGCTTCATCAACAGTTGTTGTTGTTTCAGGTGTATTAGGGATTAGAGTATTATCAGGTCGAGCAGCGAAAACATTTGATACATCTGGAGCACGTTGATCAATATCATAACTAAACAGAGGAGCAAATAGGTGTTCCATTTGATGACGAGTAAGCTGAAAGCTTGGTTCAGCTGATGATAGGGTTTGGGGGAAGTTAAGACGGTTATGTTCGGGTTCCAAGCTGTTTTGCTCAGAAGTCATTTCTGTAAGCTCATCAAAGTTAGCATGAATCGTTTCCATAATCTCCCTTGTATGACGATCATAAATCCGGTATCCTTTGGAGTTTTCACAGTATCCAACGAAGACTCCAATGTCAGCTTTAGCCTTGAGCTTTCCAAAGTCATCACTCGGGTAACAGAGAGCACCAAATACATGAAAGTGTTTGAGATTCGGTTTGCGTTTATGGATAAGCTCATAAGGTGTTTTCTTGTGGCATTTGGTTATCATAGAACGGTTCTCAGTGTAGCATATAGTTGACACGGCTTCTGCCCATAAGTAATCTGGTAGTTTTGCATTAATTAACATCGTTCTTGCAACTTCCACTAATGTACGATTTCGTCTTTCAACAACTCCATTTTGTTCTGCTGTCCGTGCAATTGATGTTTGATGCTCAATTCCCACTTTTTCATAGTATTCTCAAAGAGTTTGATTTACAAATTCAGTTCCTCTGTCTGTTCTGATTTGTCTGACTGTATTCCGGAGCTGAACTTGAATTTTCGTGAGAAATGTGATGATCATCTGTGGGGCTTGATCTTTACTTCGAAGAAAATAAACCCAATTCCATCTTGAGTAGTCACCAACAATTACTAGAATGTAGCGTTTGCCATTAATCATCTGCACACGCATCGGGCCACACAAATCCATGTGAAGAAGATGAAGCACATGCTGAGAGTTGTGTTCCACCTTTGAAGGAAAGTGAGCACGAGAGATTTTCCCTTGTTCACAGGCTGAGCATAGATGATCTTATAGAATACTGGAATCTTGGAAGACCTTCAACGAGTTTGTATCGTGCAAGATTGGTTATGGTTTGAAAGTTCAAGTGTAAAAGTCGACGGTGCCAAATCCAAGATTTTGTTGATGTTGCCTTAGAAATTAGACAAATGGGAGATGAAGCAATCATTTCTTGCATTAAGCTTGTGTAAAGGCTGGATGTGCGGGTTCCAGACATGAGATCGTTTCCTTGTATATCATGAATGAAACAAGTTTTCTCCCTAAAAGCAACTTCCAAATCACCATCACAAAATTGACCGACTGAAAAGAGATTGTGACCGAGACCTTCCACATAATAAACTCTGCTAATTTCGATGTTCCCATTGATGTAATCTTCGTAGCCCATGATAGCTTCGAAGTGATCATTCCCGAACCTGACAGTGCCAATGAACTTTGAGACAAAGTTTGATAACAGTTTTAGATTGCATGTCATATGCCGGGAACATCCGCCATCAACAATCCAGAGGATGGTCTGTATCACCTGCATTACACACAGACGACACAAGTGGAATAGAAGTATAGGTGGAACCCGAAGAGTTAGAGGGTTCCGTTACAGTTACAGTTGAAACACACATGTTAATGATTTTAGGAATCCATTTAAATCCGGGTATGTTTTGTAACCATCTCTGCCAAGTCCAACTAGTCTTTGCTTTGGTCTTAGTGAATGCACTAGGTGATATGTTCTTCCTAGGAGGTGAAGTGAGTTCTTTGGGTACATCAATAATCATAGCAGAAACACTAGAGGGCGGTTTACCTAGCACAGACTTAGAAGCATTAGTGGGCCTAGAGGTAATCCGTTTTCTATTATTTCGCTTACGAGATAAGATAGATTTAGCAACACATTTATCATGACAACTAGAAAACATGCTTTTATGACAACCAACACAAGATGCTTCAAACATAACATTCAAAGTACTTAAAGGTTCAGCATTCGTTACATCACTTTTTCTATTATATTTGTCTAACGCAATGTCTAAAGTGGGTGCAACATGAGTTTTATTCAAAGTCCTAAGGTGTTCTTCTACTTCAGAGGTCTTTATTGTTCTTCTCTTACATTGCAACTTCCTATTTGTAGGATCATACATATTATGTTGTTTGATGATTCGGGTGGTCTAGGGAGATGATTATACAAGTATGCCATGTTTAGAGAGAGAAAGAGTAGAGAGGGAATTCTTGAGAGAGGTTTAACAAAAAAAAGAATAAAGGTTAGATTAAGAACTTCCACCCCTTCCAAGGATGGAAGGGGTATTTATAGTTACAACTAATACGTCCTCCTGTCGGACTGTGGATCAGGCATACAGTGGGTAAAGACCCGTCCTTCCTCCACGGTGTTGCTCTAAACTAATCTACGCTAATAACTAACTAATTGACTACTAAATAACGTAAATAATGATATGTCTATGAGCTAACATATGCTAGACTATAATTGGGGTGACCGACACTTCCTTATAGAATTTCCAATTCCTAACAATCTCCCCCTAAGGGAGGTCACTCCATGATTTACATTTTAAATCCTAGCATTCTATTTTTTCTTCAGTTCTGAGCTCGTAGACTTTAATTCTTGAACTTCTGCATATTTGTGCTTTATTAGTGACTCTTCATAGTCCGATTATATTGTACTTTCAGTGGAGGTCTTTGAACTGATCCACGTCTTTGATGATCTTTGAGCTTGATTTGAGATCATCTGCCACAGTAAATCTCTGGATCACCCTTTATTGTGTTGCCATCATGTGATGTTGTGACTTTTGGACCGACATGCTCACACTTTCTGGATCATGACATCTTTTCATCAGAGTAGCGGAAGCATCTTTGTTGTATGTCTTTGATGTTCATGATTTTCTTCAATTAAGTGCGAATGATGTGAGCATGCGGCTGTGAATTGACTTCTCAACTTTGATCAGCTGCAACCGTCAACAGTTCCTGCAAACAACAGTTAGAAATAAAACACACGAAAGTGTCTTTGTTCACTTTCGATGAATATAGTTGCAAGAACCACGGTTCCCCGTTGATCAGTATAAATATTGCCTGTGATCAGGTAGAGTTTCGAAGAATCTCCTTGACAGGGTTTTGCAGCTATTCTAGCCGTTCTCAAACCGGAGCGTCCCAAAGAAGACAACACAGAGTGAGTGAACTAGCGAATTGAGATTCACTGATTGATGAAAAATTGATTTGAAAAACAATCGCGTATTGCTTAGAAGAAAGAGTTTTGCAATATGATGAGGGTTTTATAAGAAAGATCAATTTTCAATCAGAAATACTTTTTCAATTTGAAAATGAATACACATTCGATGTGCTAGAGAAAAGAAGAGATTTGCACATCGAACGGTTTTTCCAAAAGTATTCTTTCAATCAGAGATGCTTTTTGTGTTTGAAAACATGAATACACATTCGATGTGCTAGAGAAAAGAAGATTTGCACATCAAACGGTTTTTCCAAAAGTATTCTTCAATTCATTTCCTGGACCAAGGTTGATTCAAGAATGAATCGGCCCATCGTTTTAATCCAGTTGTCACAAGCTCGATCTATTGGATAGATCTCACATGTCACCCACCAAGAGCTTGTTTGATGTTGGCTCTAGAAGGATTTCCATATTCATCGTGAATATTTTACATATCACTCGGATGTTCTGGCAATACCACAGGGATAATGCGTAGGACTCTTAATATATTCTTACTTTCCACATTGTATGAAACAGCAAGTCTTCATAAATTTTGTGTCCTAATGAGATATTGTGGACGATCTTTTGGCTCTAGACTCAATAGTGCACATTTGGTTTCCTATGCCAGATACTAGGGAGAGGGTCTCCTTCTTCAATATCAACAATCTCTAAGAGAAAGTCGATAGATAATGTAGGTTCCTCGTGAGAATGAAACAATTCCTTTTAAGAGGAACTTGAGTAGCTTGGAAAGTTAGGTGTAGTGCGTCACTGGGTCCATGACGTCTAGTATTCAATACCAGTGTTACCTTGGTAAATACCAGTAGCATATGTATTGAACCCGGTTTCTGCCCTAAGGTTGAATTAACGGAGGACTATTTCTTTTCACCCTTTTCACATTCAATTCTTTTTCATTCTTAACCCCTTCAATGCTTACCGAGACTTCATAACTAGAACCTTGTTGGGTTTATTCCAGTACTAGCTCTGTCTCAGTCCGCACTCTTCCCGTATTCTCATTTTTCTCCTTTTTTCATCATACCTAAGGACTTATACACTATCTAGTGGATTGTCCCTGGGTAGATCCCTCTAGTTCTGGAGGGATCATGGGAACTAATACCTAAACTTACCAACCTTATAACACCATGCATAAAGTAAAATGGTCGGTCTTTTGGTACATTTCTTTCCTTCTTGAAACCACTTGAAAAATCATTTGGAAAATCAATCAAGGTACTTGTGATATAATATCAAAGCATTTTGTACCTAAATTGTTTTTGATCTTTTAGAAATGCTCCCCCTCAATATGTGTATATGATTTTGAAATTGTTTAGCACATGGAGGCAAGAGTTCTTTGAAATAATTTCTTGATCACAATTTCCTTAGAAAAAGCCTTATGATTTTCTTGGTAAATTCTCCCCCTCAAAATGTGCGTTGGATATTTGAAATTATTTAACACATAGAGGAAAGAGGTTTTTGAAGTACTTCCATGATTGCCAATAGAAACCATTCGCTCCCCCTCAATATGTACATCGATATACGAAAGAGTTTAGCACATATTAGAGAGAACTTGCACTTTGAGTCAAAAGATCATCTTTTATCAGATTTCATAATTAAATGACAAATTCTCCCCCGATCAAAAATATCAAACTATTTGAGATTTTGGATCCCAAGTGATTTAATTATGTTTAGAAAATATGGGAGAATATGTGGCCTGATTTAAATTTTCATTATGTTTTTGGATTAAATGCTCCTCCTCAATCATGTGCATCTTGTATTAGAAATCGTTTGGCACATGGAGGCAGGAGTGCCTTTGAAGAACTAAAACCAATTCCATTCAAACAGATTTGAGATTTAAATCACGATATCTCCCCCAATCAAAAAATTTTAAACCTTTTGAGATTTGTGATCTCAATTGATTTAAATCATTTAGAAAATTTTGGGGAAAGACGTGGCATGATTTAATTTTTGAAATTGACTGATGAGGACCAATTTTAGACATTAAAGATTGTTAGTGTCAGGTATGATAGTTTTAAGAGATCTTTTATAAAATAAAACAATTTCACAATAAAACAAGAACAGAAAAAATTTCATTTTGAAAGATCTTTGAGTTTTAAAAAAAATCATACCATGACATAACATTAAATCTTTAGATCACCACTTTATTTCGTACAATTGGACTCTGATTCGTTTGATGATATATTGTTTGAAAATATTTAACTTGAAATCACTCTCCCCCTCAATCGATGACCATAGTCTTGGTTGAGTGACTTATGTTTTATCAAAATGAAGTCCAGTTGATTTCCATAATTTAAGCCCAATTTATTTTCAAAACAATATTTTTCCATTTTTAAAACAGTATTTATAAAATTGTTGAAAAATGGTATCATCCACTACTTGTCCTGCACAAAGATACGTTAGGTGGTTGAGCCGCTTCTGTTGTTGTTACTGAAGGTTGGAAGAAAACCGTCTGCTGATGCAGTAAGACCTCTGATGTTGCATTTGTCATGCCAACTCTCCATAGAGGCCCAATTAAGCTCCGTTTCTTCATTTGTCGACCCAATAAGTAGTTGCCCTTTCCTTTCGGCATCCAATCATCTTCTATTGTGGGATCCGGATCAGGAACATTCTTATTAACCATCTTATCTGCATACGTTACTCAACACAAACAGATATATGGTGGTCGACAACACCCAAACAGCAATCGACTAATAAAACTCAATCCAACATGTCAATCAGATCAAATAAAGCATAGGATTTATGTGTTCATCAAAATCTAATCATCTAATCCTAACAATCACATCCTAAATTCCTAGTCCTTTGACATAGGCAAATGTTGGAATTACTCCTAAACCATAATTCAAGTGTTAGTTACTCATATGTAATAGGTAGCTTATTATGGCCTTTATGTTTGTTTAAGGTCTAGCTTATGTAGAAGGCCCATAAGCTTAGGCCCATGTCCAATAAGGAAAAGGGAAGGAGTGGGAGTGTTGCCCTAGCTCCTTGCCTATAAATAGTCTTGTATAACCCTCACTTGAGGGTTGGTTGTTCAATTTATCTCTTTCACATACTCCACGCTTAACCTTTCTTTATTGTCTATGCGTATGTGTGTTGGATAGTTGTTCATCCGCCTCTCTTCTCTTCTCTATCTCTTTCTATTGTGCTTGTGTTGTAAAACTAGTGACCTAACAGTGGTATCAATCGCCTACTAGTTGGGTGAATCGTTATTGCTTTTGAAGTGGGTTTATTGGTCCTACGCGTAAAGCTAACGAGATACTTTGGTTCGCTTAAAAACACGTTTTTTACACTTTTTAATCCAAGATTCTTGTACTTTCAATGTTTTAAGGTGTTAAACTAACTGTTTTTGGCAAAAAGTTTCAAACTTTATGCGTGGATCATAGTTTTTAAGCTAGTTTTTGTACGAGGGTTTCATCCTACGCGTAACTGTTTTAGAAGTTTTGGTTCATCAAGTTTCCCACTTTTGTGTTATTTTGGTGATATTGAAGCTATCTCATCACAAAAATCTGGTTTAGAAACATCCTTGGGCAAAATCATTTTTACGAGTAAAGCTACGCGTATCAAAACCCTAGTTTTACGCGTAACTTTATCCTTGGTTTGATCTTCAGTTTCGTGGTTTACTCCGTGTTTTCTTGCTTGAATAAGCCTGAAAATACGTCGACTTTGGATATCTTTTGCACTGTGATAGTGTAAAAGATCACTTGGGATAAAACCCTAAAATTACGCATAAGCATAAAGCTTACGCGTAGAAAATCCTACGCATAAGATTTATCTTACGCCTAAGCTTAGTCTTACGCATAAGGTAATCCTACGCCTAAGTTTTCTACGCCTAACTTCTTGTTTTACGCATAACTTTCATACTTTTTCCTTAACTTACGCGTAAGCTAAACCTACGCGTAACTCTTGCTGTTACGCGTAACTTTGGTGTTTTTTACGCATAAGTGCTACTTGGTTTATTGTGATTTCTACGCCTAAGGATACTTCATCAACAAAGGTTCATTCGAGTACAAAGATCCATCAACACAAGTTATCAAAAAAATTTAGGCGTAGAATTTAATTTTTGAGTAAAATTTGAGTAAAATTTAATTTTTAGGGGAGACTAAACGTTCAATTTTTACGCGAGATTCAAATTTTGGTTTAACTGTGAAAATTTTGGTCAAAAATTCAAAATTTTTGGTCCAAATTCGAATTTTTCGGGTCAAATTTTGCGTCAAAATTGTCGTAACTCAAAATTTTCTTTCAACATTAGAATTGAATTTTATAGTGAATTTCAAATTTTGAGAGTCAAAAGTTTTTCAAAATTATTTTTGGAGGGAAATTGAAATTTACTATATCAGCCTTCTGTGTGCTATATCGACTTTGCACCTTTTCTTCTCTTTGATTCTTCTGCAGGGGAGTGAAATGGATTCTGATCATAAAGAACCATTTGTGGCATTGAAAGAAGGATACATGGCTCTGGCTCTGGCATTGAAGCGTCAGACATCATCAAATTCCCGATATCCCGCAGTCGTGCAAGGTGAAAGAGTTGATGTACATGAAAGGAATGCTCACATGAACGTTGAGAATGTTGTGATTACTGCATCCGTCGGTAATGCGTACAATGAGGTTATAGCATTGGAAAAGCAGGATGACAGCAGCAGATCTGGAGAAGATATCATTCTTAACTACGACACCGAGCCCAACTGTGAAGAAGAACAAATGGTTGAGGAAGATATCTTACCCACCTATGACACTGACACAGAACAGATGGTCGAGGTACAATCTACTGTTGATCATATTCTGCCTGCAAATGCGATACAACAAACTGAGCAACCTGAATTCAATAATGAAGGAGAGGTTGACCAGTGTGTTGCACAATGTCCAGACAACTTTCTCATGTATGAGCCCTTACTTGATAACAATTCAACTGAAACGTCAAATCAAACTCTTGAATCTGAAATCATTCTTCTCAAAAAGACCATTGCTCAGTTTCATAAAGATTTTTCAAAACTAGAGGCACATTGCATCTCTCTTGAACTTAAACTACAAAACAAATCTTTTTCTTCAGAACACAATGGTCAGTATTCAAATGAACAAAGTAATCGTGTGGATACATTAGTTAAAGAAAATGAGCATTTAAAGGCTCAACTTCAAGCAAAGGGGCTTGCACATGTTGCTTTACTAAACAAACTGAGAAGATTCACTGACAAGAGTGTGGATACTAATTTTGCAAAACCAACAATCTTGGGGAAATCGTCTCTACAACCTTTCAGAAAACAATCCGTAGTTAGACAACCAACTGCATTTAAATCTGAACGTTCAAAATCTTCAAAACCACGGTTTCCCTCCCAAGTTGTTGAGAATAATCATTTGATAAAACCAGTCACTCCACATTCCTGGCCTAAGAATAATGCTTCTGTTTCGGTTAAGCATGTTTCTGTTAAACCTGTTTCTGTTATACTTGTTTTTGTTAAACCTCAACTTGTGGCTACTCCTGGCAAATCTAGGATTAGTTCGAACACTGTGTCTAAATTGAGCATTAAAAGTAAAGATTCATATGATTCAAATGACACGTACAAGAACTGTGATCTAGAAAAGGCTAGGAAAAGGGCACTTCTTCAAAAGGATGGAATCTTAGGTTCATGACCTAGTGTATCACCTTCGACTGTATTACTGAACACTACCTGTAGTAGCAAACCAAAACCTAAGTTAACTCAACAAACAGTTAGAAATAAACCCGTTGATCTAAATGTAAACTGTCAGAAACCTAATAGGTGGATCCATATAGGACGCAGACTCTTCCCAAAAGAAGTTTCAACATCCCCTAGATCTAACCTTAGATGGATACCAACGGGTAGGATTTTCAAAACTGTTAGTCTTAGGTGGATTCCAACAGGCAAGATACTAAGTAGTTGCACCAAAACAAGTGGGATACCAACACCATCGATCCCTGAGGCAGGAAAGGAAATCATCAAAATAGCATGTTCAGGTGTCAAGAAGATAATTGACACTACATCTTTATGCTTCTAACATCTGGAACCTAGTTACACTTGGGGATCCATGTTTTTCTCTTTCTTGCCCCGTTCTATTTTTCTATGCAGGTACAACAGCTATGGCTCCTACTGCAAAACAGCGTAGGACCCGTTTCTCACCGTCAAAAATATCATGATCCATCAGCTGTTCCACCATTGTACTTAATCGTCATGAATTGGAAACATTGCTTGCTCCTCTGGTTAAAGATTCTGCCAAAAGTCGTGCTTCAGATGTATCGAATGTTTCCGCTGCACAGCCGATAATACTCTAATTTCAGATACACCTGAATCTACAACAACAACTGTAACAACCCCAATTTCGTGATACGCAGCGGAATTCAAACTGGGTGTTACTTCATGGCACAACAGTCATAACAATAGAAAACGTACTCTAATGGAGTCGTTTCAAAAGATTTATCATTCGATTTGTATAAATATCAGAGTTTACAAAAATGAGGTTCCAGATGGTTCCAAGTTTACAAAATACATTAAATTGGTTTTCGAATGATAATAAAATTTATAGCCTTCTTGATCTAGTCCTTGCTCTTCCGTGCCAGCTTCCCACATTATGGACCTGAAATACATGCTTAAAACTGTCAACACAAAGGTTGAGTGAATTCATAGAGTTTGTTTGATGGTTGAACACATTATGTTTGTAGTGTGAGTTATAAATTCACACCAATGGTTTGAAAACCAAAACAGTTATTATTAGACTAAGCATCATGCAATCAAGGCGTTAACGTGTTCCAAAATTAATTGGAGAAAATGTCGGTGCGTGCCCTATCAGGTAAAATTGCCGTTTTTACCAATGTTACTCAAATATAGTGTGTTTGTTTGCCTTTAATGGGGCCAACACAAACGGGATTCGTCAATCCCAATAGATCTATTCACAATATTCGCGCCCACTCTCACATAGTGATTAATGATTCATGATTAAGGGACTTAAGTTTGGCAAATGCGGAAACTTAGTGCTAATAACAATCAGATAAGTATATAGTTTGAAAGCAATGTGTTTGGTTTAAAATAAAGCATGTATCTCCCTCAAGGGTTTGTAAAACAATTAAGTAATTGAAAGTGGGGCTATGAACTCACCTTAAAAATGATATCACAACGTATAACGGGATCGATGGATAAGCCTGGAAGTCTCTACGCATAACCTAGAATATGATGTCAACTCTTAGGTTCAGAATAATGCCTAAGAGAACATGAACGAGCCTATATATGCATTTATATAGATTATGATGTAGTATTTTTATGTTTTTTTATAGAAATTGTTTTAGTTTTTATATCTCGTACTACCGTTTGGGCCATCATAATTCAGAGGTCATGCAGTAAACGTTCGAGGAGCTAGGACACTTTAATTCGTAAATCCAGCAACTCGTCGATTCGTTTACCCAAATGAACCCCTCACATGAAGTTCCCTAGTGTTGTAGTGCTCAATACGTAAAACATGGATTTTGATTACTTGATTATTATATATTAAGAGTTTATAATTTTAATAAATAAACTAACAAGTTTATAAGTATTTAAATAAGTTTGAGTCTTATAAATACTTACCTTAATATAGGACACTTGTGTATTATGGAAAAATAAAATATTAGCGGAGCTTCGACGTAGAATTTGCAATCTTCGAAAACCCAAGGGTATTAGAAGATTATAACAACGCCTTCTTGAGAACCCGAAGAAGAAATGAAGATTATAAAAACGTCTTTTTGGAGACTTGAAGTTATTTGAAGATTATAACGACTCTTTCTTGAAAACTTCCAAGAACGAAAATCAAACGCTAGTTTTCTTCAAGAACACATGAATGTTCTTACAAGATCTATAAGAAATGCCTTAGGTTTAGGACTTTAGATGTTAAGAAGGGGTGGTGCAAGAAATTATGAAGGTTTTGCTTGGTATTTATAGGATGAGAAAAATAGTTAACTACATATTAGGTTAAAAACTAACCATGGTTAAGTTATATACTTGGCAAGATCTTAGGAATGAATGGACATAATCAAACCATGTGTCTAGGAGGCTTCCTTGAGAAGCTTCATGAGGAGGTTAAGAGTTTTGGTTTTTCATCTTGTATTTACGGAGTGAGTTTTAGTCCCGAAAATCGCTAACGGTAACTATTTAATTCATGAAACGTAAAATCGGGTATCGTAAAAATATGAAACTTATAGGAATGATTAAACTCATCATTATAATCCATCTAAATATATAAAATGAGTGATAAGTCTTATTGGGTGCAAAAACGCTGCTTAAAACTGGAAATACGGGTAAAAAACGCGTAATTCGCAGTTTATCAGAAAAGAACGAAATTTCAGGGAAATGACCGTGAATTTATTTAGAGTAGACTAAAATTAATCTAAAAGTGATATGAGATGTCAAAATGTGGTTTTCGTCATACGCAGGATAACTTAACAGTTATTCGTGAAGTTTAAAAGTTACGCGATTTAAGCAAAAATGTAGAACGTACAAGCTTAATTTCTTTATGGTCAAAGGAGGAGGGAAATATGTTTGACTTTTCAAAAAAATGTAAAAGTGTCAAAAACATATTAGAAACACAGTGCAGGAATCATTAAGTCTAGATGTAAGTAGAATTGTTTAAAACGTAAGTTTAGTTTTGTTCTGCGCTGGGCTTATTTGGTAACATAAAAATAAATCTTAAAAATTCTCAAATTAATCATGAGTGATCTAAAAATTCATCTGATGAGAGGAAAATTGTCAGAGTTGATTTTCGTTATGCGCTGGATGTTTAAATGGTGTTCCGACCAAAATAAAACTTTAAGACGATGTTTTCTTAATAACTTTTGCGAAAATAATCTAACGATGGTCGAACTCTCAAGTTATTACTAAAATAATTTATCTTACGAGAATGTGGATTAAAAATTTTAAGGGATGAATAGTGAAAGTGAATAGTAAAAGTGAATAGTAATTTTTCAAAAATATGAAAAGTAACTCGAAAAATGCGGGTTGTTACAGTCTCACTACCTTAATGGGAATTCTGTCCCGGAATTCAATGTGTGTTATCCGATGTTGAAATGTCTAGGAAAATGAGGGTGTATACGCCAAATTCTAATCTTTGTGTTCTCAAGTTTCTAGTCATAGAATGTATTATGTACCATGTGGCTTAAGTTGATAACCTAAAGGGTTTTGTTAAAATCTTATAGAGTCCAATATACCTAAAGTTTGGCTTTTCCCGATTCTCAAAACGAATCATATCTTATTGTATCGAGGCTATCAATAAAACCTTAATTTCCAACATGGAGTTTTTGGTGATAGTGTGCGGTATGGAGCCTAATTTGTATTTGCATGGTTTCCTTAGTTGTTTCGTGGGTGATCTCTGAACACCTTAGTCCAGCAAATGGTTAACTAACACTTTCGTCTATATAGTGCCTCAAAATGGAATAGTTTTGTTGTTGTTAGGGTAATTGTTGTTAATCAAAGGTGTAAGATATTGTTGATGTGGAATGGTTTGTAATGATGTGAAAACTGTCATTGTAGGGAAAGTCTTGCTAGTGGCAAGTGGTTATCCAAACCATTTCCAAAGTTGATCATGTCTTAGGTGGTTTCGGGATGAAGGCTATATCGTATAGTGTTTATGTCTACTAGTGTTTGATAGAAACGTGGTATTGTGAAGTTTTACATACTGAATTTCAATGGGGTTCAGATAATGATGTGATATGTTGACTATTAGAAGAGTGTAGCGTACGCTTACCATTATTCTTAGGTAGAGATGTCAAGTTTGTTTTAAAATAGAAAGTGAATTTTAAAGGAATATGGCGGAATGATATCCTTGAATCCTAATCAGGCTAGTACTTCTAAGAAATGACGAGAAGATTTGATGACTATCCCAAGATAGTAGTTCAGATTATCTCATGTATGAAAATTTCAAGAATGAAATTTGGTAGTATAAATAAGATGTTAAGATCTTGCTGAGTGGTAAAACACTATCGCGTCTCTAGATCTTTTTAATGAATTCTGGTGGTTTATCGAGTTTAAGTAGGAAATTAACCTGAATATAACCCTTGTATAACTATTCTAAGTGTTTGAAAATTTTAAGTCGAACATAGTTAATCAGACTATGTTCCACTATCCCAAGGTTAAATATAGGTGATTAGGCTATATTTAGCCGAGGTTCGATAAATTTTTCAAATACCTAAATTAGGTATACTTGTGATATGTTCATAGCTTTTGAGAAATTGTCCACTAAGCAAAGGCGATATCAAACCATTCAGTTGCAAGTCCTGGCCATAAAAGACTTGTAACCTATGTTTTCACATTCCATTGCATAGAAGATAGAATGGGTAGATACGTGTGGAAGGGAAATCTTAAGTAATTCTAAAATAGTCTATACTTGGCTAGAATCACGAACTTTTAACAAGGAAGGTTTCAGAAGAGAATTTTGATGAATGTAGAGAAAGTTGCTGAACTTCGGCTTTTGTAGATGATGAGTCAGTTTATCTTTTAGAAATCCTATTTCTTGTATTTCCATTAGGGAAATTGATAGACTGTGACGGGTTTCATGTAAAACAATATCATATAATGTTTATAAGATAATTTTTAGAGACTATTGTATAACTTACAATATCTGAGGAGTAGTTGAGACCATTGGGCAACTCACAATGTCTGAGAAATAGTTAAGACCATTGTGTAACTCACAACTTCTAGGAAATAATAGAGACCATTGTACAACTCACAATGTCTAAGAAATGATGGAGAGATCATTGTGTAACCCACAATGTCTTGAGAAATGATAGAGAGATCATTGTGTAACCCACAATGTCTTGAGAAATAAATGAGACCACTGTAGGATTTACAGTATTTGAGAATGTAATAGAGACCATTGTAGGATTTACAGTGTCTGAGAATGTAATAGAGACCACTGTAGGATTTACAGTGTTTGAGAATGTAATAGAGACCGCTGTATCTCACAGTGTCTTGAAAAAAAGAATGAGACCATTGTATCTCACAATGTCTGGGATGTAGGAAGGACCATTGTAGTCAGTTACAATGTCTTGGAGGAAGTTTCATAATCCTAAAATGCATGAGTATATGCATGATTGGGAGATTGGGAAAATATGATTGTGCCGTAATGCCTTAGAATAGGCATACGCAAATATGTTTAGTCTATCGTTTAGCTAGAATGATTGAAAATATGTCCAGTGTATATATCAATATACTAGTATGTTTGTATAGCTTAAAATGCCTAAAAGTCACATAATCGTCTGGAGGATGGAAGGCACGGAGAACGGAAGGCTATAAAATAATTTTGTTTGTAAAAGTAGTTATAGTTTAAGTCTCAATTAGACCCGTTTCTCTATAACTATGGCTCTGATACCAATCTGTAACACCCCCAATTTCGTGATACGCAGCGGAATTCAAACTGGGTGTTACTTCATGGCACAACAGTCATAACAATAGAAAACATACTCTAATGGAGTCGTTTCAAAAGATTTATCATTCGATTTGTATAAATATCAGAGTTTACAAAAATGAGGTTCCAGATGGTTCCAAGTTTACAAAATACATTAAATTGGTTTTCGAATGATAATAAAATTTATAGCCTTCTTGATCTAGTCCTTGCTCTTCCGTGCCAGCTTCCGACATTATGGACCTGAAATACATGCTTAAAACTGTCAACACAAAGGTTGAGTGAATTCATAGAGTTTGTTTGATGGTTGAACACATTATGTTTGTAGTGTGAGTTATAAATTCACACCAATGGTTTGAAAACCAAAACAGTTATTATTAGACTAAGCATCATGCAATCAAGGCATTAACGTGTTCCAAAATTAATTGGAGAAAATGTCGGTGCGTGCCCTATCAGGTAAAATTGCCGTTTTTACCAATGTTACTCAAATATAGTGCGTTTGTTTGCCTTTAATGGGGCCAACACAAACGGGATTCGTCAATCCCAATAGATCTATTCACAATATTCGCGCCCACTCTCACATAGTGATTAATGATTCATGATTAAGGGACTTAAGTTTGGCAAATGCGGAAACTTAGTGCTAATAACAATCAGATAAGTATATAGTTTGAAAGCAATGTGTTTGGTTTAAAATAAAGCATGTATCTCCCCCAAGGGTTTGTAAAACAATTAAGTAATTGAAAGTGGGGCTATGAACTCACCTTAAAAATGATATCACAACGTATAACGGGATCGATGGATAAGCCTGGAAGTCTCTATGCATAACCTAGAATATGATGTCAACTCTTAGGTTCAGAATAATGCCTAAGAGAACATGAACGAGCCTATATATGCATTTATATAGATTATGATGTAGTATTTTTATGTTTGTTTATAGAAATTGTTTTAGTTTTTATATCTCGTACTACCGTTCGGGCCATCATAATTCAGAGGTCATGCAGTAAACGTTCGAGGAGCTAGGACACTTTAATTCGTAAATCCAGCAACTCGTCGATTCGTTTACCCAAATGAACCCCTCACATGAAGTTCCCTAGTGTTGTAGTGCTCAATACGTAAAACATGGATTTTGATTACTTGATTATTATATATTAAGAGTTTATAATTACAATAAATAAACTAACAAGTTTATAAGTATTTAAATAAGTTTGAGTCTTATAAATACTTACCTTAATATAGGACACTTGTGTATTATGGAAAAATAAAATATTAGCGGAGCTTCGACGTAGAATTTGCAATCTTCGAAAACCCAAGGGTATTAGAAGATTATAACAACGCCTTCTTGAGAACCCGAAGAAGAAATGAAGATTATAACAACGTCTTTTTGGAGACTTGAAGTTATTTGAAGATTATAACGACTCTTTCTTGAAAACTTCCAAGAACGAAAATCAAACGCTAGTTTTCTTCAAGAACACATGAATGTTCTTACAAGATCTATAAGAAATGCCTTAGGTTTAGGACTTTAGATGTTACGAAGGGGTGGTGCAAGAAATTATGAAGGTTTTGCTTGGTATTTATAGGATGAGAAAAATAGTTAACTACATATTAGGTTAAAAACTAACCATGGTTAAGTTATATACTTGGCAAGATCTTAGGAATGAATGGACATAATCAAACCATGTGTCTAGGAGGCTTCCTTGAGAAGCTTCATGAGGAGGTTAAGAGTTTTGGTTTTTCATTTTGTATTTACGGAGTGAGTTTTAGTCCCGAAAATCGCTAACGGTAACTATTTAATTCATGAAACGTAAAATCGGGTATCATAAAAATATGAAACTTATAGGAATGATTAAACTCATCATTATAATCCATCTAAATATATAAAATGAGTGATAAGTCTTATTGGGTGCAAAAACGCTGCTTAAAACTGGAAATACGGGTCAAAAACGCGTAATTCGCAGTTTATCAGAAAAGAACGAAATTTCAGGGAAATGACCGTGAATTTATTTAGAGTAGACTAAAATTAATCTAAAAGTGATATGAGATGTCAAAATGTGGTTTTCGTCATACGCAGGATAACTTAACAGTTATTCGTGAAGTTTAAAAGTTACGCGATTTAAGCAAAAATGTAGAACGTACAAGCTTAATTTCTTTATGGTCAAAGGAGGAGGGAAATATGTTTGACTTTTCCAAAAAATGTAAAAGTGTCAAAAACATATTAGAAACACAGTGCAGGAATCGTTAAGTCTAGATGTAAGTAAAATTGTTTAAAACGTAAGTTTAGTTTTGTTCTGCGCTGAGCTTATTTGGTAACATAAAAATAAATCTTAAAAATTCTCAAATTAATCATGAGTGATCTAAAAATTCATTTGATGAGAGGAAAATTGTCAGAGTTGATTTTCGTTATGCGCGGGATGTTTAAATGGTGTTCCGACCAAAATGAAACTTTAAGACGATGTTTTCTTAATAAGTTTTGCGAAAATGATCTAACGATGGTCGAACTCTCAAGTTATTACTAAAATAATTTATCTTACGAGAATGTGGATTAAAAATTTTAAGGGATGAATAGTGAAAGTGAATAGTAAAAGTGAATAGTAATTTTTCAAAAATATGAAAAGTAACTCGAAAAATGTGGGTTGTTACAACAACCAAATCTTCTATAACAGAAGATCAAACTGCTTCCAACCACAATGACACAGCTGATGATCAACATAATGAACAAAGATGTTTTATCAGCAGTTGATTCTCACGAGATATTTATGGGACTTCACACTTGTTCGATCAATTGGACATACATGGTTTCGCTGTCTCCTTATACATGGTTTCGCTGTCTTCAATTCATCATCAACATACGTGGTGTATGATTCTGAATCATTGAAAACATCGAGGTGGTCATTGCTTCGTTGTTCCTCTACATGATCCTTTGCGAAAACCCAATGCCTTCTTGAATTTCTTCAATTAGGGGGAAGAAATAAGACGATATGTGGCTCAAACGTCTCACTTTGGAATTATCGTCTCAATTTCATGGGTGATCTTGTGTGAAGTTACCCAAATATGATGTTATGATGCCTCACACACGGTCTTGGTATCGAATTCTTGCATATTCACAGGTGATAAGTATTCCGAAAGACCACAACATTCAGGGGAAAGTCGTTTCATTTCGTCTTTCGTGGTTTGTTTGGTGTGATGCGTCTACATACGTGAGAAGATCTTGTTGAGTTCTGGCATGGTACCCTCGAACGGATCTTCCGCAATAAGTCAGATTTTCTTTGTGTGGTTTACTGCTCATCTACAAATTCCGCTGCATACTGAAACCTTCAAAAGTTAGAGGAAATGTAGACTTCATCAAAGTCTCAAATCTACTAAAGACAGTTGTCAATTTGGGGGGAAGCTGATTCTGAAACTTCTTCACAATGGCTTCTGAGTATAACAGCTTAGAACCCGGTCACAACCGTTTAAACTTCCCTCAACCCCCATCATCAGCTGAACAAAGCCCCCAGCTCACTCATCAACAAATGGAAAGGTTATTTGATCCTCTATTCAGTGACGATATTGATGAACGTGCTCCAGGTGTATCCACTGTTTCCGCTGCTCTACCTGATAATACTCTTATACCTGATACACCTGCTACAACAACTACTGTTGAAGAAGCACCACCAGTTGACTCCACCACAACAGTTGAACAAACCGCTTCCAACAATGATGAACCGGCTGATGATGTTCTTAATGAAGTACCCCCACCTGCAGATTTTGATCCAAATGCGTTCTTTAACCCGTTTGCTAATGACACTGCTGCACCTAATGTCGCGGAATCATCAACAAACCATTTGAATCCTCAGAATCTGCACAATGTATACCAACATCAACCCTCTACACATCGATGGACAAAAGACCATCCTCTGGCAAATATTATTGGCAACCCGAATCAACCAGTCGTTACAAGACAACGTCTTCAAACAGATGGTGAACATTGCATTTATGCACTCACTGTCTGCCAATCTGAGCCTAAAAACATTAAAGACGCAATGACAAAAGACAACTGGATTGAATCCATGCAAGAAGAACTCAACCAATTCAAACGTCTTGAAGTATGGGAACTGGTTGAAAGACCAACAGGGGTCTACGTCATTGGTCTCAAATGGATTTGGAAAAACAAATTGGATGCTGAAGGGAACGTAATCCGAAACAAGTCACGTCTAGTTGCTAAGGTCAGGAAGAGGGAATAGACTTTGAAGAATCTTTTGCTCCGGTTGCTCGTCTTGAGGCTGTTCGGATATTTCTCGCGTTCGCGGCTCAAATGAATATGACGGTCTATCAGATGGATGTCAAAACTGCGTTTCTTAATGGACAACTTAAAGAAATGGTTTATGTCAGCCAACCAGATGGATTCGTTGATCCTGAGTTCCCGAACCATGTCTACAAACTCAACAAAGCTCTGTATGGTCTCAAACAAGCTCCTCGGGCATGGTACGATAAGCTATCATCTTTCCTCATTGCTAATAATTTCACCAAAGGTTCGGTCGACCCTACTCTTTTTATACAATATCACGGGGCACATATCTTAATTGTTCAAATTTACGTTGATGACATCATTTTTGGGTCTACACATAAAAAGTACTCAATCGCTTTTGCAAAACTAATGAAGAAAAATTTTGAAATGTCCATGATGGGTGAACTTACGTTCTTTCTAGGACTGCAAGTTCATCAATCACCCCGTGGTATTTTCTTGAGTCAGTCCAAATATGCCCTTGAATTGTTAAACAAATTTGGAATGAAAACCTGTGACACTTATGCCACACCAATGACTCATACCAAGAAGCTAGACGCTAATTTACATGGGAAATTAGTTGACCCTACCAAATACCGAAGTATTATTGGGTCTCTCATGTATCTAACAGCTAGCAGACCTGATATTGTATTTGCCGTTTATCTATGCTCCCGTTATCAGTCGCGACCAACTGAAACCCACCTCTCTAAGGCTAAAAGAATCCTTCGATACATCAAGGGAACCATTAACTTGGGGATCTGGTATCCGAAGGATTCTGGTTTTGAACTAATCGGTTTTTTAGACGCTGACCACGCAGGATGCTTAGACTCAAGGAAAAGTACTTCAGGAGCACTACAATTTCTTGGTGATAAACTGGTGTCCTGGCAATCAAAGAAGCAGGATTGTACATCGCTGTCATCAACCGAAGCAGAATATATAGCCATGTCCGCGTGTTGTGCTCAAGTCATCTGGATGAGAACATAACTCAAAGACTATGGTTACGTATTTGACATAATCCCGATGTACTGCGAAAATCGGAGTGCCATTGCGATCTCGTGCAACTCAGTTCAGCATTCGAAATCAAAGCACATCGATCTTCGCTATCATTTCATCAAGGACCATGTTGAACAGGGTACAGTTGAATTATACTTCGTGGGTACAGAATACCAATTGGCAGATCTTCTCACCAAAGCCTTGCCTCCCGCTAGGTTTAATGAGTTGGTCCACCGAATTGGTATGAGGTGTTTGACTCAAGAGGAATTTGATGACCTCTTAAAACAGTCTTAAAAAACCTGTCAAACACCAAAATCTATTTTGTAAATATTTTTCAAAAACAAAATATAAAAATATAAAACCTGATAAAACAACAAAAATATTCTTCTATCTATTTTTTTCTTTCAACATGGCAAGTACATTTCTTCCGTCAACACTTTAATCCTTCAAAATTCAGTATTTTTCCGATCAAGTGTTGAGAGGGAGAAAATAAATACTTAACTGTTTCAAAATATCTGTGTATTTGCATGTTATCCTATCTCGGTTGTTTCTTTTATCAATGGTGGTAAATTTTCTGGTTCATTGACACTCCTCGGACTAAAATTTATAACCTTTCATTATTTTTCTTAAGTCAAATGGGAGTGTCGTCAAGTTTCTTTCTTAAAATCTTTCGTTTGGTAACCAAAATGGAAGTTAAATGGCTTTGGATGAAAAAGGAAAAGGTGGAGGGACCAAAACTGTCAAAATCTTAAAGTCATTTTAATAAAATCACCCCACCTAACTAATCACTTCACATTTATTACTCTAAACCTAATATCATCCTACGCCTAAAATTCAATCCTCATTTCTGTGTATTGGATCATCATTTTGTAAGTTGTTTCATAATCTTAACGTGTCTTTAAACATTGGTTTTGATTTTTACGTGAATCCAACGGTCAAAACGTTGTATAAGCTTGTTTTTGTGTTCTACGCATATGCGTATTGATATGTGCTAAAACACATATCATTTCTTTATCAAATATGACCCAAAATAACCAAGAAAGAGCCGTTTATTGCCTAATATTTGCTATTTTCTTGAGTTTATGCTTGTGCAGGTACGGATATGACAAATCAGACAAAAGAAAGCCAAAACCGAAGAAAACTGGGCACGAGAGAGAGAAGAGTGCAAAAGCCGAGGTCGGGAAAAGAATTATCAAGCCGGATCCTTTTTATGCTCAAAAAGTCAAAATTCAACCCTCAAAAATTAACAAAAGTCAAGAAAAGCCCTTGGAGTATATTTTGGATGATTGACAAGAATGGTCCTTGAAGAATCCGAAATTACAACTTTGGTCCTTGATACTATCCTAAATTTATATTACTAAACCTTTACACAAACCTTTACCCATTTATACCAAACCAAGCCCATCACCTATAATAACCCAAGCCCGTTTACATTACTACCCATGGTCAAAAGAGTTAAAACCGGTCAATTCACCCATTTATCCCCACAGGTCAAACTTTACCCAAACGGTCAAACAATAAAATAAACAAACACCCCTGAAACCAGCGCGCCCAAATACAAAGCAGTTACTGTGCTTCTCCAAAAAAATCACCATTTACCCTTATCATCCCACAAATTAACCCCAACTTAAAATTGCTTCCAGAAGCTCCTGACGCACGTGTCAGAGGTGTGACAGCACTAGGATCGCCAAGGTGTACAAAAGGAGTGCTCTCATTGGTGCAAACACATCACACCATTGATCAAACGGCCAAGAATGAATGGGATGACAAGAGGAATGATCAAGGGTCGAGATTAGATCTCCCAGAAGCTTCTGAAGCCAAGCCAAGCTCTCCTCATCAGGCTATATAAAGCCCTTTCATCACAATGTAGAATCTGTCCAATTTCTCAAGCTTTAGAGGAATTTTGACCTTTTATTTTCATGTCATTTAATCGTTTTCATAGTGTAATTGTTTATGTTCAAATGTAATTTCATTTCAATCAATGTAAGTTCACTTTTGATTTAATGCAATTTAAGTTTACTTTGTTAAAATTCATTTGTTCCAAATCCATTTTTCAGCTTTCAAGTACTGCTCATTTAAGCTCATATAAGCTTGTTAAAGCTTGTATGAGCTCACTTTTCTCTTAACTGTTCTTAAAAACCATTTTCTTCAAAAGTCAACATTAGTCAAAGTTGAGAGTCAAATATGTTTCAAGCGTGATTTCTGGATAAATTTGTTAACTAGATTTAGTTTATGGTTTAGTTGTTCATTGTAACTCATTTTAAATCAGAATCCTTCCAGTTTCTATAGTTTAGTGCATTGTTAACCATTTAAGGGAGTGTTTGGGTTATTGAGGTTTTAGAAGAATTAGTGATAGTTTATTGATGTAAAAAGGTTTTTGGGATTTGTTAGCTGGTTGTCAAGTCTAATTGATCATAATTTTAAGTTTTTAAAATCAGTTATGGTGTTTTGTATTATGATTTATGCTGATAATGTCACTTTGTTTCATGATTGCATTTTGTATTCTGCTATTTGGATTTGAGTTCAATGTGTGCATTTTAGCTTCTTAAGTTGCTTTAGTGGTAGATTATAGTTGTAAAGATCAGAGCCTAACTTAGGAGCTTGATAGAAGAAGTTTATCAGATCTGCGATTTATCCTTTAAGACTGCATTAGATTGTTCTCTGCACTGCTTATCAGACCCTTGTTCTGCTAATCTTGAGCTTATTCTATGGTGTTCATTGTTTGATATTAGCTTCTTTAGGTAGCTTTAGGTCTAGATTTCACTCATTTACCTTTAGATAGATCCCTAGAGCTTTTCAGTAGAGTTAAAACAGGTCTGCATGTAGCATTTTCCATTCTAATTGCTGCTATTTCAGTTTGCTAGTGTCCCAATCCCTTGTAGTTTTAGATTTTTAATTCTCTCATTATAAGTCACTTTTAGCTGAAATTTTGAACATCTGATCTCTGGTTGGTTGTCTACTGCTAGGTCATTTTAGTCTAATTTTAGGAATTTTTCTAGCTAGCTTAATCTAGGCTTAAAGTAGCTAGTTAGGGCCGTTTGGCATAGTAGAGTTAGAACATGATATGTAGCTTTTATGCCTCTAGCTTGTGCTATTTAAGTTCAATTCAGTTGCAGAAGGCTTATATCAGTTAGTTTAGGTCATTTTGAGCTTTAGTTAGCTTATAGTAGCTTATAGGTAGCTTATTGCTTATTTTCATGTGCTTATTTCATCAGTTTCATGCCCATTTGCTTAATCTGCCATAGTTAGCTGTTTCTGTTATTTTTCATGGATTCTCAGTATCATTTTATACTTATCTGGAAGTTTTCATAATTTTCTCAGTTTATTTGCTATTTTTCTGCATTTTAATACATTTTCTAGCATTTTTAAATAGCATTTAACCCTTATAATTCATAAAATGTTCAAAAAAATGAAATTTAAATTTTCTTAGTTTTAGAAAAATAAAAGTGTCTTAAAAAGTATTTTTCAAGATTTTTCCTAGTTATTTTAGTATTTTCTAGGAATTTAATTAGTTTTTAATAGTATTAAATTCATAATAAATAGAGAAAAAGTCAAAAAAATGTGATTCCAGTTTTGAAAAATCTTTTTAGTTAAATTTGATTTTTGAAAAGTTGTTTTGTAATTTTCTTGCATATTTTCCTAATTTTTAGTACTTTAAGTCTATTTTAAATGTCTTAAATTAGTTTTTAATTCAAATTAAATCAAGAAAAGCCTAAAAAATAGTTTTAATTTCCAAATAACTTTTAAATGTCATTTTTACCTGTAGAAAAATAGTAGTTCATTTTTATGGGTTAAACTAGAGTAGTTTGCTTTTTATTCGCGTTTTATTAATTACGTTTTTCGCGTTTTTAGTTTTAAAATTGCATACTTAGTTGTATTTACTTGTTTTCATCATAGATTCTGTAGTTTTTATTGCTTCCCTTTACTATTGCTTATCCCGTAGTTTAGAAATCCTCAAAAATCCTTATTACCCATTCGAATTCCGAATCACGCGACGTGAGTTGTTTACTCCATTCATCCCTCGTTGGGAAAACGACCCGGGAAATACATACCTTTGTATTTCTTCGGAAAATATCTTGTGTACGAAAACGACAAATCAAAAAATGGCGCCGTTGCCGGGGAGGGCTTGTAGTGAGTTTTCGTATTCCGTCTCGATTCGCGGTTTTTGAAGATCCTTCCTCGAGAAGTTACCGTTTTGTTCTTGTACATATTACTTTTATAAAAACCCAAAAAATATTTTCCTTTTCAAAATTTGTTTTCCTTCTATGTTTTCTATCTTTAAAAACCCAAAAATAATCTTCGTTTTCCTCTGAAATGTTTAATTCTTTTCTCTTTACCCTCTAAATTGTTTAATTCTCCACAATGCTCGATTTCGCACCCTTTAATCCCCATGATCCTCGGACCATGGAGGATTTCTATCATCCATCGCTTATCGGTCGAGGAGGACCGATCGTTCCGGGAACGAAGTTTAGATTGAAAAATCATATGGTTCGATTGCTTCGACAACATTGCCAATTTCATGACGAAAATGCAAACGAGCACTTGAACAAGTTTTTATCTATCACTCAAACCATGAAGCAACGTGGCATTTCTCAAGATGATATCCGATTGAATCTCTTCCCCTTCTATTTAACCCACGAAGCCGAATCTTGGTTTTATACCCTTGAAAAACATTCAATTCATACTTGGGAAGAGATGTTTCGCAAGTTTCTTTCAAAATACTTTCCATATTCGAAAACGATGCAGCTAAGGAAAGAAATTCTTAATTTCCAGCAATTACCCAAGGAATCCGTATTTGAAGCTTGGGAAAGATTCAAATCGTTATTACAGAAATGTCCCGATCACCGAATTTTGCTTCTTGATCAGATCCTAACCTTTTATCATGGTATCACTACGATTGATCGAGACAAAATCATGTTGGCAGCTGGTGGAAATCTCATGCGGAAGACACCTCAAGAAGCTTACGATTTGATCGAGAATATGACACAACATCATTATCAGTGGGATGGTGACGTTCCTTACGATTCTACCACTATATTATGTGATCATTATTCCGAGAAAATTTCCGTTATGAGTGCTCAAATTGACGTCTTTGGCAAGCAAGAAAGCTATATCAGTCAACAAAGATCGAGTCATCCACCACCCACCTTTTACTATTCCGACTCTGACGATAGTGATGATGATGAACCATTTGAAGAAGAGAACTTAAAGATTGATGACGAATCTTCGAGTGGCAATCCCACTCCCATTTCTGATCCTACCATTTCCGACTCTTCCCTTTCTCTCACGCCGGTTGAGAGAAGTGACGTCGTTTTGGAAGAAGTCGATGATCCAATTTCGCCGGAAATTCTTGAAACCGATTGCGATCCGGGGGGAGATGTTCCTTTATTAGAAAAGATGTTTTACGATGAACCATCACCTTTTCTTCCCCCGAAGGAAGATAACGTTGAAGAATTTAAGCCGTCAGATCCTCCGGAGCTCGAGCTCAAGGATTATGTTCCCGAATTTGAGAGTTTTATCTTTGATACGGCAGAGGAGAGTAGTGGCAATCCCACTTCTCATCCCGATCTTTCTCTTACGACTTATGAGTTGTTTTTCTTTGATATCGATCATACGGAAGAGACGAGTCGTGGCAGCGCCACTTCTCATTCTTATTTCTCTCTTCCCGAGTATGATTCGTTTTGTTTCGAGGAGTTCTCCGGTGAACTCTCTCATGTCATATCTCCTCCAGAGTATGATCATTTCTACTTCGATCATGAGAAAGATTTTAGTTTGGAGGAAGAGCAGCTCTCTCAAAAGAGTTTCGCTATTGATGACATCACCCCACCTCTTCCTCCCGATATTTTTGAAAATCACCCAACGAGCTTAAATGATCAAATTCAAATTAAAGATTATATTAAATTTACTTTTGAAGATGAAGAATGGATCCTTATCATTATCAAAATCTTTATTCCATTTCTTCCATATAATGTGATTTATCCTCTTCTTCACTCTTGCGGGAGTGAGGATACCATCTTTGCCCCCGGTATCACCGCTTTTCCTTTTTAAGAACCGTGGGTATCTCATCGGAGTGGAACTTTCTTATGTTTCAATGTTTATCCAAACCTCTTGAACGAAAGTCCGATGGAGTTATCTTTTCCACTTGCTTCCCCAAGGACAAATGAATTCGGGGCGGGTCAAGCTAACGACTCGATAACAAAACAAGCGTTTCTATCTTCTTTCTATTTTCTAATAAGTGACGTGAAGGGGTTAGCCTCTTCGATTTCTCGTGTTTGGTTGTTTGTGATGTTTTGTCTAGGATTTTCCCGATATGAAGACTCTCGTGCTCGAAGTTTGTCTTTTCTCCACTCGAGTTTCATGTTCGTTGCTGAAGGAAATCCGATATCCGAAATCTTATCGACTAACGTTTATCTTTTAGCATACTTAATAAACGGCTTTTAGATTTTCGTTGATACCCTTGCCTTTAAACATTGAGGACAATGTTTCGTTTTAGTCTGGGGTGGGTAATGTTCGATTTGATTTGACCGCACTTGCTTATTTTTGTCATGTACTCTCGCAACCCCGTTTTTCCTTAGAAAATGAAAAAAATTGTGCAAAAATGAGAAAATTTAAATTTTTTGTAAGCTTTTGTTAGTTTTATGATCGAAAAGTTCTTGCTAGTCTCTTAGAAGTTACTTTAAATATGCGTTTTTCTTGACATAGCCTTTGCTAATTGCTTAGACAAGAGGCTATAAAATGCGATTCTAGCTCACAAGGCCAAGAATTTGCAAGTCTCCCTAAGTGATTTTATATATGCGAAGCTTTGAAAAGATTTGCTAGTTTCTAATAAGTGACTTTGAAAATGCGAGGCTTGAGATTATTTGACGAAGCAATTGCTAAGTTAATATATGTTTTGACACCTTGTTGACTTTCCGCTGGTGAGAGTAGGAATAGAATTCTGACTTGACCGGGCGTGTTGAGCCCTAGCTTGTTCCCTTAACCATAGGTAATCTAAAAAATTATCGGCTAAGCATCCGCGGATCTCAGTATTTGGGATTTTAAATTTGCGGAGATCGAGAAATGATAGAGTTACTTATGAGTTTAGATGCTAAGCGTGGAGTAGTTGGTTCTCTTTAGAGCCCATCGAAGGTACTTATGGCTCTTTGTTCCCACAAAATTGTTTCACCCCATATATGTTTAATAAATAATTAGAGATGTTGAGTTTTTGGCGATAGTTAGTTCTTTATCTTCTTAAAAGAATCTTTGTTTTAAAAATTGGGTACACATCAAGGATCCGTAATAAATAAGTAATAAGTAATAAGTAAAGTTATGAGCTGCGGTTCGAGATCGGACCCTTGGATCTTTAGCCAGGATTGAGTGAGGTCTTGGTCTAACCAACTGGGATCCTCATTTCATGAAGCCTATAGTCTTGGAATTACCCCGTGAAGCTCCGTGGTTCATAGCTCATATAAGTAAAAAGTATAAGTGCAAAAAAAAAAAAAAAAAAAAAAAAAAAAAAAAAAAAAAAAAAAAAGTGAAAAAAAAGAAGAAAAAAAGTGAAAAAAAAATGATGATGAAAAAAAAATAATAAAAAAATAAAAAATGAAAAAGTCAAAAATATAAGTGAATAAAAATTCCTTGATGTGGACCTCATTTTTGAGACAATGGTTCTTGAGTGAAGATGGATAACTAATTAGCGACTTAGCTTTATATCTTTATCGGAATAAAAATTATCGAAATGAGAAATTTGAAGAAATTCATTTCTCACAAAAATAAATAAATCTAGAGGAAAATAGGAAAATGGGAGCAAACAGTAATTACACAAGTAACTTCCATGGGTAGTGTTAGCATCTAGAATCATATTTAACAATGATTTCGATTTTACGCTTAGTTTGGGGACTTGTGAAAAATCAGGGACGATGTATTCTATCCGTATGGTCATTTCACGCTGTGTTGTGTTTCCTACTCCGTGATCCTAATGTGTCGTTTGAAAAATGTTGGAGTTATTGATCGACATGAAAGTTCAACAAACCGTCGCTCATAATTGGAATGTGCTTAATCGTAATATCTATATGTGAATTAAAAGGTAAACGGAGCGTTTTTAGAATTAAAGGTTCTTAATCTCTTTTGAGGAATCTTTGCTACTTCTTCATAGGTTTAGTAGAAAGAGATTGAAATCTTTGGTTTTAGAAGCGTGAGTTGATTGCATTGCGTGAGGACACGACAATGGCCTCGTCTGGGGTATTTTGATATGTGCTAAAACACATATCATTTCTTTATCAAATATGACCCAAAATAACCAAGAAAGAGCCGTTTATTGCCTAATATTTGCTATTTTCTTGAGTTTATGCTTGTGCAGGTACGGATATGACAAATCAGACAAAAGAAAGCCAAAACCGAAGAAAACCGGGCACGAGAGATAGAAGAGTGCAAAAGCCGAGGTCGGGAAAAGAATTATCAAGTCGGATCCTTTTTATGCTCAAAAAGTCAAAATTCAACCCTCAGAAATTAACAAAAGTCAAGAAAAGCCCTTGGAGTATATTTTGGATGATTGACAAGAATGGTCCTTGAAGAATCTGAAATTACAACTTTGGTCCTTGATACTATCCTAAATTTATATTACTAAACCTTTACACAAACCTTTACCCATTTATACCAAACCAAGCCCATCACCTATAATAACCCAAGCCCGTTTACATTACTACCCATGGTCAAAAGAGTTAAAACCGGTCAATTCACCCATTTATCCCCACAGGTCAAACTTTACCCAAACGGTCAAACAATAAAATAAACAAACACCCCTGAAACCAGCGCGCCCAAATACAAAGCAGTTACTGTGCTTCTCCAAAAAAATCACCATTTACCCTTATCATCCCACAAATTAACCCCAACTTAAAATTGCTTCCAGAAGCTCCTGACGCACGTGTCAGAGGTGTGACAGCACTAGGATCGCCAAGGTGTACAAAAGGAGTGCTCTCATTGGTGCAAACACATCACACCATTGATCAAACGGCCAAGAATGAATGGGATGACAAGAGGAATGATCAAGGGTCGAGATTAGATCTCCCAGAAGCTTCTGAAGCCAAGCCAAGCTCTCCTCATCAGGCTATATAAAGCCCTTTCATCACAATGTAGAATCTGTCCAATTTCTCAAGCTTTAGAGGAATTTTGACCTTTTATTTTCATGTCATTTAATCGTTTTCATAGTGTAATTGTTTATGTTCAAATGTAATTTCATTTCAATCAATGTAAGTTCACTTTTGATTTAATGCAATTTAAGTTTACTTTGTTAAAATTCATTTGTTCCAAATCCATTTTTCAGCTTTCAAGTACTGCTCATTTAAGCTCATATAAGCTTGTTAAAGCTTGTATGAGCTCACTTTTCTCTTAACTGTTCTTAAAAACCATTTTCTTCAAAAGTCAACATTAGTCAAAGTTGAGAGTCAAATCTGTTTCAAGCGTGATTTCTGGATAAATTTGTTAACTAGATTCAGTTTATGGTTTAGTTGTTCATTGTAACTCATTTTAAATCAGAATCCTTCCAGTTTCTATAGTTTAGTGCATTGTTAACCATTTAAGGGAGTGTTTGGGTTATTGAGGTTTTAGAAGAATTAGTGATAGTTTAATGATGTAAAAAGGTTTTTGGGATTTGTTAGCTGGTTGTCAAGTCTAATTGATCATAATTTTAAGTTTTTAAAATCAGTTATGGTGTTTTGTATTATGATTTATGCTGATAATGTCACTTTGTTTCATGATTGCATTTTGTATTCTGCTATTTGGATTTGAGTTCAATGTGTGCATTTTAGCTTCTTAAGTTGCTTTAGTGGTAGATTATAGTTGTAAAGATCAGAGCCTAACTTAGGAGCTTGATAGAAGAAGTTTATCAGATCTGCGATTTATCCTTTAAGACTGCATTAGGTTGTTCTCTGCACTGCTTATCAGACCCTTGTTCTGCTAATCTTGAGCTTATTCTATGGTGTTCATTGTTTGATATTAGCTTCTTTAGGTAGCTTTAGGTCTAGATTTCACTCATTTACCTTTAGATAGATCCCTAGAGCTTTTCAGTAGAGTTAAAACAGGTCTGCATGTAGCATTTTCCATTCTAATTGCTGCTATTTCAGTTTGCTAGTGTCCCAATCCCTTGTAGTTTTAGATTTTTAATTCTCTCATTATAAGTCACTTTTAGCTGAAATTTTGAACATCTGATCTCTGGTTGGTTGTCTACTGCTAGGTCATTTTAGTCTAATTTTAGGAATTTTTTTAGCTAGCTTAATCTAGGCTTAAAGTAGCTAGTTAGGGCCGTTTGGCATAGTAGAGTTAGAACATGATATGTAGCTTTTATGCCTCTAGCTTGTGCTATTTAGGTTCAATTCAGTTGCAGAAGGCTTATATCAGTTAGTTTAGGTCATTTTGAGCTTTAGTTAGCTTATAGTAGCTTATAGGTAGCTTATTGCTTATTTTCATGTGCTTATTTCATCAGTTTCATGCCCATTTGCTTAATCTACCATAGTTAGCTATTTCTGTTATTTTTCATGGATTCTCAGTATCATTTTATACTTATCTGGAAGTTTTCATAATTTTCTCAGTTTATTTGCTATTTTTCTGCATTTTAATACATTTTCTAGCATTTTTAAATAGCATTTAATCCTTATAATTCATAAAATGTTCAGAAAAATGCAATTTAAATTTTCTTAGTTTTAGAAAAATAAAAGTGTCTTAAAAAGTATTTTTCAAGATTTTTCCTAGTTATTTTAGTATTTTCTAGGAATTTAATTAGTTTTTAATAGTATTAAATTCATAATAAATAGAGAAAAAGTCAAAAAAATGTGATTCCAGTTTTGAAAAATATTTTTAGTTAAATTTGATTTTTGAAAAGTAGTTTTGTAATTTTCTTGCATATTTTCCTAATTTTTAGTACTTTAAGTCTATTTTAAATGTCTTAAATTAGTTTTTAATTCAAATTAAATCAAGAAAAGCCTAAAAAAATAGTTTTAATTTCCAAATAACTTTTAAATATCATTTTTACCTGTAGAAAAATAGTAGTGCATTTTTATGGGTTAAACTAGAGTAGTTTGCTTTTTATTCGCGTTTTATTAATTACGTTTTTCGCGTTTTTAGTTTTAAGATTGCATACTTAGTTGTATTTACTTGTTTTCATCATAGATTCTGTAGTTTTTATTGCTTCCCTTTACTATTGCTTATCCCGTAGTTTAGAAATCCTCAAAAATCCTTATTACCCATTCGAATCCCGAATCACGCGACGTGAGTTGTTTACTCCATTCATCCCTCGTTGGGAAAACGACCCGGGAAATACATACCTTTGTATTTCTTCGGAAAATATCTTGTGTACGAAAACGACAAATCACGTATGAACACATGATCAAGATTGTGTGTTTATGGTTAAAAGGGTAGTGTCAAAACGTCTCTAATACATCAATGATACCGTTTTAATCATCAAAACTCGCCCAGAATCACGAATTGAATGACTTTTGAAATTAGGGTTTATGCGTGGTTTTGGGTACTTTCAAATGTGAATGTTTTTTGGTCTTAAAGATTGTTGTGTGATGTTGCTATCATAGTAAATTAATGATATCCAGGCTTTAAAACAACCCAGATACACTAATTAATGGTAAATTAGAAATTAGGGTTTAACGTTCTTGAGTTTTGGGTATTTTTGATTCACTAAGATTTGGATGTTAAAACTTAGTTAACACTCTCACATGACATCTAAGACTTACCAGAAAAACTTTGGTGCAAATCCTATGGTTAAATCTCATATGCGTAATCTATGAACTATTAGGGTTTTGGTTTACGCATAAGATTTTCTACGCGTAAACTGTTTGAGAGATTTTTCTTGCCATGATCTGTTACACAATGAGTGTTTTAGTTAATAATGATGATATGATGATTTTATTTTAGGCTTGCTACTCGTAAGACTCAGAATCAAGGTTATTGAAACTCTACGCATAAGGATCACCTTACGCGTAGAAAGTTATGCGTAAGAGAAATCTTACGCGTAGCTGTTACGCGTAAGGTTCTACAAAGGGACAATGCGTATCATGTGAAGGATATGCGTAAACAGTGACTCTACGCATAAGGTCTACTCTTACGAGTAAGCCTTACGCGTAAGGTTTTTATACGCCTACGCATAAGGTCCCCTTTTCCTACGCGTAACATTTCTTACGCGTAAGTATGGACCCTACGCATAAGCTTGCGCCTACGCATATACCACTTCTGTTTACGCGTAACTTTGCCATATCAACGCCTAAGCCTTGATTGACCTTAATTATGAATTTTTACGTGTACATACTTGTAAATAAACAAATCCTATCATCACGAAACCAATAATGTCACTAATAAACTTAAACGTTTGATATGTTGTGAACTATAAGTGATAACATAAACTTTAAAACTTAAAGTTAACTAACTCACGAAACGTTTCACGACGTCATTGGACTATTGGACAAACAAGTGACTTAGGACTCGTAACAATTATTGACACTGTACATTCAATAATTAGACAATAAAAACCTTCTGTTGACTAACATTATGTCTTTCGATATGTTGGTTCTTTTGGCAATGTTATTTCAGATCACGACATGGCTGCTCAAATGAATGTGGATGCATCAGATGTTCTCACAATTGCTGATATATTCCCTAATGGCTATCCAAGGAAGATTGGAAAGAACAACCTTCGGGTTGACTTTGAAACCCTTACCTACTCAGAATCTTCCTGTTTGATTGCTACGGAGATTCTCAAGAATCATCCATACCAAAACATGCTCTCACATTCTGCTACAATACCGGAGATCTACATGCAACAGTTCTGGAATTCTATGCAGAGGATCAAAGGTCAAAGTGTAGTGACAGTGACGCTCAATCACAAACAAGTCACCATCACACATACAGACTTACGGGCTGTTCTTCTCATCCCTGACATCGAGCCAACCGACTTCTATGCCACACCTGCTGAAGAGACAGTTTTGCAATTCTTGATTGATATTGGCTATGATGAAACGTCAGGAATTATCACTAAGCATTCTCATGTGGAACTTAAAAACATTCCTCAACCGTGGAGAACCCTCTACATCATCATCACCAAGTCAGTCTCTGGTCGTGACAGTGGCTATGAGCATCCCAAGCTCATGGAGCTGCAAATATTTTGGTCATTAATCAACAAGAAGGACATCGAAATTGAAGCTCTGATATGGGATGACATGATGTCATTTCTCAAAAAACTTGTCTCAAAGATTCCCTATGTCAGATACACAAAACTGTTGATCCAGAGAGCACTTGGACTTCATCCTGATATCCCCAAGAGGCTCAATGACCCCGATAATCACGACATGTTGACTGAACCCATCCTATCAGTCAGAATCAAGGAATCGTCAACGAAGAAACAGGGTGCTGTATTACCTGATCACCTTCTGTCTAATGAAATCAAAAAGCTCGAGACATACAAAAGGTATCTGGTAGAAGTAAGAGAAGGCGAAGTTGGTCATCTCGATGAGAAGTCTTTTGGAACACCTATAAGGAGAACCAGAAGAGGCAGTGCAGGAAGTGCTGCAAGTACTGAAAGTCAAAGGAAGTTTCCCAAAAGGAATCCTCCAAGAAAAAGGATTGTTCCTACTAAGGAAGTTGTTCCTATTCCCATTCCCAAATCTGAACCGCAAAGAGAGCTGGTGGACGAAAGCTCTGAAGACACACAATCAGACGAAGAGGTCTTTCACTTTGAAACTGCAACCGACACTAATCCTTCAGTAGCCAAACCTCCCAGTCCTCCAGCTGACCTAGGAAAAGGGAAGACTCCAGTACTTGTACCTTATGATGAAAGCTCAAGCTCAGATGAAGAGCCACTGGATACATCCTACAGGAAGAAGTTCAAATTTGTTAGACTCCAACACGTGGCAAAAGAATTTGCAAAAGATCAAATGGGTGGCCCCGGAGGGTCAAGTGGTGCAGCTCAACCTTCACCAGATCCTGATGCGGTTAATCAACCCGATAAGGGAGCTGGTGCCACCACTTTGGAGCAACAACAAAAGCCCGTGGAAGAAAATATTGAGCATGACTTTGAGGAACCTGATAAAGAAAAGTCCGAGAAAGATGAGGGTGACAAGGAAAAGACTGAGACAGAAATGACTGAAGAGAAAGAAAAGTCTGGAGATGATTATGACAAGTTTCTTCTAGACAGTCCTGCTCGCTCAGAGGAGAAAACCTCTGAACCTCCAAAGGACCCAGAGTCTCCTCATGTCTCTTCATCATCATATTCATCTTCTCATTCTTCACCACCACCATCAAAAAGATCAACCAAATCAACATCCAAATCAGTGAAGAAGCCAACTCGATCTTGGATTTCTCAGACTCATAAAAGAATTATGAATGCTGTCAAACAGGTCAGAAAGAAAGACGTGCTCTTCAAGAAAATGAATTTCTTCGCTGATCAGATACAGTATCTTCATGACAAGAATGACGAGATGAAATTTGAAAGGGAGTATGTCCAGAAGCTCATGAAAGATGATCTTCAAGGGAAAATGGACGAAATGATCAAAGGGTACACTCATCATTACCTTCTTGACATTGTTCCTAAAGTTACAAAGGAGTTATTCACCAAACAACTCTATCCGAATCTACTTCATCTGGCCAAGCATACTATGAAATCAACACCAATGCACGTGAACATCAATCCTGTTGATCCCATAATCTTTTCAGATGCTGAATTAGTTGACCGACTGGTAGCTCAACTGTCCAAACGATCTGCAACACTTGCCTCACACGAAGGTAAATTGCTTGAAGAATTGCTAGAATATCAACTAAAATCAGCATGTAGAGAAGAAGCTGAAAGGCCGAAACGTCCAAGAGACGATGATGACAAGGATAAGGATAAAGACATCGAGCCCAAACGCTCGAAGAAGTCTGGTGAATCATCTTCTATGCAACCTCCACCCCAACAGACTCCAGCACAACAAAGGTCTCCTCCTCGGTCTTCTACTGAAAAACCTCAGGATTCTGAGTTACCGCCCGAGACTCAGAAAACCGGTGATCACTTTGAGTATACGGGTGGTGACGATGAGGAAGTCCGTGAGCCCCTACAACAACCCACCTATCCCAAACAAGTTCAGAAACCAGAATCCTCATCTAGGTCTAAACAAAAGAAGAAGAAGGCGCCCATGGTTGACGTCGTATCATGGCTAGATGACGATAAAACAGAGGAATTTGAATGGTTCTCTACACTTGTTAACTCAACTCCCTACCCTGCTGAATGTCAAGATCTGGTAGACGGTAATACATTGGAGCATGCTAAGATTCTGCAAGAAAAGTTCCATGTGAAGAAGATGACGAAATCCGAGTTGAGGCGAATCAAGAATGAATCATTTCAACTTCTAAAAGACACCTCGGAAAGTGCCATCGAGGTCGAATATCACCTTGAGAACATTGCTCGAGCTATGTCTAACAACATGGATTGGTTCAACCCAGAAGCAAACATCGACTTCACCAAACGGGACAACCCTCCATATTACACCGACTGGTCAAAACCACTACCGACAATTGGCCAACCAGATGAGCCAAGAATTCCATTCCGATATTTCTTCAACAGAGACTTGGATTTTCTTCTACATGGTGGCGATGGTTCAAGGAAATATGCCACATCTTTGACACTTCCATTCCCGGCAGCAATATACTCTAACTGCATAGCCATCGAGGAAAGATCTAACCACTTGTTCTCCAACAATGTGGTAGAGTATGACCGTGATGCAATGTATGGGATTCACCATTGGCCGGAACGCCGAAGAATCTACTACAGAAGCTGCCAGGTTCAGAAGTATCAACATGCAGTGTTCAGTTCTAAAAGTATCGTTGCCATCAAACACGTTGATCTTTCGACCAAATGGGACTACACTTTTCTCAAGAAGATTGTGGTCAAAAGGCAAGATGAACAGGATTATGCATTCTCTGAATCTGACTTTTAGAATTTGTCTATCAACGACATTGAAGACATGTACCTTGCCAAAGTACAGGGTCACATGAGGCAATTTTCAACTGAAGTACAACGTGAATTCATCAAGTCACTGCTCATCTTCATCAGACGCATAGTCATCAAAGAACGTGTAGAAGATCTCCAGCTCGCAGTTGAATCATATCAGACCCGTGTCAACTTCACTCCACCTCAGCTTGATCTTCCCGACATCAACCAGCTCTCACAATATACACTCATCAGCAAACCATTCGGCGTCGTTTACCGCAGTGAACTTCAACGAAATTGCTTAATGGCGTGTAGTGATCTTCACAAATTTGGGGATCACACTTTGAAGATGGTTAGGGACGGATTGGCTTATAGGTTGAAGGATATACGTCAAAAGATTGGGTCTCCTAAGGGATGGAATTTTCTGGATCGAAGGGATGTGAGGAGGATCATCAAAATGATTGATGAAAGGTTGTATCGACGGGATCAGTTCAGAACGCTGGAAAGCTTTGTTGGTGGTCGACCCAGGATGAACATCACCGGCTATCAACGCCTAGTTCGCACTCCTGGAAACATCACTGGACTTCCTGGTACCCCTTGAACTACTTCTTTCATTATAAATTTGGATGTGTGATTATATATGTCTATGGCTTATGCACACATAACAGTGTACAACCCGTTCTTGTCAAGAAAGGACCCTGTGGTACGCTTCAGAGCCACAGTCCTTATAAAAGGAGCGAAAGCTTCTTACTTTTGAGTAAAACCTATCAAACCTTTCATTTTTCAAGGTTTTGCTCAAAAGGACAAGTACTTCCCCGTATGATTTTCAAAACCTCAACCATTTATATCACTTGTTAAGGGGGAGTATTTGAATTAAAACTTTGTTCACAAATTGTTCATAGTGGTCATCTTCCCGCAACACTCGAAATGGTCATATTTATTCTCAACTTTTCAAAAATAACATTTTATATGCCATTTTTTAGGGGGAGAAAATTATGTGATAAGAAATATCTTGTGTAAATGCAAATGAATCTTTGTGTAATAGACTTAACCAACGAATTGACGGTACTAAACTGTTAGTAACTCGAAAAGACTTGTCCGGGACGGGTAATAATTTCAAGCTAGTTCGCTAGTAATGTAAACGTGTCTCGCAAAGGACTTGTCCAAGTAGAAAGTACCATTCGAGAAACTCTTGGTAGACATGAACTCTGACGGGTATGACAACCTTTCGAGGATTGTCTACACCTTCAAGGTAGTTATTAGAGCTAGTTGTCACCTAAAAGCTGTCAATGTAACTCTTTAACTATGCAACGTAACCGTGTCTCGCGGGAGATTTTCTATCTTGAGTTGATCAATTCATAAAGTGCGCGCTCTTTCCTCACTCTGCAGATTTCCGTAAAAACTCTTAAGCACATGTGGAGGGGGAGTATTTCTGAAAATCTAAAACTCTTGAAGTGTTCAAACATGTTTTTCATTCACAAACACTTTGAGAGGTTTTCATGAAAAATGGTTTTATGGCAATGGAGTTATAAGGTGACTAAGGTTAGGAATAACCGTCCTATGATCCGCCAGAGCCGGAGGGATCTACCCAAGGACATCACAAATAGTTAGTACTTAGAAGTCCTTAGGTATGATTATAAAAAGGAGAAAATGAGAATCGGAGAAAGAAGGAGTTGAAGAATTAAAAAGAAATGCAAAGAAAAGGGTGAAAAGAAATAGCCCTCCAAATTATTCAACTTAGGGCAGACACCGGGTTCAATTCATATGCTACTGGTTGTCACTTAGTGACACCGGTATTGAAGATTAAAAGTCGTCATGGACCCAGTGACGCGCACTAAACCTTCTTAGCCACTCAAGTTTCTCTCAAAAGAAGCTTGTTTCATTCTCACAGGGAACCCTACATAAACTATTGGCTTTCTCTTAGAGATCGCTGGTATTGAAGAAGGAGACCCTCTCCCTAGTCTCCGCTCAGGAAAACCAAAATGCACTATCGAGTCTAGAGCCACGAGATTCATCTAAAGATCTCTCAGGTACACTTGACATTTCATCACTTGATGTTCAACAATAAGAACATCAGTGGTACGTTATCGAGTCCTTCACAGATCTTAGCAATCTGTCGAGAACATTTATGAGAGGTTCACAACTGTGATCCTCAGTGATTGAATGGAAACTCCTGCCAGGGTCAACATCAAACAGCCCTGACAGCAGGTCACTTCGGTAACTCCCCATGGATTACGCTTAGTGTGTCTCAAACGGTCTACAGTCGTGAGGTGATGCTTCGGTGTACCTCAGCGACTCATCTGAACTGTAGGTGTACTTCGGTACATCGCGTTATCTCACTTGTGGGACTCCAGTTCAGGAACGGCCTTTGTGAGAATTAGAGTTGTGTTTTCACACTATGTTGTTAACACTCTCAAAGTTCGAACCTGTAAGTGCCGGAATCCGCTTATTACTAACCGTTTTAAATGTTTTCTTCTTATGGAAGCTCTGGAGCGGGATGATCATGCAGATTCTTCTCATGCTCACGCCAACATCATCACTAATGGAAGTTCTATCCAAAAGCAACACAACAGTCAGAATGATTCTTCGTCAAATCAAAGAATCTACAAAGTTAAAGACTTAAAGAACTTCATCAGTACTGAATTCCAACGTCAAAGAGCGTGTAAGCATGTTGAAGAATGACGTGGAGACACTGTAGCAGCGAAGCAGACCTGAGGCAGACTTGATGCAGACAACAACATACTATCACTTTCATCACAAAGAGCAATGATCAAAGAACAAAGTTAAAGATGATGTCAAAGCATAACTGGTCAAAGAAAACTATCTCTCAACACTGGGGAGATTGTTCGAATCAAGGGATTTCTTCTCACAAGAAAGAAGAATGTCAGAAGACGTCAAAGCTACTATTACATCAACGCCTTCACTGTTTCTCATCATCAACACTTGAGGGGGAGATTGTAGGAATCACTCCTAAACCATAATTCAAGTGTTAGTTACTCATATGTAATAGGTAGCTTATTATGGCCTTTATGTTTGTTTAAGGTCTAGCTTATGTAGAAGGCCCATAAGCTTAGGCCCATGTCCAATAAGGAAAAGGGAAGGAGTGGGAGTGTTGCCCTAGCTCCTTGCCTATAAATAGTCTTGTATAACCCTCACTTGAGGGTTGGTTGTTCAATTTATCTCTTTCACATACTCCACGCTTAACCTTTCTTTATTGTCTACGCGTATGTGTGTTGGATAGTTGTTCATCCGCCTCTCTTCTCTTCTCTATCTCTTTCTATTGTGCTTGTGTTGTAAAACTAGTGACCTAACAGCAAATATCATTTTCAGTTAAGCACGTAGGATAATTAGATAAGCTCGATAGATGATATAAATTTGAAAACATTCTCCCCCCTCAATCAATGACTCATTCTTGAAAAGTTTTAGATAAGCTGAAGTCATTGATTGGGTTTTGCAAATTTATGAAAACTTGATTCTGATTTATTTTCAAGCAACTCATTTACCACCATTTTGTTAAAACAAATATTTTTCTGAAGAATTTTAGAAGGAAAAATATTTGAGTAGGAACAGTAGTCCTTCGACATACTTTCCTCATCTTGTTTTAGGATAAGTGCACGAAATTTTTGAAAATTGGTTTAGCGCAGCACTTTCCTTTCTTTAAAAGAGTGGGTTGTTATCTGAAATAATAGCAAACCATGGTTTAAGCACGGGTTACAGTCTGAAGTAACTGCAAGCCATTGTTTGTGACATGTTTTGAAAAGAAATATTTACACCTCCTGATCGAACTTCATCTATGGTCCCGTGCCATTATTGAATGACATTTTTAAGACCGTAGATATTATCGATACCAGGAGACATGTCTTGAGAAAACACTATTTTTGGTATTTTTCAAATTTTATGATTTTTATGGGTTTTTGTTGGTTTTATATTTTTCTATTTTGTTTTTGTTAAATATTTAGAGAGATAGAGTAGATGATATAGTTTAAGAAGAATGATGATACGAGTACCGAGATAAGGATATCAAACAGCCCCGTTGCAGAAGATAGAAGTCATCATCTCTTAAACGTTCACCACCAAAGCTTCCGAGGCTCTTGTATTGAAGAAAGAAATTGAGCCTTCTTGAAAGTGAGACTTTGGTAGCTTCCCCCCAAACCGAAAATCCTTTTTTTGAGCAGATTTGAAGCTCTATTTCAAGCTTGCTTTAGCCAGGTGCACAAGGAAGCACACTATTATTATCGATCTTGCTGCTCCTTTTATGAATAATCATCGTGATTCTTGGTTTGGGGTTATATCATTAACAAGAACAGCAACGTATCATCCCACTCATAAATAATCTTCTCACATTTAATTACCACTGAAGTCTGAAGCAATCCAAGCCAAAAAGTTATCAAGAGACCACTTCCCCCAAGTAGATGAATTGATGCAGTCAGTCTCTTAGAATAGAGCTCACGAACCCGAATACACATATACCCAAGGACAGAGAAACTTATAACATCGAAGTAGCAGACTAAGTCCGATAGCCAAAGAGTAACCCCGATGTATACTTTTCTCTCCCCTGAAGAAGGTGTATGAAGCTCAAGAACCCGAAGTACCCGAATGCCCAAAGAGAGAATAACCGATAACATTGAAGAAGCAGGCCGAATCACTGATTATCTTTGCGGATGTCAACTCCGGAATAAGTGATTATGTTATGATTTAGTAAATCCAGTTATTAAAGTGTCGGTCACCTCAAGTATATGTAATCGTTAGAAAGCTCGTAGTCATAGTTATCTAATGTTAGGTAGTATTTAGTTAAGTAACACCGTGGAGGACGGACGGGTCTTTACCCACTGTATGCCTGATCCACAGCCCCGTAGGTGGCGTTTATGTAAGAAACTATAAATACCCTCTACCTCCTAAGGTAGAGGGTTGGAGCTCATAATAATACTTTTACTTTCTCTCACTAAGTTCCCAAACCTCTAAACTTTCTCTCTCTAAAACTCATATAGTGTACGCCCATATTTGATCATGATTTGATGTGTTTGTGAAATCCAATATGTTACAAATGGTATCAGAGCCATGGTTTGATCATCTCTCTTACATGTTCTTGGATTTCTAGTGGTTTTATATGGTTTTTGGGTTTGAAAAGGTTTAGTGGTTTTTGCATCATTTGGATCATTTCGTGTGTTAAAGTTTGAATTTTGAGTGTACTTTTGTGTTTAGAATCATTGTAAGTGCTTGGGTTTTGATTTGGAAAGCTTGAATCACTGTGGTTGGGTTAGTTTTGGATTGAAAAGTGTTGAGTTTGAACTTTTCTTGGTAGCGACTTGAGTCTCGGATGTGCTTTCTTGGTAGCGACTTGTTTCTATAATTTTCAGCGATTTGTAGTTGAAGTGGTAGCGACTTGAGCACTAGCGACTTGTCTATTGAGACAAAGAGACAAATAGTACAAAGTAGTGGTTGTACCATTACGGCTAGCGACTTGTCAACTTAGCGACTTGTCTTTACAATTGTCAGCGACTTGACTTTGTTGTAGGTAGCGAGTTGTTCTTTAGCGACTTGCCTTCTTAGCGAGTTGTTCCTTAGCGACTTGCCCACTTAGCGAGTTGTTCTTTAGCGACTTGTCTACTTAGCGAGTTGGTACTTATTAGCGAGTTGTTCTTTAGCGACTTGTCACCTTAGCGAGTTGTTGCTTTAGCGACTTGTTTCACAGCGACTTGTGCTTTTAGCGAGTTGTTACTTAGCGACTTGGTGACTTAGCGACTTGTCTTCAAGGGTTATAGCGACTTGGTTGCTTATTGTTTCTAATACGGTTTTCTCTTGATTTAGTAAAATCCCGTGAAAGAATCTATTTCCCGGTTTAATCATAGGGTTATAAAATCCCATGAAATCTGTAAACATGTCTACCAACGTGCCTACAATCATCTCTTCTGTAGCTGAGGACGTTCAAGCAGCTGGATCAGATACTCGTCCACCCATGCTTGACAGAACTGACTATGACTCATGGGCTCAACGAATTAGGTTGTATTGTTTGGGAAAGGAAAATGGGGTCAATATTCTCAAGTCAATTGATGAAGGACCTTATCAGATTGAGACTACAAGAGACACACTTGAAACTGCTGATGGAATAATGATCTTAGGATTGGACAGACCAAAGACGTATGATGAGCTCAGTGATAAGGAGAAAAAGAGATACGATGCTGATATCAGGGCTTCAAAAATTATACTTCAGGGTCTTCCAAAAGATATCTACAAACTTATCAATCACAACACTGAAGCCAAGGCTGTTTGGGATAATGTCAAAATGCTTCTCTCGGGTTCTGAATTAACAAAGGAAGAAAGAGAATCACAACTGTATGATGAATTTTAGCACTTTAAGATGAAACCAGAAGAAAGTGTCTATGAATATTACATGAGATTCTACAAGCTTGTGAATGACATGAGGAATATCAAAATGACCATGCCAAATATTCAGCTGAACTCAAAGTTTGTGAACAACATGAATCCCGAATGGCACAAATTTGTCACCTCTGTGAAGCTAACCAAAGGATTAAAGAACACCAACTATGAACAACTGTATGCCTTCCTTCTTCAGAATGAGAGACATGCTATGTTTGAACGAATGATTCTCGAACAGTTCAAATCTAAACAGGGAGAAACAAGTTCTTCAAATGATTCAACAGCCTTTTACACCAATGTTGGAATTACCACCAAAGCTTCTCAAGTCATACCCACGGGTAGTGGTAATTACAAGCTCATTCCTGATCCAGCATATAAGCCTCCAGACTCAAACACACTCATGGAAAACTTCATCAATCAACTATCTCTCATGGTTAGTCAAAATATGAATTCCACTCCACACACCAACAATAACCTCAGAACAGCATCCAATCCACACAATCAAGCTACTGTCAGAGAGGGTAAGGTAGTGGTGCAGAATGTGCAAGGAAGACAGTATGAACAAGGGATGATTGGAGCAGTTTATGGTAATACTGGAGTTGGTGGAGGATATGTGGCTAATCAGAATCGTGGAAGAAATGCCAATCAAGGGCAAGCAAAGCCAATCAAATGCTACAACTGTGGTGGTGAGGGACATATTGCGAGGAACTGCACATCTCCAAAACGTCCACAGAATGCATAATACTTTAGAGACAAGATGTTGCTTGTGCAAGCTCAGGATAATGGAGCAGCTTTGGATGAAGAGGAGTTGTTGTTTCTTGCAGAAGGGAATGCTAAGACATATGATGCTGATGTGGATGAGCAGTCAATTCAGGAAATAGGTCACAATCATCAAAATGCCTTTCAAGTTGCAGACTGTGATGCATTTGACTCTGATGTCGATGACGAACCTACTTCCCAGACAATCTTCATGGCTAGCATCTCACCTATGGTCTCTCCAAAGGTCTCATCACCACAACAGGCTGGTCCATCCAAAGATTCAATCATTTCAAAGGTATTAAAACTATAGGATAAAGTTGATGAGCAAAAGATACATAACGAAGTACAATCTCCTGAAACTTATGAATCAGATATTGATAATGAGGGTAATAGCAATATTGTCCCATATGATCAATATGTGACACAAAGTAAAAGTGAGATTGTACCAAGTTATGCATCTTCTGCAGTCAATGATGACTATGTTTTTTATGAATACACTGCATGTGCCCCTGATGATTCTGTTATCTCTGAACTGAATGCCTATAAAGAACAGGTTGCTATATATGAACAACATGCAAAGTTTGAGTTAACTACCCGTGAGCAGGAAATGCATGACCAAATGCGTACAATTATTAGAAAAAGTAATTTTAGAGAAGAAGTGTTAAAACAAGAGTTAAACTTCTTACAAGAAAAGCTTTCTAAAACTGTTAAGCAAAAGCAAGAGCTTCAAGATAATGTTAAAGTGCTTAAACAAGAATTTAATGCTAAGGAATCAAAACTTTTGGATGACTTTTCTAATCTAAAAACATTGAAAAACAAGCCTGAAAATAAGTTGTACGTACAAGGGAATACCATTCAGACTGCTCACATGATCACTAAGCATAGAGTCTTAAGCGATACGCATAGTATTCCCCTTGTTGAGGAACCAAATCCCGAGGTTGGTAAAAAGGCTAGAGCTGCTCATAAGGTACTATATGATGGAAATGAGATTCTTAAGCCTAGGCAAACACCGTCATGTGTTGGAAGCACGGAAGAGGATCGAAAATTAGATGATGCCTCTAGGGAGAAAATGGATAAGAAGCTAGAAGATCCTAAGTGTAAAAAGAATAACATAACGATCAAACCTCATGATTACACAAAAGAAAATTGGATCTCCCTGAACAGGTTTAAGCCTCAAACTCAATAAACCACAGAACAAATTTTTTGGAAGAAAGACATGGATAAGCAAAAGGCAAACGTACTTGTTGAAACTAACACTCCCCTTAGGAAAGTGCCTGCAGCTACTTTGTATCCTCCGAATACACCAATACATTTAGTTCCTAGAACTAATGCCACAAATAGCAAGACCTTAATCAGCCTGTATGTTGTTTATCAACTATTCGTTGATTTTGAGATGACATGTAAGAAGAGAATCGCACCTACAGGGATAACTGAAGAGTAAAGGGGTTTTGAGCAAACTAAAGAATGCTATTTAACTGAGGTCATGCCTTTCATTAAACAATTAAAAAGTCAATTTGAAAGTCTTCAAAAGGGGATAAACTCGGATATTAAAGAAATGGAAAAGGAATTTGATGCAATGATTGTTGAAGTCAATGATTATGAACGGGAACTCAAATATAATGAAATTGAAAGGAAGAATTTGCATATCCTAAATGAGAACTTAGTATTAAGTTGTGTGGCTCAAGATGTGTTTTATACTGTTACTAAGCATTCTATTACTGCTTCTCAATTTCATGAATTAACTGTTGCTTTGAAAGTTTCCCATGATCGTGTTATTGAGCTTGAAAACAGAAACTCAGAACTAAATGAGAAAATTGATCATGATGATCACGATAATTTAGTAAAACACTTTTCTAAGCTAGAAGTTGAACATTTTGATTTGCAACTAAAATATCAACATCTCAAAGAAAATGTCAAAACCTCAAACATCAAGACATCCTCAAATGTTCCAGAGTTTGATGCACTTTTTGAAATAAACAAACGTGACGAACAGATTCAAGCTCACTGTAACACGATCAGAAAGTTGAAAGCCCAAATTTCACAATTAAAGGGTGAAAAGAACAATGTGACTAGCTCCCAAATGCCTCCTCTTTTAGATTCTCAGTGTTCTCAAACTTTTCATCTTCAAAACTTGGTTAATGTTTTACAAAAGGAAAATGAGAGTTTTCTATAAGAAAATGAAAAGGTTAAACGACACTTTAAAGAGTTATATGATTCAATGAAAGTCACTCGTGACAAGAACAACGAAAAAATAACGTCTTTACAAAAGGAAATTGAGAATCTGAGGAGTCAGGTAAAAGGGAAAATGCCACTTGTCTTTAATGAGAATGTTGCATCAAAGTCATCTGCAGACTCCAAATATTCTGTGATTGTTAAATACATTCCTCCTCATCTTAGAAATAACGAACTTGTGTTTCATAACTATTTTTCCCACCTTAAGGATAGTCTAGAATGTCTTCGTGAGATTGTAGAAGAGGATTTCATAAATAAGCCACTTGATAGTGAAATTAGGTTTGCTTGCATTCAGGAAAAACGATCTCATGAGCTGTTAGATTGTTTAAGAGCAACATGTCCTAAATCCTTATGTGAGAAAGATAAAGTTGTGATGCCTTGTTCTATGCCTAGTGCTAAGTATGCATCCCATCCTATGTCCAGTATTAAGAAAGTGAACTCTAAAGTGCCTTCAAGTAGTTCAGATCCCTGCACTTCTAGTTCAGGAATGCAAAAGGTAGCCCAACCAACTAATGTTCCCATAATTCCCTCTACAGGAGTAATCAATGACATTAAAGCAAGCGGGTCAAAGCCTCCATGCAATACAAAGCAAGATAGGACCTCGCAAGCTAAGAATGTGCAATGAAAGAAAGTAGAAGACCACCCTAGGAACATTAAGTTTGAGTTGAATAAAATGAATCGTGTTGATTCTAGTATTAGCTATAAGCATACTGTAATTAATTCGAATTCTGCTACTTTTGGCAAAACATGTAATGATGATTGCTTGGTTTCTGTTACTAATCATGAATGTGGTGTGAATGATTTGATTAATGCTGTCAAATGCCCTTTTAAGATTGTTAATGCCAAAAAAACATGTTAAGAAGGCTAGAAAGCAGTGGAGAAAGAAGGTTAGAAAACATTGGAAACCCACAGGAAGGAAATTTAGTAACATAGGTTATCAGTGGATACCTACTGGCCGCAAATTCAATCTTAATGAGATGTGCCCTAAATTAGCTAAGTCAATTCCCATTAGGAAATGGATGCCTACCGGTAGAACTATTCCTTTAAGAAGTGAACATACTTTGAATAGGTCTAATGCGCTCACTAGTACTGCATCTATCCCTAATGATTCTATTGATTCTACTTCTGATGTGGGTGTTCTAGTCACTGTTACTAACTAAATGGAACCCATTCTTGCATGGGGATCCCAATTATCCAGTTATCCATTCTTGTCTGTGTTCAACTGCAGATCGTTCAAATCGTTCTGTGGTACCTGGACTCAGGCTGTTCCAAGCATATGACTGGAGATCGCTGGCGGCTCATGAACTTCATGAGTAAATTCATCGGGACTGTTAGATTCGGGAACGACCATTTTGGTGCAATTATGGGTTATGGAGACTATGTTGTTGGTGAAAGTGTAATCTCCAGGGTATATTATGTTGAAGGTCTTGGTCATAACTTATTCTCTGTTGGTCAATTATGTGATTCCGATCTAGAAGTGGCTTTTAGAAAACATACTTGTTTCGTTAGAGAACTTGATGGTGTGGAACTGTTAAGAGGAACTCGTGGTTCAAATCTATACACCATCTCTATCAAAGACATGATGAAGTCTTCTCCAATCTGCTTGTTGTCAAAGGCTTCGAAAACAAAATCATGGTTATGGCATCGTCGTCTCAATCATTTGAACTTTGGCACCATTAATAATCTTTCCAGAAAGGATCTTGTAAGAGGCTTACCCGGATTAAAGTATGAAAAAGATCATCTTTGTTCAGCATGCCAATTGGGAAAAAGCAAGAAATATGCCCACAAACCCAAACCCACAAACTCAGTAATGGAAGTTCTTCATACCCTTCATATGGATTTGTGCGGACCAATGAGAGTGCAAACTATAAATGGGAAGAAATATATTTTAGTCGTTGTTGATGACTACTCTCGATTTACTTGGGTAAAGTTTTTGAGGACAAAGGATGAAAATCTAGATGTCATCATCAAACTTATCAAGCAGCTTCAGGTTCGACTTAACAATACTGTTAGAATTGTTCGAACAGACAATGGCACAGAGTTTGTTAACAAAGACTTACGTCAATTTTATGAAAGTGTTAGAATTAGTCATCAAAGAAGTGTTCCACGAACTCCTCAACAGAACGGTGTTGTTGAAAGACGAAATTGAACTCTTGTGGAAGCCGCAAGAACAATGCTGATTTACTCAAAGGTTCCAATATTTCTCTGGGCTGAAGCCATTGCCACTTCTTGCTACACCCAAAATCGTTCCCTTATACACACCTCTCATGGAAAAACTCCATACGAACTTGTCCATAAACGAAAACCTGATCTCTCCTACCTTCGTGTGTTTGGTGCTTTGTGCTATCCAACAAATGATGGTCAAGATTTAGGTAAATTAAGAGCTAAGGCGGACATTGGAGTTTTTGTTGGTTATGCATCAAACAAGAAGGGTTACCGAATCTACAACAAAAGAACTCGAGATATCATGGAAACTATTCACGTCACGTTCGATGAGCTGTCCGGACAAATGGCTCCAGGACAATCAAGTTCTGGACCCGTATCACAACCTTCATCTAGTAGTCCCATTAGTTCTTCTCTTGTAGAAAATCTCTCACCAGCAACTCCTTATGTACCTCCTTCAGAAGATGATTTGAAGAAATTGTTTGATCCAATGTTTGATGAACACTATGAGCCAATTGCTAATGATCTGTCAGATCCATCAACAGAGGCTGCTCCTATCCCTGTCAATGAAGTTAACCCTTTAGTTTCTATGTCATTAAGTCAAGAAGCGCCTGCTGCTGATCACTCTGTCTCATTAATAAATCCTCAATCATCGAGTGTACATCATGGAATTGTATCTGCAGCCACAGATGATGTAAATCCTTTTTCCACTCCAGAAGATGCTCCATTTGAGAATATATTTGCTCCTGATCCATCATCAAAACCATCTTCATCAGGAGAAAACGACTCTTCTACTTCAGTTCCTCAACAACAACCACACGAACACCTTAGAAAATGGACACATGATCATCCATTGGACAACATCATTGGAAACCCCTTTCGTCCAGTATCCACTCGTAAACAACTTGCAACTGATGCCTTATGGTGCTTCTTCAACTCTGTACTCTCTAAGATCGAACCAAAAGACGTTAAAACTGCCATGAATGAAGACAGCTGGTTCAATGCCATGCAAGAAGAAATTCATGAGTTTGATCGACTAGATGTATGGGAATTAGTACCTGCTCCTGACTGTGCTATGATCATTGCTCTAAAGTGGATCTTCAAAGTAAAACTCGATGAGCATGGTGATGTATTAAAGAACAAGGCTCGATTGGTTGCAAAAGGATACCGTCTAGAGGAGGGTATTGACTTTGAAGAATCATTTGCTCCAGTTGCACGCATCAAGGCAATCAGAATCTTCCTGGCTAATGCTGCAAGTAAGAACATGTTAATCTATCAGATGGATGTAAAGACGGCTTTTCTTAACGAGGATCTTAAAGAAGTCGTATACGTCAGCCAACCTGAAGGTTTTGTGAATCCAGAGCATCCTACTCATGTCTATCGCTTGAAGAAGGCTCTTTATGGTTTAAAGCAAGCTCCAAGGGCATGGTATGATACGCTATCAAAGTTTCTTCTATCTACTGGATTCAGCAAAGGAGCAGTTGATCCGACATTGTTCACCAGAAAGTCAGGCAAACATTTAATTCACGTTCAAATTTATGTTGATGATATTATTTTTGCCTCAACTGACCCCAATGAATGTGACCGTTTTTCTAATGAGATGGGCTCCAAATTTCAAATGTCAATGATGGGACAAATGTCATTTTTCTTGGGACTACAAATTTCACAAAGTCCCGGAGGCATTTTTATCAATCAATCTAAATATGCAAATGATATTTTAAAGAAATTTGGATTTGATTTTTGTGAATCTGTTGACACTCCCATGATAGAACGTACTAAACTGGATGAGGACCACTCAGGGATCATGGTAGATCAAACAAAATATCGTAGTATGATTGGATCCCTGATGTACCTCACAGCCAGTAGACCTGATATTCTGTTCGCTGTATGCATGTGTGCTAGATACCAGGCTAAGCCTACCAAAAAGCACCTTGAAGAGGTTAAACGGGTCTTTCGGTATCTCTAAGGAACCATCAATATGGGACTTTGGTACCCGAAGGACACCGGTATGTCACTAACAGCCTATGCAGATGCTGATCATGCAGGATGTCAAGATACACGTCGAAGCACGTCAGGAGGTGCTCAGTTTTTGGGTGATAAGCTTGTGAGCTGGTCTTCAAAGAAACAAATGAGTACTTCTATATCCTCTACAGAGGCTGAATACATAGCCATGTCATCTTGTTGTGCTCAAATCCTATGGATGAGATCCCAATTATCTGACTATGGCTTTGAATTCAACAAAATCCCTCTGAATTGTGATAACAAAAGTGCCATTGCTCTCTCATGCAACAACGTTCAACATTCAAGACCAAAGCATATTGACATTCGACATCATTTCATCAGGGAGCAAGTGGAGAACGGTGTGGTGGAAATTTATTTTGTAAGGACTGAATACCAGTTAGCAGACATCTTCACCAAAGCTCTTCCTAGAGAAAGTTTTGAGTTTATCCTCCCACGACTTGGTCTAAAGAGTCTACAACCGGAAACACTCAAACGTCTTCAAGAGGAAGACGAGGAGTAAAAGTTTTTCTTCATCTATCTCTTGTAAATAGTTATTCAAAAAGCAAAATACAAAATTACAAAACCAACAAAAAGCAAATAGAAAATTATAAAACTTTCAAAAATCCATAAAAATTTGAAAATCTCGATAAATTTCAAAAAATATTGTCATTTTGTCATGTTTTTCTTGATTCGATAATATCTACGGTCTTTGTGCTTTCATTCAAAGAGTGACACGGGTCTTTAGATGTTGTTCGAATGTACATAAATCCTTTTATAAAAAAAATAATAAAAAATAAAAATAAAAAAAAATTGTTTGAGAGAAAGTGAAACAAAGGCTTATAGTCATTTCAGTCTATACCCCGTTTTTAAAAGAAAGAACAGAGCCATGCCTTATCTTATGTTTTCAAATCTCATGCTCTGATTCTAAAAACAAATGTTTGTCACTAAAAAGACAAATGTTTCTCTCACAAATATTTTTCCTTCTATAAATTCTTCTGAAAAATATTTGTTATCTTAATGAAAACTAATAAAAATAACTCGGTCTCAATTTTTGAAAATCATCTGGACTTGACATTTGTCAAAATCTCCATCTATCAATCAACAAGTTACGTCATTGATTGAGGGGGAGAATGATTTCATTTAAATCAAGAGGTTATTTGTCATACAATTGGTTCAGACCAAGGTTTATGTCATGTTTTTTAAAAGATATTCAAGCATGTCTAATCTTTGGAGTTTAAAGTCTCAGATTTGATCCTTATCGGTTAAAAGTTTTCATAAGCAAGTCACAATTCTCCTCAAAAGCTTTCAAAATCAATTTAAATCTACAGAGATTACAAATCTCAAATGATTTAAAAAATGTGATCAGGGGAGAATTTGAGATTTAAATTGGATTTAAACTGATAATTCAATAAACGGTTTTATAGTGATTTACAAGCTCTCCTCCCCACATGTGTCAAACGATTTCAAATTTTCCATGCACATGTTGAGGGGGAGCATCCATTTCAAACCAAAAAGGATTGAAACGTGATTGACTTATTTCAATGTGCAGGTTTTCCCTAATATGTGCAAAACACTTCCAAACTTCTATGCACATACTAAGGGGGAGCAACTTTTTGAAAACCACATCCTTTCCAAAATTATCCTTAACAAAGTATGAAAAATACTAATTTTGATCAGGAAAGTGATGTTGATATCTTTTAGAAAATGGTAATCAAAGAAGTGAATACTTCCTCTTACCTCAGTGTGCTAAAACGATTTCAAATACACAATGCACATGTCGAGGGGGAGCTCTTTTTTCTAAAATATCAAAAACAATTTAGGTACAAAATGCTTTGATAATATATCACAAGTATCTGGATTGATTTTCAAATGGTTTTCAATTGGTTCCAATGGCAGATGAACAACACCAAATAGACCGACCAAATTTACTTTATGTATGGTGATATAAGGATGGTTAGATTAGGTATTCGTTCCCACGATCCCGCCAGAGCCGGAGGGATCTACCCAGGGACAATCCACTAGATAGTGTAAAAGTCCTTAGGTATGATGAAAAAAGGAGAAAAGTGAGATATGGGAAGAGTGCGGACTGAGATAGAGCTAGAACTGGAATAAAACCAACAAGGTTCTAGTTATAAAGTCTCGGTAAGCACTGAAGGGGTTGAAGAATGAAAAAGAATTGAATGAGAAAAGGGTGAAAATAAATAGCCCTCCATTATTTCAATCTTAGGGCAGAAACCGGGTTCAATACATATGCTACTGGTGGTTACTAAGGTAACGCCGGTATTGAAGACAAGTCGTCATGGACCCAGTGACGCACTGCACTACATCTTCCCAAGCTACTCAAGTTCCTCTTAAAAGGACTTGTTTCATTCTCACGGGGAACCTACATAATCTATCGACTTTCTCTTAGAGATTGTTGATATTGAAGAAGGAGACCCTCTCCCTAGTCTTCGGCATAGGAACCAAATGTGCACAATTGAGCCACGAGATCATCAAATAAATCTCATTATGACACTGTCAATGAAGACTCTCTGTTTCACACAATGTGGAAAGAGAGATTATGTCTTAAGAGTCCTACGCATTATCCTTCTGGTATTCCCATAACATCTGAGTGATATGCAAACATAGTCACAATGAAGATGGAAAGCATTCTAGAGCCAACATCAAACAAGCTCTTGGTAGGTGGCATGTGAGATCTATTCAATAGATCAACCATGTGACAACTGAACAGAAACAATGAGGCGATTCAAACTTATGAATCAATCCTGATTCAGGTTATGGATTGACGGATACCTTTGAAAAACCGGTCGTTGTGCTTAAAATTATTTTCTCTAGCACATCGAATGTGTATTAATATTTCAAATATAAAAGGTGTTTATGATTGATAATTGATTTTTCTCAAAAACCTTCGTTGTATTGCAAAAACACTTTATTGAGCAGTACTCGATTGTTTTTCAAATCTCTTTTCATCAATCAGTGAATCTCAAATTCGCTGGTTCACACACTCCGTGTTGTCTTCTTTGAGATGTTCCGGTTTGAGAACAGCTAGAGCAGCTGTGAAACCATGTCAAGGAAATTCTTCAGAATTAAACCTAATCACAGGCAGTACTTGTACTGATCAACGGGGAACCGTGGGCCGTGTACCTCAATTCAACGAAAGTGATCAAAGACACCTTCGTGCGCTTTATTGCTAACTGTTGTATGCAGGTACGCCCGACGTTTGCAGCTGATCAGAATGGAGAGATCAATCCATAGCCGCATGCTCACACAACACATTCATTTCTAAAGAAATCATGATAAGTGCATCAACGACTCTGAGATTTTCACTCCATGCTTCTGCTACGCTGCTGCAAATATCATGAATCATCTAAAGCTTCTGCTACTCTGATGAGAAGAAATCATGATCCAGAATGTGAGCATGTCGGTCCAAAAGTCACAACATTACATAATGTCAACACTACAAAGGAAGAGTCTGAGATTTATGGTAGCTGATGATCTCAAAGCTGGCTCAAAACTCATTATCACGTGGATCAGTTAAAGACCTCCACTTGAACTAACCAAACATGCAAAACATGAAGAATCAAATACTACAGGCTACAGAGCAAAGAACTTTAACAAGAATCCAAGAACAATCTTAATGTAATATCTGTTTGTATTCAATGTATTTTGAGGTGACCTCCCTTAGGGGGAGATTGTTAGGATTTAGTAAATCCAGTTATTAAAGTGTCGGTCACCTCAAGTATATGTAATCGTTAGAAAGCTCGTACTCGTAGTTATTTAATGTTAGGTAGTATTTAGTTAAGTAACACCGTGGAGGACGGACGGGTCTTTACCCACTGTATGCCTGATCCATAGCCCATAGGTGGTGTTTATGTAAGAAACTATAAATACCATCTACCTCCCAAGGTAGAGGGTTGGAGCTCATAATAATACTTTTACTTTCTCTCACTAAGTTCCCAAACCTCTAAAGTTTCTCTCTCTAAAACTCATATAGTGTACGCCCATATTTGATCATGATTTGATGTGTTTGTAAAATCCAATATGTTACAGATTATATCTCTGAATCACTAATTAAGCTCTCAAGTGAAACAGTTGAGCGTCCCCAATGTACACAATATCTCTCCCCTGATGATTGTGATAACATCAAAATCATCACACACTTGCGTACCTCTTTTATATTCAGAAACTAACTCTTCCATCTCTTCCCCCACATAGTTGGAATAAGAACACTTAACGCCATGAGTCAAACCTTGAGTTTCTCTACGGTAATGACATTTGTCTTCCCGGGATATCTTCAATCACTTAGAAGTATTAAGTTCATCAAGTTTTACTCGTGTTTAGATGCGTTTCTCCTTCCCCCTTGCTGGTTTTGATACTTCAGAATCATCAACACATTGTAAGCCCAGATACTTGAAATCTTTTGAGAAGAATACTTGAAGTCTTTGTAAGAATCAACTTGCTGAAGAACATAGTGAGCAAGTCTAATTAATGATTAAATTATGGCTTGTCACTCTTCCCCAATTAGTGCTCTCCTCAATACTGACAATCTTTATGATGAATGCCCGGATTATGAAAAAGTCTTTAGATCGTTAAATGTAACTCGTCTTTAGTCTTCTAACACAGCAGAAAATGTAGAACAGACTGTAGACTCGACCTTCTTCTAGATTGTCCAGTTGGGGAATATATAGTTAACATCTTCATCTCACCAAAAAAACATCCCAATTAACTTACATCTTGCAAATCCCCTTAACTAAAATCCCTCCCAATCAAACAAGAACAGAAAGATCTTCATAAAGGAAATCAGCAATCAGCCCGCAACGAACACACAAAATGGTAACACCAAGCAAACAATCACACCAAACAAGAACAGAAGATTGTTCGGAATCATCATGTTGATGTGCATGTAAAGCATTAACCGGAAGCACTTGTCGTTAAACTCATCAGTCTGTGAGAAGATGTCAACCAACGGCTCTTAGAAGAAACATCATGTGAAGATGACCCGGTAAGAAGAAGCTCGGTTCTTACATGATTTTGGAGCCGTTTGACCATTTATTCTCATATATCAATCATCATGCAGTAGTTTCACACTTCTTCTCCCCCTCAAGAATTGCATATGGAGTTGCCATTCTTGATTGAATAAGTAAACATCATCCAAATGTATTCTATTCACACTTCTCCCCCTCAAAGGTAGCATATGATGTCGCCATCATCATTATAATTGAGCAAGTGGAATAAGAGAGCAATCAACAGTAGTTTGATTCACTTGATGACTGAACGTGCATGGAAAAAGCATGAAGCATGTTGATGAGAATGGTCATTAATGAGAAGATTTCTCTTCTTTCGAAGATAATGCGCACTGAAGCGTACACATTTCTTTTCTTTGAGGAACGAAGCTTGAACTGTTGTGTTCAAACGTCATAAGAAGATTTATCTTCTTTAGAAGATAAAGCGCATTGAAATGTACACTTTTCTTTTCTTTGAAGTATGAGGCTTGAACTGTTGTGTTCAAACATCATAAGAAGATTTCTCTTCTTCGGAAGATAAAGCGCACTAAAACGTACACTTTTCTTTTCTTTAGAGTACGAGGCTTGAACTGTTGTGTTCAAACGTCATTATCTCTCTCTTTTCAGCATCTCTTGGCAAAACTTGTAATCAACCCTATTATCATTTAGTAGGCTCTTTGTCGTGACAGCTGATGGAGAAAACTCAATATGATGAATCTGACCTTGAAGTAAACTAACCCGAACTCGTGAATTAAACTTGCACATATGTAACAAAGAGCGGTGCCGAGAATTCAAGCCCTTTTGAATCTCTAAGTACTCTATACTCTTCAACCAACCAACCATCAAGTATTAGACGTACATCACCTCTTGAAAATCCACAATTCAATGTGACACTAAGCACTACAACGTAACTCCTTAAAGTGATAGTTATTTTGTGGTGGTAAGAGCCCAATTCCCCCAAGTGGTAAAAGAAAAGGAAAAATCACGCAAAAATAACTAGATTTCCAAGTCTTCGTTTTTGAAAATATTAAAAGCTTGAACAAGGATCTCGAAGAATCTTCATCCAACCATCCCCGATACCTTCAGATATGGTATGTGCTAAAACACATATCATTTCTTTATCAAAAATAGACCCAAAAGAACCAAGAAAGAGCCGTTTATTGCTAATATTTGATGGTTTCTTGAGTTTATGCATGTGCAGGTACGGATTTGACAAAACAGACAAAAAGAAGCCAAAACCGAAGAAAATCGGGCACGAGAGAAAGAAGAGTGCAAAAGCCGATGCCGGGATGCTATTTTATGGGTTTTGCGGACTTTGATGCTCAAAAGATCAAATTACGTAGTTATGGATCACCATTTGGGAGTTTTCACAATTTCACCTTCGCTTTCCATTTATCCCATTTACCATTATCACCTCTACCATTTCCAAATTAACACCATTGGTCCTTAGTATGTTACAAATTACTTAATTTGTCCAAAGTGTTTAACAAACTAACCAAAACCAAATCCATGTCTTTTGGCCCAACTTTTATCCCAAGTCCAAAGCCCATACACCCCATTAATCCTAACCCGTATTCCACATTTACCACAACCCCCGGTCAACCCAACCATTTCCCACCCATCATACCCAGTCAAATAAATAAAAACTAATTACCCTTACCAAGCGCGCCTTTTCTCCATGGTTTCACTGTTTAACCACTATCACCCCTTTTACCTTGATCTCAATTGATTTTACCCACACTTAAAATGGTTCTAGAAGATTTCTGACATGCTGGCAATCCAAACACCCAAGGAATGACACGTTGGCAGATGGGAGCATTCTGATTGGTTATACCACATCACCATTTTAATCCAAGGGCTAAGATGTGATGTGATGACAAGATGTGAAATCAAAGGTCGAGATCAAGCTCCCAGAACCTTCTGAAGATCAAACCCACCAGCCTATAAAAACCCTTGAACTTCACAAGAGAAATTCATCCAATTTCTATGCTTTTAAGAGATTGTTACCACTTTAAATTTCTGTCAATTTACTGTTTTAATTAGTGTAATTGTTTTACTTTAACCTATAATTTCAATTCCCAGCTTTGTACTTTTCAGTTTTTAATGAGAATCAGTTTTTTACAAGAGTTCTGTTAATGCTTTTGAATTCAGATTGTTAAAGTTTCATATGTGTTTGTTAGTGTTTACAAAGCTTATATAAGCTTAAACTTAGCTTATTCTGAGCTTGTTCATCATTTTACTCAATTTCTCAACTCAGTCAACCAAAGTCAACATATGCAGATTGGATCAGGTGTAGCTGTTTTGATGGTTAGATAGATGGAATTGGGTTTGAATTGCATTGGTTAATGGTTTAAGATAATGGTATTCTGATTTCAGTAGCAAACCATAGTGGTTAGACTATTGTAAGTTCCATTTCTGCTTCATGATTGAATCTGTAGTTAGAATTGTTTAATCTGTTTTAATTGTGTTGAATTTAGTGTACTGAGTCATAATTAAGCTAATTTGATTGTTGTTTGAGAGTTTCTTAGCTTAAAACTTAATCTGCATAATTTCTGTTGAATCTGCATATCATTCATCAGTTTAGTTTAGTTGGATATTGTTGTTAGACTTGGTTCATTTAGTTGTACTTTAGCATATTAAATATGTTTTGAAGGTTAGCTAGGCTTGGATTTGAGATTTGATTCAGGAATTTTCATTTTAGTTAGTAAACTAGTGTTTGGATCATTTTCTAATTTGAGTTTAAGGATCTAGATGAGGTAAATTCAGGTTGCAGAAATCTTATTTAGCATTATTAAGTCAAATTCAGTCATTCACTTGCATATTAGAATAGCATTAGTCAAAATTGCATAAGACCTGATCTTGTACTCTAATCTGTTTGAATTAGTTAGTGTAATCTTGCATTTAGGTTTATAAGTAGTTAAACTTAGCTTGCTTAGGTCTCATTTTATCTTATAACATCATTTACAATCAGTTTGTGGCAATCAAAGTTCATCATAGTCAAACTAAAAGGATTTCACAAAAAGTCAAAAATCCATTTTCACTTGCAAATTGCTTCTACTTTTATATTTTTAAAATCTTCATTTATAGTCCTTTTTAGCTGAGATTTTGGATTTTATCACTTTGGTTGGTTGTCTTTAACAAGGTATTTTTAGTTTATTTTTAGGATTTTTCTAAACAAGCTGAATAAGAGCTTAAAGTTGCTGCAGTAGGGCCGTTTGGAATTAAGACGTAGAATCTGATATAGTGCTTTTCATTCTTAAACTTGAGCTTATTTGATCAAAATCAGTTGCTTTAGGATAATTTTAGTTGGTTATAGCATATTTTAGTTTCCTGTAGCTTCTGGTGTCTTATATCAGCTTATAGCTTATTACATTAACTGCATGTTCTGCATCAGCACTAAGTGTCCCAAATTACTTTTAGTTTTTATTTTTAGTTTCTTCACCTTAAGTCCTTTTGAGCTAAAATTCTGGACACAAGGTCTTTGGTTGGTGGTTGATAACAAGGCATTTTTATTTTATTTTTAGGATTTTTCTAAGCCTCCTAAATCAGTGCTCAAAGTAGGACCAGTAGGGCCGTTTGGCTTATTAAACTTAGAACCTGATCTTGTGCTTTTAGCTTATAGCTTGTGCTTTTATGGTTGAAATCAGTTGCAGTAGGCTTAGTTAAGTTAGTTTAAGTTAGTTTTATACTGAGGAAGCTTATGGTTATAATTGAGTAGCTTATTGCTTATTTCAAGTGCTTATTTTCATTAGTTAGTTGCCCAAATCTTATCTCCTATACCCTAAAGTTGATTCTGTTATTTTTCCTTGATTCTCAGTATTATTTTATAGTTTTCTGGAAATTTTCATATTTTTCCCTATTCATCTTCTATTTTTCTGCATTTAATCTCATTTTTAAGCCTTTTTAATTAGCATTTAATCCAAATAATTCAGAAAAAGGTCAGAAAAATATGTTTTCAATTTTCCTAGATTAAGAAAAATATAAAAAGCCAAAAAAGTATTTTTTTTTTCCATAATTTTCCTAGTTTAAATAGTATTTTCTAGCATTTTAATTATTTTTAAATAGTTTTAAATTCATAATAAATAGAGAAAAATTCAGAAAAATATGATTCCAGTTTTTAAAATTCTTATTAGTTATTTAAGATTTTTGAAAAATAGTTTTATAATTTTCTCACTAGTTTTCATAATTTTTAGCATTTTAGATTTGTTTTAAACGTTAAAAATTAGTTGTTAATTCAAATAAATTCAGGAAAAATCATAAAAAATAGTTTTAATTCTTAAATAGTTTTCAAATTGCAATTTCCTCTTTATAGTAATTTTAGATCATAATTAGGGATTAGTTTAGAATAATTTGCATTTAATTAGCGTTTCATTTAAATCGTATTTTGCGTTTTAGTTGTAATTTGCGTAATTTGTCATTTGCATCATAGATTTAGAACTTTTATATGCTTCCCTTTACTTTCCCTTACCCCGTAGTTTAGAAAACATCATATTATCCCTTTTTCCCATTCAAATCCCGATTATCGCGACGAGAGTTGAAAATTCCATTCATCCCTCGTTGGGAGAACGACCTGGGAAATACATACCTTTGTATTTCTTCGGAAAAAAATATCTATTGTACTGAAAACATAAAATCAAGATACTAAGTACACTTGCCCGTGAAATTTCACTTCAACCTCAAATAGATAATACTAAATTAACGTCGTTGTCACATTTTCTGGTTAAAAGCTCAAATCTAGTCTCCTTTGACGTTTTAAGTGAACTATGATAATGGTTTCATCCCGAACTTGGTTAAAAGCACATAACCCCGTAAAACCATGTAATAACCAAACTGCCATGAACAAAATCCAAACAGTTACCCAATTCATGAAGTACACCCTTTTATCCCTTCTTCGAAGTAGAAACCATAGCACCAGCATCAGATAAGATCCCGAAATACACTTTCCTTTCTCCAGGATGGTTCCATCATTACGGGATTTTACAATTCTATGGTTTAAACCGAGAAATAGTTTCTTTCGCGAGATTTTACAAGACCAAGAATAAACCGTAAGATAGATCCATAAATGTACACTTCTTTCATCAGGATGGTTTCATCGTCACGGGATTTTACAAGTCTATGATTTAAACCGAGAAATAGATTCTTTCGCGGGATTTTACAAAATCAAGACTAAACCGCAAACAATGTGATTTTGAATGTGTTATGACAAGTTTGCTTTCGGTGAATATCTGTTTTAGGGGAACATGCAGCGGTTCATCAACGGTTCATTCTCCATCTTCAACACTATCATCAACAATTCTTTACCCATATGTAGACAACTTCACAAACTATACTAAGTCAAGTAGTATAAACTACTTCCCCTGGAGGTTGACCATAAAACATCAAAGTACACATTTCTCCCCCATGATGGTTTCGAACTTTCGGAAGCATCATAACGTGTACGACCATTTGCACGAGAAGTTCTTGTCATAAGCAAACATCTTGAGAAATCATGACTGACGCTGACGATTCTTTGAAAGATTTTGCTTAGACTGTGAAGTATCGTTGACATTTTGTGGCGTCGAATTGTTGATCACATCACATCCTTAAAATACTTTGATAAGCACATCTTCCACATATTCTGTCGGCTATTGTTGTGACCACTTGGAGAAGTAAACCCGATATACCAGATTTGAACATGAAGTAGAATTCCCCAGATTTGCTACTCAAGCTTGTACTAATCCTTGTGAAAATGAAACGGTGTACCCAATGTACAAAACCTCACTTCAAATCCAAATAAGAAATACTGAACATAAACAACCCCGTAGTCAACCTAGTTCCAATAACAGTTCAAGCCATGACAAAATATTCTCTGTGAAAATGTATACACCAAAGTACCAATCCGCATAGCACAACGAATCTCATCCTCAAATTTCATATCAACAGAACTCCTCGTTAAATCACTTCAACAAATCTCATAAAGTCCAAATCTCATTTAAACGATCCAGTTTTGAGAAGCCCGTCCTTTTAGCTAAATGATATACCAACATAAGCCATAAACAAATGTATCATCCGATGAACGTTTATGACCAAAATACCATCTTTTTATCTTCAACATTATCAAAAAATTTATATCCAAAGATAATAAAATTCAGATAACTTTGATAACACATGAGGTACTCGGTCCAATACAATTCAAGTAGCAAAGCCCAACTTAATTTTATTCAGCCCACTCTATTGTTATAACGTACCGATCCAGAAAAGTTGAAGCCTGATTCCATACAATTGATACTTGGCCCACTTGGTGATCCAGATAAAGCCAAATCATGGCACTGCTCGATCCAGCCATTTAACACCCACCATACCCTAATCCTTCGGGGATATAAAAACGTACCACACACTCTTAAATCCCTAAAGACTCATTTCTTAGGCAAACCCTAATCACTTACTCACATTCTGTCAGCCCCCATCTCCTAATATCACTCTCCATCAGTTCGCCTGCTTCTTGCCTACCACACTTGTAATTCTCCAAACCCTTTCAATCTTAATCATAATTACTAAATACTTTCACTAATAACCATTGCCCTCATCAGTAGTTATTCACTCACTGAAAATATAGAAAACCAAGAAGGTTTCATTAAACGCTATCAATCCTTGTGGTGATAGATTACATCTTGCCACAGAGACGGCATGGGATGAGGACATAGTTTCAATTAAGCCACAGGGATGGCTTGAGCAATATACATCACGGCCTCGATAGGTAAGCCACAAGCTGATTCGTATTTCTTGTTAATTAACCTTTGAGGTTGTTTTCCTTTTTGAGTAAACACGAACCAAGGTAGAGAAAATAACAAATTTGTTATATTTCTTTGACCTTTGAGTTTCGGATATGATAGAGGCTTAGTCTTCTTAATATTAGATCAATGATGAAGTTTTTTTATTTCGTGAATAAGACTCTCGATAGTCTTGATGCAACCTTATTAGTACCACAAAATACTTAAAAGAACTGAGATCAAAAAGTTTTAGGTCCTTTAATTTTTGTTGTGTGTCATGAATTAGTCAAAGAAAAAAAGGTATAACAAACTTGTTATAACTCTTCTTGATATTCGGATATTAATCAGATGTTGAGATTCATGATACTTCATTCATATGATTGACCTTTTCGATTTATCATTTAAAGTCATAGATTGAGACTAAATCGAACCAAGAAAAAGGAGATAACATAATTGTGTCACCCTTTTCTAATGTGTCGTATACAAATGAGGCTGGGCTTCAAAAATTTAGATCGATGAGGATATGTGTTTCATTCGTGTACACGACCTTAAAAGCGTATTGATTTTACATTGATACCCACGAATGAAAATAACATCTGAGATTAATTTGTAAGCGAGACTTGATATGTGTTGATGTTGATATTGAATCAATTTGTAATTTGTAATTTGTATTTGTTGCTAGAAGGATATTGATATGGAAGCATTGTATGAATCTGTTGTGATGTTTTGTATTACCATCTTGTTGTGATGATGATAGATGTATGATGTTGAATGAGGTGGTTTGATTAGTTTGTGTATGGACTTTTGATATTCAGGTTTAGATTTGCAGTTTTGATTGATATCTGAGTAGGGTCAGATCAATTAGATTTGGGATAAGATCAATAAATGATAAGGTTTTAAAAGGTACCATTTTAAGGGGTCGTTTAAGTCCTTATTTGATCACTTTTGTATCCGTTATTGCTTAATATCGTTCCTTTTCACTTTTTAGGTCTCGTGAAGGCAAAATGCTGGAATGACACTTATTTGGACAGAAAGGCGCGAATATATGAAGAAAATGGCCAAAGTCGAAATCAGACACTCACAGTCGCTGAATGTAGAAGGCGACGGCGTCAGGTTCTATTTGCGACGCCGTCGGAGAATTATTGTGACGGGTCAGAACGCAAAACTCGTATTTTCAAGAGACGGCGTCTAGTTGTGAAAGAGTAGGCCGTCGCTACTCAGACGGCCTAGATGCGATCCAGACGACGTCAGAAGCTGAAGAGGACGGCGTCACGGACATAAGGTGACGACGTCGCAAGGTTAACGTGGCCAAGACGAAACCCTAATGGCGGCGACACGACGGCGTCACTAAACATAAGGTGACGCCGTCGCAATTGTAATCTTATATATAGAATCCGAATTTTTCAGTCTTTGGTGGAGAGTCTTTGGAGTAAAAACCGAACCTAAGGTGTCTTGTACAGTATTTTAGGGTTTTTAACCCTATCTTGCACCAAGATAAGTCTTTGCTTCATTAATTCAATTATGTCTTTGATTATTTGTGTGTATGCTTGCATGTTCTCCATGTCCGGCTAATTTATTTGTGTGTTTGCTTAGGAAGTATGAAACTTAATTATTGAATATTGATTGGTTGTTTCTTATCTTAGTTGACTAATGATCTAGTAATGCGATAGGTCATTCGTTGTGTACTTAATGCTTGATTCATCTTTGTGAACCTTAGAGTATGATTACCTGAGTGATTGTAGGCTAAAACATCCGAAGAGTGCCTTAGAGTAGGAGTCTATAATCTCTACGTGGATTTGTAGACAAGACCCTTTGGTAATTTCAAAGAGTTAGGGAGAAACGCATACCCTACAACTTTAGAAACACAACGCAACTAGGAATAAGACGTGACACTCAACCATCAATAGGAGATAATTAAGGAGTAATACAAACTAAGTAAACACATCTTTAAACTATCATACGAGCACACATTAATTAGACATAGACTCCCACAACCTTAGTTTAGATAATTAGATAATAGTAGAGTAATCGGTAGAAATACCAACCCCCCAAATCCAATACCCGAGATTCGTACTTTTCCATTTTCATAAAATATAAAAAGATAAAAAATAATCTTCCTCAACCTTAACCTTAGCGTAGTAACTCCCTACTAGCATTCCTATTCCCCTAGAGAACGATATCAATACCCGTGGCTTACCCTAATTACTACACTACAACGATTAGGTTCACTGCCTAGGGTGTTATAAAACTTGCTCGAAGAAAAGGAAGTTTCCTTGACCCCGAACGACGCGTGTAGCGTTATCAAGTTTTTGGCGCCGCTGCCGGGGAATAGAATAGCTAGTTAGTAGTCCACCTCGTTTAGGTTTCTTTGCTTGATTCCTATCAAGTAAACTTTTTTCTCATTTTTAGATTTCTCTTAGTCTATCCCCCTTCTTCGTAACCTTTGTTCGTAACCTCATCACTTTTCATCATGGAAGGTGATAACCCACTACCATTCATCAACATACCACCAAATGACCCGCCAAGAGCCCGTACTCTTGGTGAATACTCAAGACCAAGCCACTTAGGCTATAGGAACACCATTGAGCTTCCCGACCAAGCCCAAACTACGGCCCTGCGATCCGACACCATCCGGTTGGTGCAAAACGGATGTGCATTCCATGGACTTCGTTCCGAAGATCCAAATCAGCATCTGAGGGATTTCCTCAAAATCGTCGATTCCATCGACCTTGATGCTACTACTCGGGAGACCACGCGCCTGCGTCTCTTCCAATTCTCTCTACGGGACCAAGCTAGTAATTGGCTTGAGCGACTTCCCGCCGGCTCCATCTCAAGTTGGGATGATCTTACTTCTCGCTTCCTTGCTCAATTTTTCCCACCGGGGAGAACCACTAAGCTTAGGAATGACATCTTGATGTTCCAACAACGTCAAGGTGAATCTCTCTACGAAGCATGAACCCGATTCAAGGACTTACTTCATAAAGTCCCTCATCACGGCATTGATCTTTGGCTCCAAGTCCAAATCTTTTATGATCATGTCAACTTTCCCACTAAGCGATCCATTGACCAAGCGGCCGGTGGAAAACTTAGTGATCTCACCGCAGAAGAATCATGGGAAATACTAGAGGACCTTGCCCTCTATGACAACGAAAGTTGGGATGACCCCCGTGAGCTGCCCAAAACCGTCAAGGCAATCTCCTTGCCTCCTCCCGACCGTAGGATGATCGAACTTGAAGATCAGGTTAAATTCCTCATGAGTTCCTACGAAAATCCTAAGTCTTCACACCATGTGAACAAAGCTTCCTCTTCATGTGAGCCGTTTTGTGATCCTCATAACACGCGCAATAGCACCCGATCCCCCGAACACGCTTCTGTTGACTACGCATCCTCGCGTGTTAATGGAACAGGAGGAAGATTCCCTACAGCACCCGGACCTAGGAATTTCAATGAAACCCGAGAGGCATGGAAAGGAAAGCCTGATTTCTACTGGGGGCAAACCAAAGAATTCACTTCTAATGATTTCTCATGGCCCCCACCTAACGGTCCTAACCAACAAAACATCGAAGGGATGTTGCAAAACCTAGTTACATCCCAAGAAACCCAAATAGCTAAGCTCTCGGACCGCTTTAATAATCAACAAGCCGAGATGGATAGGAAAATAGACAACCTTTTGAAAGCCATAGCTAATAGTGATAAGAAGGTTAGTGCTATCTCAACTCCCGAGCCTTCAGGCATAGAGATTAAGGATCCAAGCAAGCTAAAGTATGTCCAATTCGTCAATACCATCGCCTTAGTTGAACCTGATGAAACAAATGACGAAGAGGACTATACACTAGTGGATGAGGAAATACCCGAGGAAATAGATGAAGTAGACATTGACTATTTCAACAAATTTCCTACGGACGAAGAACTATCTCGCCACCCTCACTTAGTGCGTGACCTCCGTCACATGTATGTTAGAAAAAGTCCTCGAATTAAGTTTGGGAACCCTTGGAATCTTAACATACCATGTGTCATAGGACACCTTTTTGTGGCAAAAGCTTACATTGATCGCAAGTCCCCAATCAACATCATGACTAGCACCTACTACAATTGGATATTGAAGAAGCCTATTCCAACTAGGCAAGACCCTAATGATCCTAATGTTAGTTGCAATTTTCTCGGTAGAGTTAAGGGATTGCCCGTTTATGTAGGTAGTTTCACGTTTCCTACGGATTTCATAATTGTGGATGATATTAGCACGGCCATAGACCCTAGCTTGTCCCATGTTATTCTAGGAAAACCTTTCATAGAAAGCACCGGAATGACCTATGACCCCTCATTAGGAGTAGTACGATTCAAGAATACGACCGATGACATAGCTTACCAAATGCCGTTTAAGATTGAGAAATTTTCATCACTCTCTAATGATGAAAAGGAACTTAAACTATCGGTCTATTATAGGAATGATGAGGATAGGGAGAAAGATGTTGATTATGTTATGGCTAAGATTTTCGGATTCTACAAGGATTGTTTGAGCCTAGGACCGGAATACAGGACCGAATGGGGAGAAGATGAACTCTTAGAGAAGCGCATTTTAGGGCACTTCTACAACATGGAATCCCCCATTAGAGGCCATGAAGAGGGCGACGATGAGAAAACGTAGGAGCACGACTACGAGTCTAGCTACAAGACTCTTTAATAAAGAAAAGCGCTTCGTGGGAGGCAACCCATGCTTAATTGTTTGCTTGTTAGTGTCATATATCTTTTATTAATTGTTTATCCTCATGTTTAAATTTGTAAAAATGCTTTATTTTGTTTTTAACTTCGTCTTAACTACATATAAAGGTATTTTACATAAGGAATAAGTGTAGGGAGGATTACACACGTTTTCAAAAGAAACGTAAACATGAGAATAACAATTAATTAAAAGATATATATGTTTGTTTGTTCGAGTCAAATGCTTGTATCGAGTCATAATGAATGTTTTGCAGAAATTTTTCCAGATTCTAAAGATGTAAATTTTCCAGAAATTTTTCCAGAAAATCGCAGACCAGTTTTTGTCAGGATTGCAACCTGACGGCGTCAGGAAGGAGTAAAAACATCAGATTACTTTTTCTCGTTTTCTGAGCTACTTATAAATTTTTGGAATTTTCCAGGTCTTAATTTTCTTAGAAATTCTGTAAACATTCATTCCACAAGCATTATATCCTAGTTTAAATCGAGTCTTATATATATTATTACCGCCGATTTTACGCAAAGGTTTCGTTTGTTTTCTTCAAGTGTGCAGGTTTAGTTTGTCAAGAAGAAGTCACATAAGATTGGAAGGAGCTTTTCACGCAATAATTCTTCTTGAAAAGAATTTAACCACCACTTTACACGGATCCTACCGAGCTAATCAGGGGAGTATTAGTTTCTTTCGTTTTTAATTACCTTCTTTTATCATAACTTTGATACTTTCGGGGAACATTGGGGACAATGTTCAGTTTAAGTGTAGGGAGGGAAAATAAAACGGGAACTTTGAAACTATGCTTATCCTTGACTATTTGCTTTGTCCAATTGTGATTGTGTAATAAACCATGAGAAATGTCGGTTAGGGTAATTTTGGCACCAAATTTAAAATTTTTTATGACATATAGGAGTGGGCCATTAGTCTTAACAAAAGCGTCTCACGGATAGGAAGTTGCATGACTAGCACAAAAACCCTTACCACCCAAATTCCACCCAAAATGTGAGGATCGCCCTTAGATTAGTAGGAATTAAAGCATTCATCTTTAATGCTTAGAGTGTGAACCGGTAGTATAATAGATTCTAGAACTTGTTTTGTGATGCATTCCGAGATCGCAAGTGAGGCTACACTTGTGTAGTTAGGAATAACTAAATGATAAGAGGCATTAGGATAAACCCTTGTTTGATACCTGTAATATAATTACTTCTTCCACATCGGTTGAGTAATTCCCCCACACCCTTTGCGTTGTACTCATTTTTAGTACACGATACCCCTAGTTAACCCCTCAGAGCCTATCCTTTTCGCGGTTCTCGTGATATTTCGGTTTTTCCGGAATATCAATGAAGAGCATTGTTTACACCCCACCCCCAAATATACACCCAAATCGCCTTAGCCTACCCCTTATGCACTCACTTTTAGTGCAAATGTTTGTTATCACCCTAAACCCTTAGTTCAATTATCTAGTTACTTGCATGAATTGCTAAGTCGAGTCATATCCTTTGTATACAGTTTTGGGACGATTGGGATTCATGGGAAAAGTTAAAGTTTATGAAATGACGGGAAGGGAACGTTAAATTCAAATTCCCTTTGTTTGCGTAATAATGTACCCCAAGTGTTTTGATCTTTTCAAATCGGGTCAAATTAGTATTAGAGTAATAAAAACTCAAGTGTAGGGATATGCTTATAAATCCCTAGTATTTTGATGTTATCGTAGAGGATGGTAGAGTAAAAGTGTATGAAAAAAAAAAAAAAAAAAAAAAAATCGAAAAAAAAATAAATAGAAAAGAGAAAAGAAAAAAAAAAAAAAAAAAAAAACATACGGGCTACCATCCTACATCTATCCTTTAAATTTATGTTTGTTTATTTCAGTTATCTAGAGTTTAGAAGTGTCGAGTCTTGGCTTAGCAACGCCATTCTTCATATGCAGTTAACATAGAGATTTTTGACTTACCACCACTATATAGCCTATCCCACCAAACCCTTATTTCCCTACCGAAAGCCTAACGTTACAACCCTTTAAAAGACCTCTTTGATAGTCTTTCCTAGGTGCTTACGCCAAAGCGATGGAGGTTTGATCTATTCTCAAGCCTATGGTAATCTATGTACTATGACCGGTTAATGAGTGTTTATCTTCCATTTCCTAAATTGTTATATTTCATTTATACACCTGAGAGAGATGTGAGTATCCAAACACCCCATGTGAGGTGCTAGTATGTAATTTCCGTGCTTGTTATGACTTTTGCGGGGCTTATATGTGTTGTGGACCGTTTTGAATTAATGCTGAATGACCCCTAACTTATAAATTAATTGGCTAAAAGCACATTTGCTTGAGGACAAGCAAATAACAAGTGTAGGGATATTTGATAAGGTTTTAAAAGGTACCATTTTAAGGGGTCGTTTAAGTCCTTATTTGATCACTTTTGTATCCGTTATTGCTTAATATCGTTCCAATTCACTTTTTAGGTCTCGTGAAGGCAAAATGCTGGAATGACACTTATTTGGACAGAAAGGCGCGAATATATGAAGAAAATGGCCAAAGTCGAAATCAGACACTCACAGTCGCTGAATGTAGAAGGCGACGGCGTCAGGTTCTATTTGCGACGCCGTCGGAGAATTATTGTGACGGGTCAGAACGCAAAACTCGTATTTTCAAGAGACGGCGTCTAGTTGTGAAAGAGTAGGCCGTCGCTACTCAGACGGCCTAGATGCGATCCAGACGACATCAGAAGCTGAAGAGGACGGCGTCACGGACATAAGGTGACGCCGTCGCAAGGTTAACGTGGCCAAGACGAAACCCTAATGGCGGCGACACGACGGCGTCACTAAACATAAGGTGACGCCGTCGCAATTGTAATCTTATATATAGAATCCGAATTTTTCAGTCTTTGGTGGAGAGTCTTTGGAGTAAAAACCTAAAACCGAACCTAAGGTGTCTTGTACAGTATTTTAGGGTTTTTAACCCTATCTTACACCAAGATAAGTCTTTGCTTCATTAATTCAATTATGTCTTTGATTATTTGTGTGTATGCTTGCATGTTCTCCATGTCCGGCTAATTTATTTGTGTGTTTGCTTAGGAAGTATGAAACTTAATTATTGAATATTGATTGGTTGTTTCTTATCTTAGTTGACTAATGATCTAGTAATGCGATAGGTCATTCGTTGTGTACTTAATGCTTGATTCATCTTTGTGAACCTTAGAGTATGATTACCTGAGTGATTGTAGGCTAAAACATCCGAAGAGTGCCTTAGAGTAGGAGTCTATAATCTCTACGTGGATTTGTAGACAAGACCCTTTGGTAATTTCAAAGAGTTAGGGAGAAACGCATACCCTACAACTTTAGAAACACAACGCAACTAGGAATAAGACGTGACACTCAACCATCAATAGGAGATAATTAAGGAGTAATACAAACTAAGTAAACACATCTTTAAACTATCATACGAGCACACATTAATTAGACATAGACTCCCACAACCTTAGTTTAGATAATTAGATAATAGTAGAGTAATCGGTAGAAATACCAACCCCCCAAATCCAATACCCGAGATTCGTACTTTTCCATTTTCATAAAATATAAAAAGATAAAAAATAATCTTCCTCAACCTTAACCTTAGCGTAGTAACTCCCTACTAGCATTCCTATTCCCCTAGAGAACGATATCAATACCCGTGGCTTACCCTAATTACTACACTACAACGATTAGGTTCACTGCCTAGGGTGTTATAAAACTTGCTCGAAGAAAAGGAAGTTTCCTTGACCCCGAACGACGCGTGTAGCGTTATCAATAAACCACAGCATGGTGAATGCATCTTGATAATTACCAAAACGCATCATAGAATTAGTATCAAACCTCAGTCCCATTTGTCACACAAACTGCTTAAACTTTTCTTATCAAACCGATGTCCTTTTGTAACAAACCGCATCATTCCAAGGTGCAAGACTTTAAACAAACCGCTTTTGACTTATCTCAAACTGCAGTTGACTTTGAGTCAAAAATGCATAACAAAAATTGTGACAAACCGCATCAGTTATCCAGAGACAAACCGTATAGCGTCAAAACGCTTCGACAAACCGCATAGTGTCAAAATGCTTCGACAAACCGCATAGCGTCAAAACGCTTTGACAAACCGCATAGCGTCAAAACGCTTCGACAAACCGCATAGCGTCAAAATGCTTTTGAGGCAAAAACGCATATAGTACATCAAATCTGGACATTTTGGTATCAAAACGCATAATATTAATGATAAACCGCATAGACAGTTTAACAAACCGCACATAAAAGGTGACCACAAACCGCAACTTAGAACATATCAGCAGCATCTTTACAAACATCACCAAACATCTTAAAAACTGCTTATAATAACATATTCATCAAGAATAAACACCACGTAAACACCAACAACATCAAACAGCAGCAAACACAACAAACATCACACAACCCGCATATAAAATCAGCACAAACCGCATACAAGAGTCCTTCAAAACCGCTCAAAACCCATGAAACGAGACCCAAATCAGCACAAACAACATAACCTGAGCTCTGATGCCAATTTTAGGATCATACATATTATGTTGTTTGATGATCCGGGTGGTCTAGGGAGATGATTATACAAGTATGCCATGTTTAGAGAGAGAAAGAGTAGAGAGTGAATTCTTGAGAGAGGTTTAACAAAAAAAGAAGAAAGGTTAGATTAAGAACTTCCACCCCTTCCAAGGATGGAAGGGGTATTTATAGTTACAACTAATACGTCCTCCTGTCAGACTGTGGATCAGGCATACATTGGGTAAAGACCCGTCCTTCCTCTATGGTGTTGTTCTAAACTAATCTACGCTAATAACTAACTAATTGATTTTGTTTTGCAAAGCAAGTTCTCGATTATGAGAATCTTTTTGACACCATTGAAGACGACGTTTTGCATTCGAAAGTTCATTTAACAAACGCTCATTCTTAATTTTCAAAGACTCGATTTGCGGCACATTATCGATATCTTCAACATTATCAACAGAATCAACAGCGATATAATCAAATGCATATGCAACAGTATGTAATAACACAACATTTATGGTATCAGCACAAATAACATCTTCCAAGAGTCGGTCAACATGATTTCTCAATATTTTCTTTCTTCTTTTAGTGTTAGAAATCGATGTTTCAGTTTTCTCGAAAACTGTTTTCAAAAGTCCAATCTCTTTCTGAAGTTCCCTTTCCCAATATATTGCACACATTTTTAAATTTCGGACATGTGGTAAAATCCCTTTCTAAAAAATATCTCTTTGATTTTGCGCAAATGGCGATTGAAAATGTTCAGCTTTTATGTCAGACTTAACTTCAATTGCATGTTCCAAAAGTTTGATGTCAGACATAAATGTGTCAAAATATTTAAGAACTTGACATCGTTCAGTTAATGGCTTTATTTCACTATAATAAGGTAAATGACCATTAATTTGTGCAATATTTGAGAGGGGACCATCATGAGATGAGGACTCAGGATTAGGTGTGATAACCCAAGGTGTGTTAGAATTATCCTATTGTGTGACGAAAGTTATGGCTTTTGAATAGTCAAATGGTTTGTTATAAACAACATTTTCCAATTTTAACCGACTCTCGTCTTCTGCATCTAATTCCTCAGCACGATTATATTCAACAACACTCATAATGGAATCATCACCATGTTTGTAAACAACATTTCGGAACTCTTTGATTTTATTTTGTAAATCGACAATTTCATCAAGATAGTCATCTATTTGTCTCCTAGAATGCTTTTTGTACTCACAAAACTGTTTTTGACAAATTAACAACTCAGACTTGATTTTTTGAGTTTCCAAAGTGAGAGCATTAAGTTGTTGTTTATGATCAAATTTTAGTTGTTCTAATTGAGAAAGCAATGCATTCTTGGATGCAACTAGATCACATATCTATTTTTCCAAAGATTTTTCATTTTGGTATGATTTTGCAAAAGCGACTTCAAAACTGTGTTCACGTTTTTCTTTGGTTTCAAAAATGTTGAGTTGGAACTTATAGCATTCATTATCCTTGGTCAACAGTGCAATTTTATCTTGCAGTTTCTTATTGATCTCATTGCACTTTTCCAGTTGAGATTGGGTGGTCTAAAATAAGTTGGTCATGAGGTCAAGATCTGGATTAGACAAAGGTTCATCTTGTTCAACTTGAGTCTCAACATAATCATTATTTAGATCCTCAAATATGACCACGGAGTCAACTTGATTATCAATATTAACCATGAGGTCATCTTGATCGTCAAATATAACTACGAGATCCATTTGATTATCGTCGGAATGAGATGTAGAAGACTCATGTTGAACACTATGTGCCTCGTCGGATGCAGATGTTGACGAAGATATCAGATCATTAATGAGTATGTTTGGATCCGGTACCTGAGACAAGCCATCAGTGTCATACACTGGGCCTATGTCACTCATGTGGAGCTCTTACATGTTTGCCATTAACATCACAGCTGCATTAGCTTGCAAGTCCTCCATGTCATCATCAGAATCAGCATCAGCCATGAAGCTTTGTTCTTTGTTGGTAAGTGTTCCACCAGCTTCATCCTTGAGAGCCAAGAGTAAAGCCTCTTTGTGATAAGCTTTGCCTCTTGTTCTCGGCTTTGGGTATGCATTAGCCAGATGACCCTTCTCATTGAAGTTGTAGCATCGGAGACCATTAAACTCAGTCTGAGCATTTCCCTGATCAACCACTTGAATCCGTTGCTGTGGAGTACCCATGTTATTCCTCCCATTAACATTAAACCCTTGACCACTACCTATTGGACGACCATTTCCACGATTCTGAACCTCAACTCTTCCATTGTTAACAACAGCTTGATTTCTTGTGTTTGATGAGGTGCGAATGCGGTTGTTGGATTTGTTAGCAAATCGACTGAAGGCTCTTGCAATCATTACAAATCCTTGATTCAATGCATCAAAGGCTTCTGCATCCTCATTTGATTCACTGTATAGTGCTTGATCATTGTTGTTGGTGTATGAAACCAATTGAGTTTCTTGTGATTGTTGCTGTGATGGATCATATGGTGTAATCTGAGCAGTTGGTTGTGGAGGATTTGTGAAGACAGTTGGCAAATTCGGAAATTGAGGATAACATGCTTGAGTGTACAAAGCAAGAGTTTGATTATCCGGGAGTGTTGGAGAAGAGGGACTCCACGGATGATTCTGTATTTGTCTACTTCCTTTTGATGGTGCTTCAAATAGTCATACAACAATCCGTAAGTAGCTTGATGAAGATTCTTCGCTTGACGGATGAATGTAACATACTTCTCCCAATCAGGACCAAGACAGCTCAGGAACTTTGTGTTGATTGCAATCCTTGGCATAATGATATTATGTTTATCCAAGTCATTGATGATGTCTGAAAACCGATGATAGTATGACTCTAATGACTCCCCTTGTTCAATCATGAAGTTTTTATATGCTAAGTAGATTTTGGATTCCATGTCTTCTTGATTTAGTTCAGTGCCTTCCATTAGAAGATGAATGTGCTCCCACATTGCTTTAGCAGTCTTCTGAGCATCAACACTATGAAGTATCAGATTAGGTAAACCCAAAAGGATATATTGCATTGCAAGTTCATCAGCTTCTAAGTGAAGAATTTGGTCAGTAGTAAGTTGATCAAGACCGACAACATTGGTAACATCATCTCTTGGTGGAGTAGCATTCGGATCTCCGGGTATAGTGATAGTAGGCATCTGAAAAGGACCTTCAAGTATGACCTTCTTCAAAAACTTACCATGTGGTTTCTTGAGATCACAAAACCTAAAAAACCTTATCACCCATTGATCGTAGTTTTCGGGAGTGAGCATTGGAGGTCTATCAAGGGATTCAGCTTCATGAATGGATTGTTGGCTACTTAAAGCTTCACACATCTTTGCAAACCAAGAAGGTTCCTTTTGCGTTGTGACATTCATACCATACTTTGCTGGAAACTGATATTGGAAGTAGTTACAATGTTGAACTTGTTGACAAGGGTTTGGTTGAAGCATCTGTGGTGGAAAAGGGTTTGCTCCTTGAGGAAAGTATATTTGAGATGGCGGTTGAAATTGTGGTTGAAATTGTTGCCATTGTTGTTGAGATGGTGGAGGATATTGTTGATATTGTTGTTGTTGTTGTTGAGGATACTCATGAGGAAAGTAGTGAGAGTATGGTGGTTGAGACTTCTTGAAACTTGTGTTGATGATGGATCTTTGTAGTCGAATGAAACTCGAGTTTGTTGATGAAGTGTTCTAAAGCGTAGAAACTAGCTTAGGCGTAGAGTGATCCTTACGCGTAAATCCCTTGTACACGTAGACAGAAGCTTACGCGTAGTAACAGATTACGCGTAGACTTGAGAAAAACTTAGCTTAGGCGTAAACCAAAGGCTTAATAGTAAGAACCTTATGCATAAGATTTCCTTAGGCGTAAGATGAGCTTATGCGTAGGAAATGCTTAGGCAGAAAGTGTTTGCTCGTAAGCTTTTATGCTTGGGCGTAAAACTAGGGTTTTACCCAAAAAATCCTTTACACTTGTCCAAGTGTAAAAGATATCCAAAGTCAAAGTGTTTTCAAGCTTATCCAAGCAAGAAAACACTGAGTAAACGAACAGCTTCGAAGAACAAATGAAGAATTCCTTAGGCGTAGAAACTTAGGCTTAGGTGTAGAATTTGGAGTATACGAGTAGAACTAGGGTTTTACTACGAGTAGAAAGTATCAAAATTAGCCAAAACTGATTTTTATGCCCAAAAGTGTTTTGTAACCTGATTTTAATGATGAAATAGCTCCAATATCACCAAAATAACAAGAAAGTTTGAAACTTGATGATCCAAAACTATTTTCACCCTTAGGCGTAGACTAGTACACACGAATCAAAAACCAAGCTAAAACAAATCTACACACGTAAAGTTTGAAACTTGATGCAAAAAACTTGAACTTTAACATTAAATAAACCTTAAACCATAAAAATCTTGAGTTTATAAGTGTAAAAACTAAAGCTTTAAGCGTATGAAAGTTTGATACACTAAATCCCACGCGTATAATATAAGACTTCAAAAACAAAAGTGTTTCACCCAACTAGATGGCTATTGATACCACTGTTAGGTCACCATAAGTTAACACAAGGATCAATATGTAAGAAATGGGAAAGAAAGTGATCGGTTGAACACACACACACGCACACGTATGATATTAAGAAAACGTTAGGCGTGGGATAAATGTGAAAGTGAACAACCAACCTTCAAAGGAAGGTTTACATGTAGTATTTATAGGGAAGGGAACTAGGGCAACATGTCTAGTCCCTTCCTTCATTATTAGGCTTGGATCAAGGCTTATGGGCTTTCTACATAAGCCTTGCCATTAATAACTAACATAAAATCCTAGTTTAAACAACATATTACATATTAATTACTAACACTTGAAATGCATGTTAGGAGTGATTCCAACACTATCTAACTTGTACATCGATGTACCATATCGAATGTACACCCTTGGCATCTTTTACTAATACCTTCGACACGACCCTTTGGCACCTTTCACTAATGCCTTCAACACAACACTTCTATAGAGGGAGGAAAGAACTATCAACAAGATACACTTCAGTGGTCTTGATGATGACGAAGCTTAGCAACTCACGACCTTGAGCTTGTACGTCTTCAAGAGGTGGTGATCTTGCCTTTAAGAGGAATGATAAGTTTTTAAAATGTACCTTTTTGAGGGATCGTTTAAGCCCTTATTTGATCACTTTTGTATCCGTTATTACTTAATATCGTTCATTTTCACTTTTTAGGTCTCTTGAAGGCAAATTGCTGGAATGGCACTTATTTGGATGAAAAGGCGCGGATATACGAAGAAAATGGCCAAAGTCAAGAATCGAGACACTCAAGCTGCTGAAACACAAGGGGACGGCGTCAGGTGTTATCTGCGATGCCGTCGGATCACATGTTGTGACGATACAGTAGCCAAATTGCTTATTTTCAAGTGACGGTGTCAGGCTTTAAAAGAGTAGGTCGTCGCAACTCAGACGGCCTAGATTTGGTCCAGACGGCGTCAGATGCTGAAGAGGACGGCGTCACAAGCATAAGGTGACGCCGTCGCAAGATTAATGTGGCCAAGATGAAACTCTAATAACGGCGACCCGACGGTGTCACAAATTAAAAGGTGACGCCGTCGCGAATGTAATTGATAACGCTACACGCGTCGTTCGGGGTCAAAGGAACTTCCTTTTCTTCGAGCAAGTTTTATAACACCCTAGGCAGTGAACCTAATCGTTGTAGTGTAGTATTAGGGTAAGCCACGGGTATTGATATCGTTCTCTAGGGGAATAGGAATGCTAGTGAGAAGTTACTACGCTAAGGTTGGGGTTGAGGAAGATTATTTTTTATCTTTTTTTATGTTTTTTTAGGAAATGAAAAGGTACGAATCTCGGGGTTTGAGTTTGGGGGTTTTGGTATTTCTACCGATTACTTCTACTTATCTAATTATCTAAACTAATGGGTAGTCCATGTCTAATTATTGTGTGTTCGTATGATAGTATAAAGATTTGTTTACTTAGGTTTTATTACTCCTTAATTATCTCCTATTGGTGGTTGAATTGTCACGTCCTTATTCTTAATCGCGTTGTGTGTCTAATGTCGTAGGGTATGCGTTTATCCCTAACTCTTTGAACTTACCAAAGGGTCTCGTCTACAAAACCCACTAGGGATTATAAACTCTAACTCTGAGGCCCTCTTTGGATGGTTTAGCCTACAACCGCTCTAAGTGCTATAGCCTAAGGTTCACAAAGATTAATCAAGTATTAATTACACAACTAATGACCTATCGCATTACTAGATCATTAACAATTAAGATAAGAAAAAACCAAACAATATTTAATAATTAAGTTTCATATTCCCTAAGCAAACACACAAGTAAATTAGCCGAACATGGAGAACATGCAAGCATACACACAAATAATCAAAGACATAATTGAATTAATGAAGTAAAACACTTATCTTGATGTAAGATAGGGTTTGGAACCCTAAAATACTGTACAAGACAACCTTGGTTCGGTTTAGGTTTTTTACTCCAAAAGACTACTCTCTAATACTGAAAAATTCGGATTCTATATATAAGATTACATGTGCGACGGCGTCACCTTATGTTTTGTGACGCCGTCGGGTCGCCGTCATTAGGGTTTCGTCTTGGCCACGTTAGTCTTGCGACGGCGTCACCTTGTGCTTGTGACGCCGTCCTCTTCAGCTTTTGACGCCGTCTGGATCAAATCTAGGTCGTCTGAGTTGTGACGGCCTACTCTTTTAAAGCCTGACACCGTCACTTGAAAATAGGAAATTTGGCTTCTGTGCCGTCACAAAATGCTCCGACGGCGTCGCGTTTAAGCAGTGACGCGGTCACCTTGTCTTTCAGCAGCTTGAGTGTCTCGATTCTTGACTTTGGCCATTTTCTTCGTATATCCGCGCCTTTTTGTCCAAATAAGTGCCATTACAGCAATTTGCCTTCAAGAGACCTAAAAAGTGAAAAGGAACGACATTAAGTAATAACGGATACAAAAGTGATCAAATAAGGGCTTAAACGACCCCTCAAAAAGGTACATTTTAAAACCTTATCAAATATCCCTACACTTGGTATTTGCTTGTCCTCAAGCAAATGTGTTTTTAGCCAATTAATTTACAAGTTAGGGGTCATGAAGCATTGATTTAAAACAGTCCACAACACATATAAGCCCCGCAAAAGTCATAACAAGCACGGAAATTACATACTAGCACCTCACATGGGGTGTTTGGATACTCACATCTCTCTCGGGTGTATATGAAATATAACAAGTTGGAAATGGAAGATTAAACACTCATTAACCGGTCCTAGTACATAGATTACCATAGGCTTGAGAATAGATCAAACCTCCATCGCTTTGGCGTAAGCACCTAGAAAATACTATCAAAGAGGTCTTTAAAGGGTTGTAATGTTAGGCTTACGGTAGGGAAACAAAGGGTTTGGTGGGATAGGCTATTTAGTGGTGGCAAGTCAAAAATCTTTTTGTTGCAAGCATACGAAGAATGGCGTTGCTAAGCCAAGACTTGACACTCTAGACTCTAGCTAACTGAAACAAACAAACATAAATTTAAAGAATATATGTAGGATGGTAGGCCTTTTTTTTTTTTTTTTTTTTTTTTACACTCTATTTTTTTTTCTTTTCTCTTTTTCTATATTTTTTTTCGATTTTTTTTTTCATACACTTTTACTCCACCATCCTCTACGGTAACATCAAAATGATAGGGATTTATAGGCACATCCCTACACTTGAGTTTTTATTACTCTAACACTAATTTGACCCGAATTGAGAAGATCAAAACACTTGGGGTATGTTATTACGCAAATAAATGAATTTAACGTTCCCTTCCAATCATTTTATAAACTTTAACTTTTTCCCATGAGTCCCAATCATCCCAAAACTGTGTACAAAGGATATGACTCGACTTAGCAACTCATGCAAGCAACTAGATAATTGAACTAAGGGTTTGGGGTGATAACAATAATGCACTAAAAGTGAGTGCATACAGGGTAGGCTAAGGCGATTTGGTTGTACATTTGGGGGTGGAGTGTAAACAATGCTCTTCATTGATATTCCGGAAAAACCGAAACATCACGAGAACCGCAAAAAGGATAGGCTCTGAGGGGTTAACTAGGGGTATCGTGTACTAAAGATGAGTACAACGCAAAGGGTGTGGGGGAATTACTCAACCGATGTGGAAGAAGTAATTATATTATGGGTACCAAACAAGGGTTATCCTAATGCCTCTTATCATTTAGTTATTCCTAACTACACAAGTGTAGTCTTACTAGCGATCTCAGAATGCATCACAAAACAAGTTCTAGAATCTAATATACTACCGGTTCACACTCTAAGCATTAAAGATGAATGCTTTTAATTCCTACTAATCTAAGGGCGATCCTCACATTTTGGGTGGAATTTAGGTGGTAAAGGGTTTTTTTGTGCTAGTCATGCAACTTCCTATCCGTGAGATGCTTTTGTTAAGACTAATGACCCACTCCTATATGTCATGAAAAATTTTAAATTTGGTGCCAAAATTACCCTAACCGACATTTTCTCATGGTTTATTACACAAATACAATTGGACAAAGCACATAATCAAGGATAAGCATAGTTTCAAAGTTCCCATTTTATTTTCCCTCCCTACACTTAAACTGAACATTGTCCCCAATGTTCCCCGAAAGTATCAAAGTTATGATAATGGAAGGTAATTAAAAACGAAAGAAACTAGTACTCCCCTGATTAGCTCGGTAGGATCCGTGTGAAGTAGTGGTTAAATCCTTTCCAAGAAGAATGTGTGCGTGAAAAGCTCCTTCCAACCTTTTGTTTCTTCTTCTTGATAAATAAAACCTGCACATTCGAAGAAAACAAACGAAACCTTCGCGTAAAATCGGCGGTAATAATATATATAAGACTCTACTAAACTAAGATATAATGCTTGTGGAATGGATGTTTACAGAATTTCTGGAAAATTAAGACCTGGAAAATTCCAAAAATTTATAAGTAGCTCAGAAAACGAGAAAAAAGTAATATGTCGTTTTTACTCCTTCCTGACGCCGTCAGGTTGCAATCTTGACGCCGTCAGGTTATCCTGACAAAAACTGGTCTGCGATTTTCTGAAAAAAATTCTGGAAAATTTACATCTTTAGAATCTGGAAAAATTTCTGCAAAACATCCATTATGACTCGATACAAGCATTTGACTCGAACAAACACACATATATATCTTTTAATGAATTGCTATTCTAATGTTTACGTTTCTTTTGAAAACGTGTGTAATCCTCCCTACACTTATCCTTTATGTAAAATACCTTTATATGCAATTAAGACTAGGTTAAAAACAAAATAAAGCATTTTTACAAATTTAAACATGAGAATAAACAATTAATAAAAGATATACGACACCAACAAGCAAACAACTAAACATGGGTTGCCTCTCACGAAGCGCTTTTCTTTATTTAAGAGTCTTGTAGCTAGACTCGTAGTCGTGCCCTTACGTTATCTCATTTTGCATTCTCAATGAGAATTCTATCATATTGACAAAATTTTCATCGACTCTATATCTAGGCCCGAGGGTCAAGCAATCCTTATAATAAAGCCTCCTTCTTTCGCACATAAACTTGTAACCTTTTTCAACATCGTCCTTGCTTTTGTCCTCAAAAGCTTTGATGATGTCTCATTCAAAAATGGGTAGATGGCCATATTCATTAGTTTTCCAAGGCATCCTATAAGTGATCTCATCGGTTCCTTCCTTAAAACTAACCGTTCCATCATACTTGTTATGGCTAATTTTAGATGTTTCAACAAATGGTTTCCCTAGCACTACTTGGGATAAGCTATAGTCAATGACGCATCCTACATCTTCTAGGACTACAAAATCAACTAGATAGGTGAAATTTCCAATAAAGACATGTACATCCTTGACTCTTCCCACAAAGTTGCAAACTCCACCTGGATACTTAGGGTCTCTCCTAATATTAAGTCGCTCATTCATAATGTCATTGTAAACAGCAGATGACATTACATTAATAGGGGATTTCGTATCTATGTAAGCATGGTCGACACTCCTATATCCGATCATACAAGGGATTTTTAAGTTCCAAGGATTTCCTCTCCTAATTTTTGGGCATATCCTAATGATGGGTGATCGGGGATTATTGATTATGTATTGATGGTAAGCAACCTCTTCCTTAGTAGGGTAAAGATTAAAATAAGCACTATCCTCCTTATTCGCATTGTTTGTACCAACACGAGCTCGAAGTAGGTTGACAAAGGCTGGATCAAGCGGTATGTATTTCTTTAGTGGTAAAGCGTTGTTTGGTGGTTTGTCACCTTCCATGATGAAAATTGATGGTGTTACGAACAAATGTCACGAAGAAGGGGGATAGACTACGAGAAAGCTAAGAATGAGAAAATTTTACTTGATAGGAATCAAGCAAAGAAACCTAAACGAGGTGAACTACTAACTAGCTATTCTATTCCCCGGCAGCGGCGCCAAAAACTTGATAACGCTACACGCTTCGTTCGGGGTCAAAGGTACTTCCTTTTCTTCGAGCAAGTTTTATAACACCCTAGGCAGTGAACCTAATCGTTGTAGTGTAGTATTAGGGTAAGCCACGGGTATTGATATCGTTCTCTAGGGGAATAGGAATGCTAGTGAGAAGTTACTACGCTAAGGTTGGGGTTGAGGAAGATTATTTTTTATCTTTTTTTATGTTTTTTTAGGAAATGGAAAGGTACGAATCTCGGGGTTTGAGTTTGGGGGTTTTGGTATTTCTACCGATTACTTCTACTTATCTAATTATCTAAACTAATGGGTAGTCTATGTCTAATTATTGTGTGTTCGTATGATAGTTTAAAGATGTGTTTACTTAGATTTTATTACTCCTTAATTATCTCCTATTGGTGGTTGAATTGTCACGTCCTTATTCTTAATCGTGTTGTGTGTCTAAAGTCGTAGGGTATGCGTTTATCCCTAACTCTTTGAACTTACCAAAGGGTCTCGTCTACAAAACCCACTAGAGATTATAAACTCTAACTCTAAGGCCCTCTTTGGATGGTTTAGCCTACAACCGCTCTAAGTGCTATAGCCTAAGGTTCACAAAGATTAATCAAGCATTAATTACACAATGAATGACCTATCGCATTACTAGATCATTAACAATTAAGATAAGAAACAACCAAACAATATTTAATAATTAAGTTTCATATTCCCTAAGCAAACACACAAGTAAATTAGCCGGACATGGAGAACATGCAAGCATACACATAAATAATCAAAGACATAATTGAATTAATGAAGTAAAACACTTATCTTGATGTAAGATAGGGTTTGGAACCCTAAAATACTGTAAAAGACAGGCTTGGTTCGGTTTAGGTTTTTTACTCCAAAAGACTACTATCTAATACTGAAAAATTTGAATTCTATATATAAGATTACATGTGCGACGGCGTCACCTTATGTTTTGTGACGCCGTCGGGTCGCCGTCATTAGGGTTTTGTCTTGGCCACGTTAGTCTTGCGACGGCGTCACCTTGTGCTTGTGACGCCGTCCTCTTCAGCTTCTGACGCCGTCTGGATCAAATCTAGGCCGTCTGAGTTGCGACGGCCTACTCTTTTAAAGTCTGACACCGTCACTTGAAAATAGGAAATTTGGCTTCTGTGCCGTCACAAAATGCTCTGACGGCGTCGCGTTTAAGCAGTGACGCCGTCACCTTGTCTTTCAGCAGCTTGAGTGTCTCGATTCTTGACTTTGGCCATTTTCTTCGTATATCCGCGCCTTTTCGTCCAAATAAGTGCCATTACAGCAATTTGCCTTCAAGAGACCTAAAAAGTGAAAAGGAACGATATTAAGTAATAACGGATACAAAAGTGATCAAATAAGGACTTAAACGACCCCTCAAAAAGGTACATTTTAAAACCTTATCAGTAATCTTATATATAGAATCCGAATTTTTTAGTTTTCAGTGTGTAGTATTTTGGAGTAAAAACCTCAACCGAACCAAGGCTGTCTTGTACAGTATTTTAGGGTTCCAAACCCTATCTTACATCAAGATAAGTGTTTTACTTCATTAATTTAATTATGTCTTCAATTACTTGTGTGTATGCTTGCATGTTCTCCATGTCCGGCTAATTTACTTGTGTGTTTGCTTAGGGAATATGAAACTTAACTATTGAATATTGATTGGTTGTCTCTTATCTTAATTGTTAATGATCTAGTAATGCGATAGGTCATTCGTTGTGTAGTTAATGCTTGATTAATCTTTGTGAACCTTAGACTATAACACCTAGAGTAGTTGTAGGCTAAACCATCCAAAGAGTACCTTAGAGTTAGAGTTTATAAATCCTATAGATTTTGTAGACGAGACCCTTTGGTAGTTTCAAAGAGTTAGGGATAAACGCATACCCTACGACCTTAGACACACAACGCAATTAAGAATAAGGACGTGACAATTCAACCATCAATAGGAGATAATTAAGGAGTAATAAAACCTAAGTAAACACATCTTTAAAATATCATACGAGCACACAATAATTAGACATAGACTACCCTCACCTTAGTTAATTAGATAATTAGATAGTAGAAGTAATCGGTAGAAATACCAACCCCCCAAATCCAAACCCCGAGATTCGTACCTTTCCATTTCCTAAAAAAATATAAAAAGATAAAAAATAATATTTCTCAACCCCAACCTTAGCGTAGTAACCTCTCACTAGCATTCCTATTCCCCTAGAGAACGATATCAATTCCCGTGGCTTACCCTAATACTACACTACAACGATTAGGTTCACTGCCTAGGGTGTTGAAAAACTTGCTCGACGAAAAGGAAGTTCCTTTGACCCCGAACGACGCGTGTAGCGTTATCAAGTTTTTGGCGCCGTTGCCGGGGAATAGAATAGCTAGTTAGGAGTCCACCTCGTTTAGGTTCCCTTGCTTGATTCCTATCAAGTAAGCTTTTTTTTCTCATTTTTAGCTTCCTTGTAGTCTATCCCCCTTCTTTGTGTTTTTATTCGTAAAACCCTTTTCATTTGTCGCTATGGCAAGTGAAGTTGCATTTGAATCATTAACAAATAAGGAAAAATTGAATTTCGTAGATTGGATTGCTTTTTATTGTTCTAATGAATTTGTGAGTGATCTTAGAGATATCCAAAAGGCGACGGGTGTAAGGTTGGATGGATTTGATAAATTTTGTGCTTGTGTTGCTTCTATTCAACGATCATTGTTAGAATCAACTCCTTTTAGTGAGACCCTCTGGAACTTTTTTGAGAAAAGCCTCCTAAGCATAAACCATAAGTTATCACAACTTGAGGAAATGGATAAGGAGGATTTATCCAACCTTAGGCATCATGATCAAAAAGACCTAGTTTTTAAGAACATGGAACCTAAACCCGAACAAGATTGTGAGATGGTTATAGTTGAACTGCCTAGTTGCATGCGTGGGATAGATTTCAAAACATATGACACGCGTGAGGAATCCTTTAGGCAAATAGAACATAGTGATCAAATTTTGGAGAATAATTCTTATGAATCGGACCAAGAATTTGAAATAGCTAAAGAAGGATTTGAGATACTTAGGAGTGTATTTGGGTTAGATCATACTAAAACACATGATGAACTTTTAGGAGATCTAGATATAATGGAGAATGAGGTGGAAACTCCAAGCCCACAAGCCCTACCATCACTTGAGGAACACACATCGCCTATAACTTACCCGGAAGAAGTAGAAGAGACTATAGGAACCCCGATTGATATAGAACCTTTGGACCAAACGCCACTAGAGAATGTAGGTTTAGATGCTTGTTGTCATGACCTCTCTCTTAGTCCTAGGGAAGTTCCTAATTTTGATAAAACGGAACCTCAACCAAAAACCTTACCCAATTTTCCGTCTTTAGATGTGAATCTTGGAATTGAATTAGGCCCTAATCCACCCATCAAAATAAATAGTCCTGGTAGTTGCTTGATAAAGGTGGTAGACTCTAGGCCAGGTAGAGTGGAAGCTAATATAGGAGTAACCCATGACCTTACACACTTATATCACCCATTCATGGTTGATAACCAGAAACATTATGGGTTTAAACCGGGTTTATTAGGTCAAGATGGATCCTTAACTAAGAATCTTTTGAAGTTGATAGAAGATGATCCATTTTTAGGAGAGAGATTTGATTCACCCACTACACCAATAGACTTAGGTAAGGTTATAATGAATGAATCACACTCCTTTGAGCACATAAATCACCCATCACCCTCTCCTCACGTAGCAAATTTCCACCCTAAGGGTGTGTATCGCTACTATCACCCGCACTTAAACTTAAGTGTAGGGAAAACTTCCCCTTTATCTGTTAAATAAGGGTAGAGTCAGGCTCGTGACTCGAACAAAAACAAGCGCTTCTTGGGAGGCAACCCATGTGTATTTGTTTTTCATTTTTATTTGTGTGTCATATATCTTTTATTGATTGCTTATTCTCATGTTTAAATTTGTAAAAATGCTTTATTTTGTTTTTAACCTCGTCTTAATTACATATAAAGGTATTTTACATAAAGGATAAGTGTAGGGAGGATTACACACGTTTTCAAAAGAAACGTAAACATGAGAATTTCAATTGATTAAAAGATATACATGTGTGTTTGTTCGAGTCAAATGCTTGTATCGAGTCATAATGGATGTTTTGCAGGAAGTTTTTCCAGATTCTAAAGATGTAAATTTTCAAGAATTTTTTCCAGAAAATAGCAGACCAGTTTTTGTCAGGATAACCTGACGGCGTCAGGATCGCAACTTGACGGCGTCAGGAAGGAGCAAAAATAACTTATTACTTTTTCTCGTTTTCTGAGCTACTTATAATTTTTTGGAATTTTCCAGGTCTTAATTTTCCAGAAACTCTGTAAACATCCATTCCACAAGCATTATATCCTAGTTTAGTAGAGTCTTATATATATTATTACCGCCGATTTTACGCGAAGGTTTCGTTTTTTTTTCTTCAAATGTGCAGGTTTAATTTATCAAGAAGGAGATACATAAGATGAGAAGGAGCTTTTCACGCAAACGTTCTTCTTGAAGAAAAATATAACCACCACTTTACACGGATCCTACCGAGCTAATCAGGGGAGTACTAGTTTCTTTCATCTTTTATTACCTTCCATTATCATAACTTTGATACTTTCGGGGAACATTGGGGACAATGTTCAGTTTAAGTGTAGGGAGGGAAAATAAAACGGGAACTTTGAAACTATGCTTATCCTTGATTATTTGCTTTTTCCAATTGTATTTGTGTAATAAACCATGAGAAAATGTCGGTTAGGGTAATTTTGGCACCAAATTTAAAATTGTTCATGACATATAGGAGTGGGCCATTAGTCTTAACAAAAGCGTCTCATGGATAGGAAGTTATATGACTAGCACAAAAACCCTTTACCACTTAAATTCCACCCAAAATGTGAGGATCGCCCTTAGATTAGTAGGAATTAAAGCATTCATCTTTAATGCTTAGAGTGTGAACCGGTAGTATATTAGATTCTAGAACTTGTTTTGTGATGCATCCCGAGATCGCTAGTAAGACTACACTTGTGTAGTTAGGAATAACTAAATGATAAGAGGCATTAGGATAACCCTTGTTTTATACCCGTAATATAATTACTTCTTCCACATCGGTTGAGTAATTCCCCCACACCTTTGCATTGTATTCATCTTTAGTACACGATACCCCTAGTTAACCCCTCAGAGCCTATCCTTTTCGCGGTTCTCGTGATGTTATGATTTTCTGGAATATCAATGAAGAGCATTATTTACACCCCACCCCCAAATGTACACCCAAATCGCCTTAGCCTACCTTGTATGCACTCACTTTTAGTGCATTATTGTTATCACCCTAAAAACCCTTAGTTCAATTATCTAGTTGCTTGCATAAGTAGCTAAGTCGAGTCATATCCTTTGTACACAGTTTTGGGACGATTGGGACTCATGGGAAAAGTTAAAGTTTATGAAATGACCGGAAGGGAACGTTAAATTCAAATTCCCTTTATTTGCGTAATGATGTACTCCAAGTGTTTTGATCTTTCAATTCGGGTCAAATTAGTGTTAGAGTAATAAAAACTCAAGTATATGGATGTGCCTATAAATCCCTATCATTTTGATGTTACTATAGAGGATGGTAGAGTAAAAGTGTATGAAAAAAAAATAGAGTTAAAAAAAAAAAAAAAAAAAAAAAAAAAAAAAAAAAAAAAAACGGGCTACCATCCTACATTTATCTTTAATTTATGTTTGTTTCTTTCAGTTATCTAGAGTCTAGAGTGTCGAGTCTTGGCTTAGCAACGCCATTCTTCGCATGCTTGTAACAAAAAGATTTTTGACTTGCCACCACTAAATAGCCTATACCACCAAACCCTTTCTTTCCCTACCGTAAGCCTAACATTACAACCCTTTAAAAGTCCTCTTGGATAGTCTTTCCTAGGTGCTTATGCCAAAGCGATGGAGGTTTTATCTAGTCTCAAGCCTATGGTAATCTATGTACTAGGACCAGTTAATGAGTGTTTATCTTCCATTTCCAACTTGTTATATTTCATATACACCCGAGAGATGTGAGTATCCAAACACCCCATGTGAGGTGCTAGTATATAATTTTCATGCTTGTTATGACTTTTGCGGGGCTTATATGTGTTGTGGATTGTTTTAAACCAATGCTTCATGACCCCCAACTTATAAATTAATTGGCTAAAAGCACATTTGCTTGAGGACAAGCAAATACCAAGTGTAGGGATATTTGATAAGGTTTTAAAATGTACCTTTTTTAGGGGTCGTTTAAGCCCTTATTTGATCACTTTTGTATCCGTTATTACTTAATATCGTTCCTTTTCACTTTTTAGGTCTCTTGAAGGCAAATTGCTGGAATGGCACTTATTTGGACGAAAAGGCGCGGATATACGAAGAAAATGGCCAAAGTCAAGAATCGAGACACTCAAGCTGCTGAAACACAAGGGGACGGCGTCAGGTTTTATCTGCGAAGCCGTCGGAGCACATGTTGTAACGATACAGTAGCCAAATTGCTTATTTTCAAGTGACGGTGTCAGGCTTTAAAAGAGTAGGTCGTCGCAACTCAGACGGCCTAGATTTGATCCAGACGGCGTCAAAGGCTGAAGAGGACGGCGTCACAAGCATAAGGTGACGCCGTCGCAAGACTAACGTGGCCAAGACGAAACTCTAATAACGGCGACCCGACGGCATCACAAATTAAAAGGTGACGCCGTCGAGAATGTAATCTTATATATAGAATCCGAATTTTTTAGTTTTCAGTGTGTAGTCTTTTGGAGTAAAAACCTAAACCGAACCAAGGTTGTCTTGTACAGTATTTTAGGGTTCCAAACCCTATCTTACATCAAGGTAAGTGTTTTACTTCATTAATTTAATTATGTCTTCAATTACTTGTGTGTATGCTTGCATGTTCTCCATTTTCGGCTAATTTACTTGTGTGTTTGCTTAGGGAATATGAAACTTAACTATTGAATATTGATTGGTTGTCTCTTATCTTAATTGTTAATGATCTAGTAATGCGATAGGTCATTCGTTGTGTAGTTAATGCTTGATTAATCTTTGTGAACCTTAGACTATAACACCTAGAGTAGTTGTAGGCTAAACCATCCAAAGAGTACCTTAGAGTTAGAGTTTATAAATCCTAGAGATTTTGTAGACGAGACCCTTTGGTAGTTTCAAAGAGTTAGGGATAAATGCATACCCTACGACCTTAGACACATAACGCAATTAAGAATAAGGACGTGACAATTCAACCATCAATAGGAGATAATTAAGGATTAATAAAACCTAAGTAAACACATCTTTAAAATATTATACGAGCACACAATAATTAGACACAGACTACCCTCACCTTAGTTAATTAGATAATTAGATAGTAGAAGTAATCCGTAGAAATACGAACCCCCCAAATCCAAACCCCGAGATTCGTACCTTTCCATTTCCTAAAAAAATATAAAAAGATAAAAAATAATATTCCTCAACCCCAACCTTAGCGTAGTAACCTCTCACTAGCATTCCCATTCCCCTAGAGAACGATATCAATTCCCGTGGCTTACCCTAATACTACACTACAACGATTAGGTTCACTGCCTAGGGTGTTGAAAAAGTTGCTCGACGAAAAGGAAGTTCCTTTGACCCCGAACGACGCGTGTAACGTTATCAAGGAACCTAGAGAATCACACAAACATAAAACTACATAGAATGATCCTTTGGATCAGAGGTTAGAGATGTTAGAATACTGGGAGAAAGTATATGTGAAGTGGTAGTGAGCAAGAGAGAAATGGCTCACTATTTATAAACAAAACTTGTCTACTGTCCCACGGTTCCCACGGATCCCTCCCCAGAGGGATGCGGCTAGTGCAAAACGAGGGATCCGTCTACTGGGTCAGTTTAGTCCGGAATTCGGGTTGCAAATTGGGTTATGGGTTATGGGTTATGGGTTATGGGTAATGGATTATGGATACCTAACAAGATGCAATATACCTAGTCATTGGGTTATGGATCTTGGGTCATGGGTCATGGACTTCAAGTCATGGATCATGGATAGTACCCAACATGACTTCATGCATGATGTCATGCAATGGGTCATGGGTTATGGATCATGCTCCATGGGTATGGGTTATGGACTTTGGTTTTTACCCAACAACATTTATTGTACCTAGTCAATGGATCATGGGTCATGGGTTATTGACTTTGGTTTTTACCCATTACTTTACCCATTACAATTTATACAAATTATATATGTACATTTCTATATTATGTAAACACTAGTTGTTATACATATGCATTTCTATAAGATGTAAACAATATTACTTGTTTAGTGTTTATATAAAAATGTCTTTGGTTTTATATAACTTATTTACTAAATATGTTTTGATATAGTTTTAATATGTTTAGTAAAAGTGTGTTAGTAAACTATTGGCTCAAACCTTTTACGTATTTTATTTGTTTCGTTAAAATGCTTTTACGTTTGTTATCGACAAAACATTAGAAGATAGTAAAATATAAATAAACGTTTTTATGGCTTATTTGTATTAACAAGTACTAACATTATACATGCATGTAGATGTAGTACATAAATTGGGAACACAAAGTTGCAGACATGTAATACATATACTATTAAACAAATGAAAATAGCCATTCAGTACGGAAATACATATGTAGACATTTGATACAACCTATTATTAGTGGTCACTACAAAGGGTGTATCATTGGTATGTTTTAGATACTTGCAACAATTTGGGGGAAGCCTGTCTACTATGTCCTTTTATTGTCTTTATATTTCTTACCATTAATGGAGAAACACCATGTATTTAACTATCGATATGTATAATCTGAATAAACATAATCAAATGACTTAGTGGTAAGCCTTTAACTTTCTGACAATAGGTTTAGCTAATATTTGGGGTTTGACTAGGAAATGGGTTAGGGTGTCTCAGTTAAGCCATAAACCCTAACAGACTCAAGCCCACAGACGGGCTCTGGTCATCACTTGTCGTTATAATTCCAAAAAATAGTCAATAAAAAAATCTCTTTTTTTTTCTTCCAATTACGTTATCTGCTGCCACTGGTTTCTATCAAACTCTGGATTCATTAGCAAGATAACTATATTTTTTTTGTTTTGTTTAGTAATTATAGTTTACACTTCGAACATTCACAATTCGCCACTCAAATTATGGAGGAGTATTTTTAGGCGGCAAATAAGTATTAGTGGGATCGATTTAATTGTGCAACGAGTTGATACCCATTAGGGTTTATCGTTGATATTTCATGTACTCTATTTACAGTTTGTTAATACAAATAAGCCGTAAAAACGTTTATTTATATTTTACGATCTTCTAATGTTTTGTCGATAACAAACTTAAAATCATTTTAACGAAGCAAATAAAATGTTAGGAATTAGAAATTCCATGGTGAAGTGTCGGTCACCCCAACTATAGTCTAGCACAAGTTAGCTCGTAAACATATCGTTATTTATTGTTTATTAGCTTAGTTATTAGCTTAGTGCAACACCGTGGAGGAAGGACGGGTCTTTACCCACTGTATGCCTGATCCACAGTCCGAAGGAGGACGTGTAGTATGTAACTATAAATACCCTCTACCTCTCAAGGTAGAGGGTTGGACCTTTCAATCTAACCTTCTTTCTTTTGTTACTTTCTCTCTCTAGAAAGGCTCTCATTCTACTTTCTCTCTCTAAAACTCTTAAACCATACGCCCCATTTATAATGTTATGACGTGTTTGTGAAATCCAATATGTTACAAATGGTATCAAGAGCCATGGTTTGATCATCTCTCTCACATATCCTTGGATTTCTAGTGGTTTTAGATGGTTTTTGAGTTTGAAAAAGTGTAGTGGTTTTTGCATCATTTGGATCATTTCTTGTGTTAAAGTTTGAATTTTGGGTGTACTTTTGTGTTTAGAATCATTGTAAGTGCTTGGGTTTTGATTTGGAAAGCTTGAATCACTGTGGTTGAGCTTGTTTTGGATTGAAAAGTGTGTTTTTGAAGTTTTTCTTGCTAGCGACTTGGTTCTCGTAGTGTTTTTCATCATAGCGACTTGCTTCAGTAAAAGGTAGCGAGTTGTAGTGTTAATTGTTAGCGATTCGGTCCTAGCGACTTGTCTATTGAGACAAGCCGACAAACAGTACAACTGAGTGGATTCTCCACTACGGCTAGCGACTTGGTGAAGTTAGCGACTTGCTTTCAATTTTGTTAGCGACTTGTACTTTGTATTCTCAGCGACTTGTTGTTAGCGACTTGGATCTTAGCGAGTTGTTCTTTAGCAACTTGACTGTGTCTTAGCGACTTGGCATTATAGCGACTTGTGTCTAGCGACTTGTTGCTTTAGCGACTTGTGTTTAGCGACTTGGTTTATAGCGACTTGTGTTTAGCGACTTGGTGACTTAGCGACTTGTCTTCATAGCGTTTTGTTGACTTTTCCCGATAAAACTTCAAACGGCCATAACTTTTGAACCGTAACTCCGTTTTCAGCGTTCTACCCATCAAAACGACCGTGAGAACGAGAAGAATGGCATGCCGAATAAACTAAAGTTGCTTTAGGTCAATCATTGAGGCCTAAATCCGCTTCGAACAGAAGTTATTGAGGTTTTTATGTTTTTAGACCTAAATTTCTCAGTAAAAACAGGCATAAACCAATCCAAATCTCAACCAAACAACATCTCTGCTAATCCTACAAACAATCATATGTCCTAACACACAATTGTCTATCATTGTGTCGATCCATCAGTCATCTTAACACATTCCATTGGTCATTGCTTAACGGTTTGGTATTGATTTTAGTAAAATCCAGCGAAAGATTCTATTTCTCGGTTTAAATCATAGACTTGTAAAATCCCGTGCATTCTACCACATCATGTCTTACTCTACTGACCCAGTGATTTCAGAAGTGCTTAAATTGTATGATGCTGTGGACAACAATAATAATGAATGCTACACTGAACGATTAAAGATGTTGGAATCAATCAATGATGATTTGAGTTCTTCAAGCTCTGAGTCCAATGAGAAAGATTTGCACCTGTTCAGGCTACAGAATGCCATGCAAAAGAAAAGCAACATTGAACCTTTTCAACAACTTCACTCTCACCTCATGTTACTTCTACACATAACAAAGGAACGAACATGTATTGCCCTCTTCCGTCAGGACTTATCCACATTAACAGGAAATGTGTTGTTAAACCTCGAGCAATTGGAGCTACAACTTGAAAAAGAGAAGGTTCAAAAGGATAGTTCTAGTGCTGCACTTTAAGTGATCTACAAACACTTTCAGTCATTCATTAGAAGGGAATTCACATCAGACTATGATCAAGATATGAATGAAATATCTTTCAAGAGACATACTGGAATGGAAATTAGCGTGTTCATAGAGACACTTATCCATCTCATGGACAATGTGGAGAAGTATATTGAGGAAGTTACTCAGACAGATGAAAAAGTGGATGAGTGTCTGGTGCAGTTGAGAGATAGTTGTGATAAGTTGGGTAATGTATCTATTGAAGAATCGGGTGTTGCTGAATGCAGAATGTCAGAGACAACAAATAATGATGAGTCGGGTAATGCACCAGATGATGGATCAGTTGACACTGAATACAGAGGCTCAGCGATAGATAAGCTTGACACAGCCAGCGGTCCAGTGACTCTTGTTACACATGAGGTGGATGCAGATATCAGACAGATAAATGAACATGTGTCATGTGATGAGGTACCCTTAACTGTTCAGCATAGTGCATCTGCTAACGTATCTAAACATACTGATCTTAATGCTGAACATGATTCTGATATATGTTCCTTGGTTGAGGCTGAGTCTAATAATTTCAAAACATATGATATGGTTGATAAAAAGGCTTTTGATGAACTTTCAAACAAATTCTCAAAACTTGAAAAACATTGCATTTCACTTGAAATTGCGATACAGAGTAAAGAAGAAAGTTTTCATCTTAACAAACCATGTAAAAATCCGGAACTTCCTGAATTCCGTGAACTTTTTGAAATTAACACTTTGAAAGCTCAACTTCATGACAAAAACTCAACTATCAACAATTTGAAGAAACATATTTCTGATATGCATGTGAAAAGTAAATTGGTTACAAGTAATTCTAATGTTAATGCTATTGATGATATTCAAATGAGAAATGATGAATTAGCGATTTGTGTGGCCAAATTACTAAAGGAAAGTGAGTCATTGAGAATGCATCACATAGAACTAAGTGACTCTGTCAAAGAAGCTAGAACAAAGTCAATGGAACAAACAAACTCTTTGATAGAAAAAATTGATGAACTCAAAGCTCAACTTCAGGAAAAGAGTTTTGCTATTGTTGCCCTTAAAAATGAGCTTAGGAAAACTGTAGGGAAAAGTGTGAACACTAAGTTTACAAAACCATCAACCTTGGGGAAACCAGTTTCTCATCCCATTAGAAACCGGTCCGTTGTTAGGCAGCCTACTGCGTTTATATCCGAAAGACCAAAATTTTCAAAAACACGGTTTGCCTCCCAAGTTGATGAGAAACAAGTTTTGTCAAAACCAGTCACTTCACCTGAGTTACCTAAGAATAAGGCTTCTAGCTCCGTTAACCCTCAACATGTAGCCACTTCTACTCCCAGCACCTCTAGGATTAGTTCGAAAACAGTGTCAAAACCAAGCATTAAAACCCAGAATTCATATGACATAAATGACTTGTGCAAGAACTATTATCTAGAACAAGCTAGGAAAAAGGCACAGATTTGAAAAGATGGAATTTTAGGTGCAAGACCTAGGGTGATGCATTCCACAAGATTTCAAGGCACTGCTACTAGTTGTAAACCATTACCTAGGAACACTCAAAAGACTAGGGGTTGGCTTGCATCTAAGAGTAGTTATATGAAGAAGAATGCTAACCATGTAGAAAATGAAACTAGAAATTCTAAGTCTTTTCCGAATAAGAAACATTTTCCTTATTCACATGCTAAGGTACAATCCACTAAGACTACTAACATGGCTAAGGTTCAACATGTTATGATCCAAAACAAACCTAAAACTCCACCTAGATGGATCCCAGCTACTAAATCTTTGGAGTCTAGGAATACCAATAAGTCTTCGACTGTGCATAAGAATGTCACCAATCCTAGACCTTGCCATAAGTGGATTCCGTCTGGTAAAATGTTTAAGGATGTTGGACTTAGGTGGATGCCTACCGGAAAGCTCTTTACCGATGACAAAATCAAGGTTGACTGTGAAACCCCAAAGGGTTTGGATACTAATGTCACTAACCAAAATATATGCAATCAAGTTTGTAATATTAGTGCAGGTAGTCCTTACTCAGTTGCAGATACTTCGATCCTTCACTACATGGACTGGCTTAAAGTATGGATTACAAATGGATTGATATCTCATAACTCACGGGTTCAAGTAACTCAATCTTGATATTCATTCGGCTATGATGTTTGAATAATTCAGTTCAAGCCTCGTTCCTCAAAGAAAAGAAAAGTGTACGTTTCAGTGCGCTTTATCTTCGGAAGAAGAGAAATCTTCTCATTAATGACCATTCTCATCAACATGCTTCATGCTTCTTCCATGTGCTTTCGATTATCAAGTGAACCGGGCTACTGTTGATTGTTTTCTTATTCCACTTACTCAACTATAATGACAATGGAGACATCATGTGCTAATTTGGCGGGGGAGAAGTGTGAATAGACTACATTTGGATGACTTCACTTATTCAATCAAGAATGGCATCTTCGTATGCAATTCTTGAGGGGGAGAAGAAGTATGATAATTCTGCATGGTTGATTGTTATTAGTGAATAAATGGTCAAACGGCTCCAAACTCATGTAAGAACCGAGCTTCTTCTTATCGGGTCATTTCTACATGGAGTTTCTTCTATGAGCCGTTGGTTGACATCTTCACATGGGCTGATATGATTAAATGACAAAGTGCTTCTAGTTGTTGGGCTGATTTCTTTTATGAACATCTTTCTGTTCTTGTTTGATTGGGAGGGATTTTAGTTAAGGAGATTTGCTACATATAAGGTAATTGGAACGCATTTGGTGAGATGAAGATGTTAACTATCTAATCCCCAACTGGACAATCTTGAAGAAAGTCGAGTCTACAGTCGGTTCTACATTTTCTGGTACATGTTAGAAGACTAAAGACGAGTTGCATTTAACGATCTAAAGACTTCTTCTCATTTCGGGCATTTATCAAAAAGATTGCCAGTCTAGGGGAGAGCACTAATTGGGGGAGAGTGAAAAGTCAGATTTAATCCCCAATTAGATTTGCTCACATCGTTTCTTCAGCAAGTTGATTCTCACATATATATCTGAGCTAATGATGTTCTTCTCAACAAATTTCAAGTATTTGGGCTGATAATATGTTGCTGATTCTGAAGTGTCAAAACCAGCAAGGGGGAAGGAGACACGCATCTAAACGCGAGTAAACATTGATGAGCTTAATACTTCTAAGTGATTGAAGATATTCAGCGAAGACTAATGTCATTACCGCAGAGAAACTCAAGGTTTGACTCATGGCGTTTAGTGTTCTTATTCCAACTATGAGGGGGAAGAGATGGAAGAGTTAGTTTCTGATGATAAAAGAGGTACACAAGTGTGTGATGATTGAGATGCTATCGCAATCATCAGGGGAGAGAGAATTGTGTACATTGGGGACGCTTAGCTGTTTCACTTGAGCGCTTAATCAGTGATTCAGAGATATAATCACTTATTCAGGAGTTGACGTCCGCAGAGATAGTCATCCGCAGAGATAATCAGTGATTCGGCCTGCTTCTTCAATGTTATCGGTTATTCTCTCTTTGGGCATTCGGGTACTTCGGGTTCTTGAGCTTCATACACTTTCTTTAGGGGAGAGAAAAGTATACATCGGGGTTATTCGTTGGCTATTGGACTTAATCTGCTACTTCGATGGTATAAGTTTCTCTGTCTTCGGGTATATGTTTATTCGGGTTTGTGAGCTCTAGTCTAAGAGACTGACTGCATCAATTCATCTACTTGGGGGAAGTGTTCTCTTGACACCTTTTGGAATGGATTGCTTCAGACTTCAGTGGAATGAAATTTGAGAAGGATTATTTAAATGTGGGATGATACGTTGCTATTGTTCTATTGGATGATATAACCTCGAACGAAGAATCACGATGATTATTCTTAAAAGGAGCAGCAAGTTCGATGATAATGGTGTGCTTCTTTGTGCACCTAGCTAAGGGAAGCTTGTAAGAAAGCTTTGAATCTGCTCAGCTTTAGGATCTTCGGTTTGGGGGGAAGCTGCCAAAGTCTCTCATTCTTATAGGCTCAATTTCTTCTTTTCAAGAGCCTCGGAAGCTTTGGTGGTGGATGTTTAAGAGATGACGATTTCTATCTTCTACAACGAGGCTGCTCGATATCCTTATCTCGGTACTCGTATCATCATCTTCTTAAATTATATCATCTACTCTATCTTTGTATATATTTATCAGAAAAACAAAATACAAAATTATAAAACCTACAAAACAAAATAGAAAAATATAAAATCAACAAAAGCCCATAAAAATCAGAAAATTGAAAAATACTAAAAATATGTTTTCTCAAGACATGTCTTCTGGTTTCGATAACATCTACGGTCTTAGAAATGTCATTCAATAATGGCACGGGACTTTAGATGAAGTTCGAGCAGGAGGTGTAAATATTTCTTTCTAAACATGTCTCAAAATATGGCTTGCAGTTACTTCAGACTGTGACCCGTGCTTAAACCATGGTTTGCTATTATTTCAGATAGCAACCCGCACTACTACAAAATGAAGCTAAAGCAACACTCGTAAAGTGTTGTATTAAGTCTAATAAATGTTGCTTTACGTCTAGTGCAACACTTTACCAAGTGCCACCTTAGGCTCCGTTGCCTTAGATCTAAAGCAACACTTTTGACATAATATGCAACACTTATTGAAAGTGTTGCCTGAGATTAACAAATGCAACATTTTTAAGTGCAACACTTATTTACATTTATGGGCAACACTTTTGGTCTTTGCAGCCAATCTACAACAACACTTGTACTAATCATATGCAACACTTTTCAAATTTCCATCCATTTAAAGGCAACGTTTTCATTCTTAATTACAACACTTTATAGTCCTTTTAGTCACATCAATTTACTCACAACAATATCTATTTGGCTTTCTAATTTGAGGCAACAAAAAATGCACATGGTAAAAAGTAAAAAAAAAAACCATAACTTCCACCATAACAATAACAAAATATGGTCAATAGTATCATATTCAAACTACAAATATTTCCTAACATAAAAATAACGAGCATACAATGCATGATGAAACACAAAAGTTTTAATTGCACCAATGGATAGTACTAAATCTTCATCCACATATATCTTCGACAACTATTTCATCTAATCATAGTGTAAATCTGCTTGCCTTCGAACACCAAGAACGATGTAGCCTGGTAAATATTGTTTGAACAAATTATATTAGTATCTTTTTTGAATGGTCACTTATGTTAAAAAGTGAGTAATACAAAGGGTTATCAACCACTAAATTAAAATCAGATGCCACGTACCTTGTACCAAAGTTGAATGGTCACTTATGTTAAATAAGTGCGGATAACTTCAGGAGGTATCTTTCCTAATATCTTCCGCATAGCATCTTCAATTAATTTTTCACGATCTTCTTCAGTTTGTTTTTGTATAGCTTCTAGCTGCTTTGCATGATCCTCTTTTAGCTCACTAATCCTCCTTTCATAGTTCGCTTCAAGCTCTCTTTCCATATTAGCAGATTGACTTTTTTCAACTTCTAAACTAACTGTAGGTGATTTCACAACCTCCTTTGGGACAGTAGATGCACTACCACTTCCATTCACCTTCGTTATCAACGTATTAGTAACACCTCTACCAAAGAGTCTACGATGTCCATCATACTCTTTGTTCATAACACCTAAGAAAGCATCAGCAGGAGCACTTTCATCTTCCGGAGGATTATAGTTCCTCATTTTTTCCTTCAATAAAATGTAAAAATTATTAAAAGTTAACTAAACATAATAGCAATACATGATATAATTGATATAGATTTTTTATTATCGTACGATTTTATTCGCCGTGTCGTCATACGTATCAGCATATACATTTCCTTCTTTCCTTTGACGTGTGCGCTCAAACATTTGAGTTAAGCTAGGTTCTTCATTGTTGGGGTCTTCTTCAATCTGTATTTATAATCAATATAAACATCAACAAGGATGCATCATTCATGCGGATGGCATGAACATCAAATATCTCTTAGACAAAAAAGACATTACCATTTCCTCACGAATCCTGGCAAAACTTTTTGGACCAGCTGTGTGCATATTTTTTTGAGACAAGCGCAGATCCCTTGCCGCCAAACATCGCTTCTACAAACAGTTAATAAAAGTTCCAATTCATGCATCATGTACAATAACGGAAAACTAATACCAATATATAGATAATTTCAGTAAAGATATATTAACATTGACTTACCATCACATCTTTCTTGCTCCATAAAGTTAACAGCTGTGAAAAATCCTTTTGTGGAATGGATTTTGGTCGATTCTTCCATCTCGTTTGCATATCCTTAAATTTGTAGAAGTGCTGTTTCTTGATTCTACATTTGTATCCCCTCCAACAAGCTCCAATAGTCATTAGCACCCAAGATTTAGCTTTTTCAGGTACAATGTATTTTTCCTTCAAAAATGTAGTATCTTAATAAAATAAGATAAGATTTTATACATAAAAGGGCAAAAGTCAGGCTTATAAGCATACCAGCACATAATTCCACATCATCTTCTTGTTTGGTACTTTTGGCCATGATGTATAAGTCAAAGGTGCGTAACTGGCATTACGAGCAATTGTACCTAAAAACCGAGAGAATTGACCAACTGTGTCTTTCTCCTTAGTTACAGGTCCAATAGGTTGTCCAAATTTATTGCATACTATAGTCTCACGTGCATCGAACTCTCGTACATGAATGCCATGCATCATTGTTGGACCTCTTTTCTTTGTATTAGATATAACTAATATTAAATATTCACAACTACATAAAATTAGAATTTAGACAATCAAACAACAAAAACACAATAATGTTGTTAAGTAGATTAAGCTAACCTGCTTTGTTTTGTAAGTCAGATCCATCACATTGTTCTTCAACGCGTTCAACAATCTCGTTTTCAGATTCATCTTCACTATCGAACCCCAATTCTATCCCATTCTGACTATTTCCAAACATAATATTCTCAGTGTCTTCATTTTCATCATCTACAAGACCATGTTGTTCTCTTTCATATTCATTCAAATCTGTAATCATATAAACAAAGTTTAAGAAAGGCAAAATATTATTTAAAAGCTGGACTATGTCTTACTATCCCCTTACTAAAATGTCAATTATTGAAATATCACGGTTATATTACCTTGGAATCCCGCGTCATCCTCTTCCATCTCATTCGCAATATTTTCAAATGTCACAAGTTCTATGGCTTCATCATCATTTTGAGCACCATCACGCTCCCTATCTACGTTAATCCGATCTACAATCATGGAAGAGCATATATGTAAAATAAATTAACATGAGATTTTTTTACTTACTAAACATAATATATTATAAAACGATACATATGTACCTTCAGATCTCATGTCAAATAAGCTTCTCCTTGGTCCATTTGATAATTTTTTTGTAGCAGAGTTCATCTCCCTTGAATTACAATTAAAATCCCCATTTTGCCTTAATGCCCTTTTTTTACTTAAGATCAATTGAGCCATGCTAATTGTTGCACTTGATTGATTATTTTTTGATGCATTCAGATCAAGAGACCTCCCATTTCGCAGACAACCATCCCTAGCTGGTAACACACGGGGCACATGCGGAGCACTTACTCGTTTCTTTGTTAGATTTGCATATCTGTTCATAGCCATTGGCGCAATATATTGTGGACGATGTTGCTGTAACATTACAAATTTCATTAAAGAAGAAAACTATTGAAAGAATGAAAGATTGTTAATGTGGTTACCTTTTGGCGTTGTTTAAAGCGTGTAGCTACTTCATCATTATCTTCCTCATTGTCACCACAAGGATTTGGATAATATTCTACACTTTTGTCAACTTTTTTCTTTTTCCTTTTATTTGTTTTATCGCCTTCTACTAAACTTGTAAAAGACTTGGCAATATTTTTAACTCCCAATTGTCGTAATCTTTCTTGATTCTCCTGAACCCTTGACATTTTGCTTCTCTCATAATCATTCATATTGTTGTGTGCACTGTTTCACCAAACAGAATCTAAGCAAAACACTCCTAATACAATATTTAACAAATAAGCTAGATGGCTTGATATGGAAATAAGCTTAGGGAATTAAGAGATCTTTAACTAACATCTATATCTAACCTGCATTAAGCAAATAAGCTAGATTAAAGATGAAATAAGCACTAATGTGGGACTGCTATGGTCTGCTGTTGAGAACAGCAGCTAAGGGGCACTTGGGAAATAAGTACTTAACAGTCTACAAACAAGCACTATAAAAGTTAACATGAATCTGTCCTAACCTAGTACACTAATAGCAATAACTAAAACCTAAATAAGCTAAATGAAAAGCTCAATAAGCACTAAAAAGGGAGGAATCAGACCTGCTGAAGGGTTACAGCAGCCAACAGGTTAGGGGGAGCTGTTTGTAGCTTATAATTCAGCTGAGAATTGAGCTCCAAAATCAGTAAAAAGTATAGTAGCTGAAAAGGGTGCGTTTGGTGCTGCTGTATCAGCGTAGAATCAAACCACGAAGGCTTCTGATGGCTCAAAATAAGCTGCCAAGAGAGCTTCAATCTGATTTTCTTTTACTTCTCTTGAATCGTACCAACAGAAGTTTAACACCTCAAGTTGCAAAAGCAGTGAAAACTGCTTGTACCAAACACTCCCACAGTTGTGAAAAGTCGATTTTTTTTACTGAATCAAGCAATGTCGCGATTAAAACTTCGTTTGAGAACTGAGCTTTATTATTATTATTTTTTTTTTGAGTGAATGTTTAAAGCAAAAAGATAACAAGGTTCAATTCTCACACATGAAATTGAAATACTAACTGATGATCATGTAAGAGTAATTCGCAAATTTCATAAAAAAGAAGTTACAACTAATCTTAAACTGAAAGCTTCCACTGAATTTAAAAACCACATTACAGGAGTTTATAATTGAAATAAAATGGGACTAGAAAACTCATTCTAGACTCCTAATACAATGTGCACTGTTTCACCAAACAGAATCTAAGCAAAACACTCCTAATACAATATTTAACAAATAAGCTAGATGGCTTGATATGGAAATAAGCTTAGGGAATTCATAGATCTTTAACTAACATCTATATCTAAGCTACATTAAGCAAATAAGCTAGATTAAAGATGAAATAAGCACTAATGTGGGACTGCTATGGTCTGCTGTTGAGAACAGCAGCTAAGGGGCACTTGGGGGTTTTTGCAAGTTGAATTAGGGAACTAAATAAGCTCTAAAGGATAAATCAGATTAACTTGACACTAATGACTACCTAGAAAACCAAAATTCAAGCAAAATTAGTGAAAGGGTAAGCAGTTAAGTAGCTTTGAAGATGACTGAATGGGATAAAACTCCTAACAGCAAACAGAAACTAGGGGCATACTAGGGCACTTTAAGCAATCTGATAAGCTGATTATAGACTAAATTAAGCTATCTTAGCTACTTATGTAACTATATTATGTATCGAAATAATCAACATTTATAATAAGCTAAAGACATGCTAGACTATAGTTATAATAAGCTAAAGACAAGCTACCTAAACTAAAATTAGATGGGAATAATCAGTGGCACAGATTACACTAGGAAGGGGGTTCTAAGCTAAGACAAGCACTGGATCACTAACAATATGGATTAAATAAGCAATCGATAAACTAATCTAACCTATTCTATCTAATAAATCTCTAACATCCCTGATTAAGCTGAAGTTATCTACTAATAAGCTAAAGAATGAAGGTAAAAAAAAGTTACCACTGTAAGCTAAGACTGCAGTCCCAAAACAGCCTAGGGGTGGCTTGTTTGAGGCTTATTTTAAGCTGAGCGGATAGCTTCCAAGTCCAAGACAAGCTACAGAAACAAAGTTAGTATGGCGTAGATTCAGGAAAACTGATTTGGGGAGGTGGAAGGGCTTTTAACAGCTTAAAATTAAGCTGCTATCAGCTGGTTTTGGCCCTTTTTGCTGCTGCTGTAAAACAGCCCAAGTGGGCCAATTGAGCTTAAAAATAAACTCCTAGTGAATTCTAAAAGTCCTAATAAGCTGAAACAACAAAACTTGAGACTAAGGGCTTCTAAAAAAACTAAATTGCAATTAAATGGGAGCTTACACGAGCTTGTTATGGAACTGTTAAGGGGGCTGTTGGGACAGCTATGGGACAGCAGAAGACTATTAAAAATAAGGCATGGGAGGGACTTTTCAAGGGCACGAATAAGCTACTAATAGGTTGATAAAATGGACATAAGCTAGGAACATATGTAGGTCTACCTAATAGCTACTTGTAAAACAAAATTGAGGCAATAGCTAAACTAGATGAGGCCTCAAAGTGGGCTGTGGGAACTGTAACAGCAAGTCACTTAAGAAAACTACTACTAAACTAATTTTTTAACAACTGAAATCTAATTGCAATAAAAAATATCATTACTCCTACACTACACTAAGATTATATGAGCACCAAAAATGGGTCAAAAAATGAGATTGACCCAAGAAATACACTAATCCAAACACTACTATTAAAATGCAGATTTTGTAAAAACTTTAAAACTTTAGAAAACTTAAGAACCACTTTATAAATCTTACTAACAGCTCAAATGAGCTCATTCAAACTTATACAAAGCATTCAACATCTGAACAGAAACAAGCATTCAAGAATACCGAAAAATGAAGAACATAAAAGATTGAGACTGCATAAATTTAAAAAGTTGAATTGAAAAAAAACTGAAATGATATTCTAAACGGAAATTAAAGATTGCAATTAAAGTAAAATGGCAACAAAAGTAAATGTAACTATATTATGTATCGAAATGGGACTAGCTAATTTATTTTGTTTGTTAATCAAAATTCAACATTTGAATCTAATCTAAGAGTCATTTGCTCTATCGAAAGCAATAATTATTAGTGCACTTAGTGGGGATTTTTATCGAACACCTTGTGTTAAACAGAAAAAGTAAAAACATATAATCAAATAACAACAAACACTAAATATTGCACAATTATTTAACATACTAGACTCATATAACACATATTTTGGAAGTTTAAATTCGAAAATTTGATGTAAACATTGAATAAAGTTACCTTTTGAAAGTGGAAGCACATTCAAGCAAAGGGGGAAGGCTGAGGGTTGTGACTTGAAGAAATTGTAAGGAGGGAAATCTATTAGGAGAGAAAGTAACATTGAAGGAGGGAATTCAAAATTTTCATTGGAATGTTAGAAATGAAAAAAATGGCGCTTCATTTTTAGGGTTGGGGGGTTTTGGCGGAAACTCAGATTTGGGATTTTGGGTGAGGGGGTTAAAGACTTTCTTCACTTTATGTTGTTATAATACATTCATTGTGTATGTTTCTATTAGGTCCTTTTTTTCTTAGATTATAACTAGATATATCAATTAACATCTTTTATGTTTAAAAAGGCAACACTTAGAAAAACGTTGCATTTCTCTACAATATTTGCAACACTTACAAAAAAGTGTTGCATTAAGTTTCTAAAATGCAACACTTATTACATAAATGTTGCTTAATTAGTATTGTTATCTAAAAGGCAACAATTTTGTGAAGTGTTGCTTTTAAAGTGTTGCATTAGGCTCATTTTGTTGTAGTGCCGTTTTCCAAAGAAGGAAAGTGCTACGCTTAAACTATTTTTAAATATTTCGAGCACTTATCCTAAAAACAAAATGAGGAAAGTATGTTGAAGGACTGCTGTTCCTACTCAAATATTTTTTCGTCTAAAATTCTTCAGAAAAATATTTGTTTTAACAAAATGGTGGTTAATGGGTTGCAAAATCAATCAGTTTCATAAGCTTTATAAATTTTCAAAACTCAATCAATGACTTCAGCGCTTTTAAAACTTTTCAGAGAAAGAGTCATTGATTGAGGGGGAGAATGTTTTCAAATCTATATCATCTAACGAGATTATCTAATTATCCTATATGCTTAATTGAAAATGATGTTAACCTACGTTGAAGGACTAGGTTCCTAGGATATGATTGTTAGGATTAGATGATTAGAGTTTGATAAACACATTATTCCCATGCCATATATGAATTGATTGACATGTTGGATTGACTTTTATTAGTCAATTACTGTTTGGGTGATGTCGACCATCATATATTTGTTTGTGTCCACTAACATATGTAGATATCATGGTATATAAGAATGTTCCCGATCCGGATCCCACAAGATGATTGGATGCCGAAAGGAAAGGGTAACTATATCTTGGGTTGACAAATGAAGAAACGGAGATTAATTAGACTTCTATGGAGTGTTGGCATGGAAAAATGCAACGTAAGAGGCCTCACTGCATCAGCAGATGGTTTTCTTCTAAGTGATTGAAGAAACGGAGCTTAATTTGACCTCAGTTGGCATTAAAATGCAACGTAAGAAGTCTCACTGCATCAGCAGACGGTTTTTCTTCCAAGCCCTACAGCAACAACATAAGCTTCTCAACCACCTAACGTATCTTTGTGCAGGGATAATAGTGATGATACCATTTTTCTAAAACGTTTAATAATATTGTTTTAAAAATGGAAAAATATTGTTTTGAAAATAAATCGGATTCAAAGTTTTGAAATCAACCGGACTTTATTTTGTCAAAATCTTAAGTGATTTCAAATTAAATATTTTCAAACGATATTTCATCAAAAAGTCCGGTTTGTACAAAATAAGTGGTGATCTAAAGATTTAATGTTATGTCATGGTATGATTTTTTCTTTAGAATCAAGATCTTACAAAATGAAATTTTTTCTGTTCTTGTTTGATTGTGAAATTGTTTTATTTTACTTAAAGATCTCTTAAAAACTATCATACCTGACACTAACAATCTTTAATGTCGAAAAACTATTCCTTATCAGTCATTTTTCAAAATCAAATCTTGCCACGTCTTTCCTTAAAATTTTCTAAATAATTTAAATCAACTGGGATCACAAATCTCAATTGGTTTGAAATTTTTGATAAGGAGAGAGATCGTGATTTAAATCTCTTGTGTGTTTTAAATGGAATTGGTTTTAGTCCTTTAAAGGCACTCCTGCCTCCATGTGCCAAACGATTTCAATATATGATGCACATGATTGAGGAGGAGCATTTATTCAAAAACAAGATGAGTATTTAAACAAGGCCACATTTTCTCCCATGTTTTCTAAACCTTATTAAATCACTTGGGATCCAAATACTCAAAGGGTTTGATATTTTTGATCGGGGGAGAATTTGTGATTTAATAATGAAATTTGATATGTGATGATCGTTTTGATTCAAAGTGCAGGTTCTCTCTAGCATGTGCCAAACTCTTTCGTATATCGATGCACATATTGTGGGGGAGCGAATGGTTTATATTGGCTTTTACAATCGTGTATGTACTTCAAAAGAACTATTGCCTCTATGTGATAAAATGATTTCAAATATCCTATGCACATATTAAGGGAGAGAATTTACCAAATAAAATCAAAAGGCTTTTTCTAAGGAAATTGTGATCAAGAAGTTATTTCAAAGAACTCTTGCCTCCATGTGCCAAACAATTTCAATATCATATGCACATGTTGAGGGAGGGCATTTCTAAAATGATCAAAACAATTAAGGTACAAAATGTTTTGATTTTATATCACAAGTACCTTGATTGATTTTCCAAATGATTTTTCAATTGGTTTCATGAAGGAAAGAACAATACCAAAAGACCTACCAATTTACTTTATGCATGGTGTTATAAGGATGGTTAGGTTAGGTATTCGTTCCCACGATCCCGCCAGAGGGATCTACCCAGGGACAACCCACTAGATAGTGTAGAGTCCTTAGGAATGATGAAAAAAGGAGAAAAATGAGAAATGGGAAGAGTGCGGACTGAGATAGAGCTAGAACTGGAATAAACCCAACAAAGTTCTAGTTATGAAGTCTCGGTAAGTACTGAAGGGGTTGAAGAATGAAAAAGAATTGAATGTGAAAAAGGGTGAAAAGAAATAGCCCTCCAATAATTCAACCTTAGGGCAGTAACCGGGTTCAATACATATGCTACTGGTGGTTACTAAGGTAACACTGGTATTGAAGACAAGACATCATGGACCCAGTGACGCACTGCACCTAACTTCCCAAACTACTCAAGTTCCTCTTAAAATGGCTTGTTTCATTCTCACGGGGAACCGACATTATCTATCGACTTTCTCTTAGAGATTGTTGATATTGAAGAAGGAGACCCTCTCCTTAGTCTCCGGCATAGGAACCAAATATGCACGATTGAGTCTAGAGCCAAGAGATCATCCACAATATCTCATTAGGACACAAAATTAATGAAGACTTGTTGTTTCACATAATGTGGAAAGTAAGTATATATTGAGAGTCCTACGCATTATCCTTGTGGTATTGCCAGAACATCCGAGTGATATGTAAACATTCACGATGAAGATGGAAATCCTTCTAGAGCCAACATCAAACAAGCTCTTGGTGGGTGACATGTGAGATCTTTTCTAAAGATCAAGCTTGTGACAACTGATAGAAACGATGGGGCGATTCACTCTTGAATCAACCTTGGTCCAGGAAATGGATTGACGGATACCTTTGAAAAACCGGTTGGTGTGCTCAAACTCTTTTCTATTGCACATCGACTGTGTATTAAGTTTTCAAATTTAAAAGGGTATTTATGATTGAAATTTGATTTTTCTTATATAACCTCCGTCGTATTGCAAAACTCTTTCTTCAAGCAATACGCGATTGTTTTCAAATCATTTTTAATCAATCAGTAAATCTTAATTTGCTGGTTCACTCACTCCGTGTTGTCTTCTTTGAGACGTTCCGGTTTGAGAATAGCTAGAACAGTTGCGAAACCCTGTCAAGGAGATTCTTCGGAATTATACCTGATCACAGGCAGTACTTGTACTGATCAACGGGGAACCGTGGGCCGTGTACCTCAATTCAACGAAAGTGATCAAAGACACTTTCTTGTGTTTTATTGCTAACTGTTGTTTGCAGGTACATTTGGACGGTTGCAACTGATCAGAATTGAGAAGTCAATCCATAGCCGCATGCTCACACATCGCTTTAACAAATATAAAGATATGAATGATAAGTGCATATCTTCATCAACTAACTCTGATATTTTCAATCCATGCTTCTGCTACTCTGATGGAAATATTATGAATCAACAAAAGCTTCCGCAACTCTGATGAGAAGATATCATGATCCAAAATGTGAGCATGTCGGTCCGAAAGTCACAACTTCACATAATGGCAATGCTATAATAGATGAGCCAGAGATTTGCTGTGGTTGATGATCTCTAACATGGCTTAATGAATCACCAAACGTGGATCAGCACAAAGACTTCCACTAAAAGTACAAAGCACTTGGACTTTGAAGAGTCACTACTAAAGCACAAAGATTGCGGATGTGAAGAATTAAAGTCTACGAGCTCAAGACTGATGATAAAATCGAATGCTAGGATTCAAAATGTAAATCATGGGGTGACCTCCCTTAGGGGGAGATTGTTAGGAATTACAAATTCCATGGTGAAGTGTCGGTCACCCCAACTATAGTCTAGCACAAGTTAGCTCGTAGACATATCGTTATTTATTGTTTATTAGCTTAGTTATTAGCTTAGTGCAACACCGTGGAGGAAGGACGGGTCTTTACCCACTGTATGCCTGATCCACAGTCCGAAGGAGGACGTGTAGTATGTAACTATAAATACCCTCTACCTCCCAAGGTAGAGGGTTGGACCTTTCAATCTAACCTTCTTTCTTTTGTTACTTTCTCTCTCTAGAAAGGCTCCCATTCTACTTTTTCTCTCTAAAACTCTTAAACCATACGCCTCATTTATAATGTTATGATGTGTTTGTGAAATCCAATATGTTACATAAAATACGGAAACTGTTTAAACCAATAGTTTTCTAACACACTTACGCTTTCACATAAAACACTAAAACAAGTATAAGTGATTTTATGATTTAGTAATACATATGTACAACAACTAGTGTTTACATATTTGGGTAAAAATATAATTAATTAGTATATACTAAAATGGGTAAAAACTAACAAATGGTATTAACCCATAACCCATGGTATTATCCAAACCACTTGACTAGGTACATTGAACTCATGAGATACATTGTATCTAATAAGAAGCCCATGGATCAACCCATGACCCATAACCAAAATACCCACGGGTAAAGAGGAGTGTCCCACAGATCCCTAGCTTTACGCTAGACGGATCCCTTGTGGGAGGGATCCGTGGGATCCGGGGAACAGTAAACTTTCTCCTCTATAAATAGTGAGCCATTTCTTCCTTTTAGCTTGCCACTCTCACACATACTTTCCCCAAGTATTGTAACTCTCTAACCACTGATCCTAAGGGATATTTCTATGTAGTTTGTCTTATGTTTTTGTGTGATTCTCTAGGTTCCTCTTAAAGGCGAGATCACCACTTTTTGAAGTCGAGCAAGCTCAAGTCCATGAGTTGCCATGCTTCGTCATCATCAAGACAACTAAGGTTCTCCTGTTGATAGTTCTTTCTTCCTTTGTAGATATGTTGTGTTGAAGGCATTAGTGAAGGATGCCGAAAGAGTCAAGATGAAAGCATTAGTGAAAGGTGCTTAACGTCCGTGTCAAAAGCATTAGTGAAGAATGCTAAAGGTGTCAAGACGAAAGCATTAGTGAAAGGTGCCAAGCGTTGTGCCAAAGGCATTAGTGAAGGATGCCTAGGAATCAAATCAAGTGGCATTAGGGGAGAATTCCTAGGTCGTATAATCGATGAGGTGCATCGTTATACATATAGTATTAGTTTATTTCCAAGGATGGTGATATCCTTGGTGGTGTTGTAATAAGGAGTGGATCTCATTGAGATTAGGTGGTGTGTTGTGTTGGGTAGTAGTTACTCCATAGTAATGGAACTAGGTACTTAGCCTAGTACCTAATAAAGGGTAAGCGACGTTGTGATAGGTTTGGTTCACCTTGGAGTGAAAGAACCCGGTGGTTAGCCTAGTACCGGAAAAAGATTAGGCGACGTTGTGAAGGCTTCTCCTCCATAAGGAGATTGGTGTCGTGTAGTGTTTACGAACTCTCGAGTAGGTGACTCGGAGAGTGGAGTAGGGCAAGGAAGGTGTCCTTGTAGCCGAACCACTATAAATACTCGTGTCGTGGTTATGTGTTTCTTACTCTTTATCTTTCATTATACTTTTATATATCTATCTATCAACGTCCAACATACACATCTAATATAGATTGACATAAGTCGATCTAAATATTTAAAAGAAAGTTTTAAATTGGCAAAACTATTCAACCCCCCTTCTAGTTTTCCACAATTGGCATCAGAGCTTCGTTACCAAGTTTCTTAGAGTATGTTGTACTTTAAAAACTTGATACGATCCGTGTATGTTTGAAAACTACAAAGAAAGAAATATTTCAAAACATTTTCTTTTTCTCTTTCATGTTGGGCATTGATAGATCATTCTAACATATCTGTTTCAAGAAATCTTCATGCTAGGATCTCTTCAAAACCTTCATCACTATTCAAAGAATAATGAAGTCAACCTTCAAGAAAGGATCCAAACGTAATCACAACCTACTTACTCTAAGTACAAAGGATTACTTTAAGAGCTCATGAAGTATTTTTGGTATTATGTCTTCATAAGCCAACCCAAGAAGCATAAAGGTATGTTTACCTTTTCATTAGCTAGCTTACATGATTATGTTGATATCATAGTTCTTGTTTGTTTAATAAACTGCTAGTCTCTTAAAAAATGTAACTCTTTCGTCACTTTCCCGACTTACTCATCATCGGGAATAGTATTCCTCTTGATTTCATCAAACTAACGCCGTCATCACAAATGGATCCTTGATAATTAACTTATCAAATCAGGTCGACCAAAACATCCTTTTTATTTGAAACCTTTAAACTAATTTTGTTCCGTAAGCTAGTTTATAGCCTACTACAAAATTAAAGCCAAACAACCCCTTTCTGTCTATAGGAGTCGGATCCCTCTAGTTGTACTAGCCGGATCCCAAATACAAGGGATCTGGGGGAACCGTAGAACAGAACACAGCTATACGCATTTCAAAAACATCACAGACCAGTTTTCCTCTCCCCACATAACACAAAAATGACTCAACAATTGATTTCATCCTCATAGGACTCCAAACCCTCAAGTATTCCTCAATTGAACACCATTGTAAGTAATTACACTAACTTATTCTAATTTCCATCATCCTCATCCTAGGGTTTATGGTTACACAATTTCTAATCAATTAATTCAATTAGGGTTTTTTAAATTAATCATTAAAAGGGGCTTTTAACACAATTAGGATTACACCTTGTTCACAACATTGTTAATACAAATCAAAACCATAAACCCATCTCAACTAATTTTACCTAATTAGAATATTTTTGTTTCTAGGACCAACCATGCCTAAAGCCACTCAACAAGACCACCATGATACCGTCCATTACCTCACCGATTACTATCGGGAAGAAGGGCTATCAAAAACCGATCGCAAAGTCTTCAAAAGACTTGAAAAATGACTTATTCACGAAGGTCGTGTAGTCAAGGAATGTTTCCTTGAAGATACCGACACTCGTCAAATTTTCTCGGCAATCAACTTTGATTGTCTTCTTGACATTGATGAACAAATTTTCCCGGTTTTCATCTTTGAATCCTATAAAAGCATTAGGATCATTCGAAACGCCGATGATAGCATTTCAATCGCCTTCATCATCAATAAACGAAACTTCATTCTACCTCTCAACACATTTGCTCAAATTCTTCGCATTCCTTGTGAAGGAATTTGTATGTATTCTCAAGATTGGGCAATTAACGCTCAAAACCTTGCACTTGATTCTAAACCTATCTACAATACTCCTCTTGATGATCCCGAAACCATTCGAGATACTATCTTCAAGGTTAGGACCGACCAATCCCGTTACAACCGAAACAAAAAGCTCATTCACCGTGATCCTTTCCAAATGGAACTTTTCGAAATGCATCCCATGTTTATAAAATGGGAAGAAATCCTTAGGGAAAACGTCATTAGCCTAGTTGGTAACAAGGATCATCCAAATGCATGTCTTGTGCAAATGATCTATTGTCTTATCCACCAAAAGCCATTTAATCTCGCCTATTACATGGTGAGGAGAATGGCCGGGGTATTCAAAGCTTCCAACATGGTACTTCCATATGGTATGCTCCTAACACTACTTTGTAAGTATGTTAGTGCATTGCAACCATCTCCTATCAACAATGATCATTTCTTTGCCGATCACGTAATGGTACCTCTTACCAAACAACCCTCTAAACGGTTCATGGTCAATGGAAAGAAGCCTAAATCTCTCTCGGACTCCTCGGAAGGAGAAGAAGAAGATGTCGACCCCATAGCTAACATTGAATTGGAACCCTTTGATTACTATGAACAACTTCCAACCATTCCAAACGAGACCGCGGAATTCAAACAATTAAGGGGTATGATTCAAAATCTAGCTTATCACCTCACAAAGTCGAGAAAGAGGGAAAAAAAGAATTGATGAAAGAGACTATAGGATTATGTTTGTTTCTTAAACACTTGTTTTATGTATGGATGATTATGTTTTAGCACTCTTGTTTGCATTAACTTGGATATTTGCTATTTCTACCATTTTCTATGTTATGTTTTATGTGATGACATGCTTATATTTATGTTTAGTTTAATGGTTGATTAGTGTGCAAAATCTGCAAATGATTCTGTGATGATTCTGATCTGCAGATGCCGGATCCCTAGGATTAGCCTAGACGGATCCCTCCTTTGAGGGAACCGTGGGATCCGTGACAACAGATCAACAATACAGCATCACATACATCAATATAGCTTACTAGATAACCTCACACTAGCTAAACATAAGATCTTAGAACTCAACTAAGTCTCCTTCAAGGATGAGAAAGTCTTAAACTCACTCATAGCTCACATAAGATCTTATTCAAAATGCCTTTTGATTTATCAAATCGTCAAAACTCACCATATTTCCGATTCAATACTCACAAATTGTTTTTCATTTTTCAAAACACTTAGGTGGTCATATTGAACAATTTTAGGAAATTTTTTCTAGTCATCTTTATCTCAAAATGGGTCAAAAATTAGTTTTTCAATTCTTTTGATTTTTAAGGATTTTTCAAATTCCATCTCAAGCTAAAATCTGATCTCTAGGATCATTTATTATGACTTGACACCACCAAAACTCTTAGTGTTATCCTTGAACATCCATTGGTAGTCATTTAGTCCCATTTTCCTTCCATAAAAAGCAATCATTTGCTATAACATTCATTACTCTTGATCATTCAAGTACACCCTCATCTTAGATACTTAGGAGGACTGAAACACTCAAGATGATATAGGTTTTAGCTCTTAGAAACTTCATTTCTAACCTTTCATAACTGCTGAGAGCCGGATCCCTAGGATTAGCCTAGCCAGATCCCTCAAAGGAGGGAACCGTGGGATCCGGGTGACAGATTATGTCAACTCTAGCCAAAACAATCATTTCAAGCTCATCTTGCTTACTTGAACACTCCACCTCATCTTTATTAAGATCCTAGATCAGTGAAACTCTGAACTTCAATTTTGTGCATGTTAATCATCACATTTCTAAGAATCTTAGTGGATTAAGTCTTAAATGCACTTGCCAAACTCTTCCCTTTATAAGTCATATTGCTAGAACACCTTAGTCATCAAACACAACACAATTCTCAGCAATTACAAACATCTTCCTTAGTCATTTCATCATGAGAAAAGCTCCTAGTGCAAACTCATCCACCCAAGAACCACCCAAGAAACTTGCTAGGGTCATACACGAAGTTTCCTCAACCGAATCATCCCCGGTTAAATCCACAAATGCTAGGATTTCCCCTACACCAAAGAAACCAATCAAACTAATTCCCAAGAGGATTGCTCCCACAAGGATATCATCACCAAACTCTACTAAACCAAACACACCCTTTTCAACCCAACCAACATCATCGGTGCCTAGAGCCACATCATTTAACGCCTCACAATCATCCCCAAATTCTCACAACTTAGAGGACTTACCCCCTTGGCCATCTCATCTTCCACCACTACCAATAAACTCAATTGAAAAGGTTGTGCAACAAAACCAAAGTGTTGAATCAACACTTGCACCAATATCAAATTCTCCAATTCCCCCCAATAGTCCATTTTGGATTATGAGGAGACATCAAAGTCAACCACCCGACCACATGGAAGTTGATACTTCATTACCTCCATCCTCAAACATTGTTGAGCCACCACTTAATGAGCCTCCACAAATTCCTCCCTCATTTGAGGATCCTCAACCCACTTCACTTGAACCTCCATTTCAAGAAGCTCAAAACCATGACAAGGATTGCTATCATTGTCAACATGTTGAAAGGTTGATACATGAACTACGTGAAGAGCAACGTTTCATGTTTTATCACCTCCTCGAACGTTTTGAAGAGGTCAACAAACCTAAACAACCATGAGCCTAAAGCGGTGTCCAAGTCTTAAGCTCAACTTAGAACGTCTAGGAATCCCATTTTATCCTTAAGAACGTGGTTACTTCTTAAGTTTAGGTGACTCGTTAGTATTTGTAGAAAATGTATGGCTAGATCATTCTCTTAGTTTTAGAGATTTGTTTGATTATCTCTTTGTTTTATTGAATGATATCTTATGTGCCATATTGCTTTGAGTGTATTATTTATACATATCTCACTCTCATATTTAGCATTGTTTGGAATATCACAATTGCTGAAAATCTGTCACCAGACAGACGGATCCCTCCAAAATGCCTAGACGGATCCCTCCACAAAGGGAACCGTGGGATCCGTGGTACAGAAGAACAATTTTCTACTAACTTGAGTCTTATTTGCAGGAAATTATGCACTATATTCTTGTTTTCTAACCTTTATTTTGTAGATTTTTAAAATACACATGAAGATTTTGACACCATAAAGCTAGGGGGAGCTTTGTGTCAAACCATACATTGCAAATTCATTTGCAACTTAATCCTTATTTGGATTACTCTTCATGACACCCCATTGCAAAGTTGCAATCTTCAAGGGGGAGCATTTTGGTCACAAGGACGAACCATTTGCAAACAAAATTGCAACACATTAGCTCACTTACTTTTATGTACTTGACACCCTCACAAAAGGATGGACTCGTCAAGCGGGAGTTAAGACGAGAACCATTCCCGTCACTTGCTCTCTTTTACATTTTTTTCTTTTTACATGTTTTTTTCTAAAAACTCTGTGTTAGTTTCTTTTCGACGCTCTTTTTGTTTCGACAAAAAGGTGGAAAAGAGAGTAAAAACTCCAATTCAAACTTTTTACGAATTCTAGTTTTTCCTTAAAATAATTTTATGTTTTGTCATCAACAAAAAGGGGGAGATTGTTAATACAAATAAGCCGTAAAAACGTTTATTTATATTTTACGATCTTCTAATGTTTTGTCGATAACAAACGTAAAATCATTTTAACGAAACAAATAAAATACGTAAATTGTTTGAGCCAATAGTTTTCTAACACACTTACGCTTTCACATAAAACACTAAAACAAGTATAAGTGATTTTATGATTTAGTAATACATATGTACAACAACTAGTGTTTACATATTTGAGTAAAAATATACTTAACTAGTATATACTAAAATGGGTAAAAACTAACAAATGGTATTGACCCATAACCCATGGTATTATCCAAACCACTTGACTATGTACATTGAACTCATGAGATACATTGTATCTAATAAGAAACCCATGGATCAACCCATAACCCATGACCCATAACCAAAATACCCATGGGTAAAGAGGAGCGTCCCACGGATCCCTTGTGGGAGGGATCCGTGGGATCCGGGGAACAGTAAACTTTCTCCTCTATAAATAGTGAGCCATTTCTTCCCTTTAGCTTGCCACTCTCACACATACTTTCCTTAAGTATTGTAACTCTCTAACCACTGATCCTAAGGGATCTTTCTATGTAGTTTGTCTTTTGTTTTTGTGTGATTCTCTAGGTTCCTCTTAAAGGCGAGATCACCACTTCTTGAAGTCGAGCAAGCTCAATCCATGAGTTGCCATGCTTCGTCATCATCAAGACAACTGAGGTTCTCTTGTTGATAGTTCTTTCTTCCTCCGTAGATATGTTGTGTTGAAGGCATTAGTGAAGGATGCCGAAAGAGTCAAGACGAAAGCATTAGTGACAGGTGTTTAACGTCCGTGTCAAAAGCATTAGTGAAGAATGCTAAAGGTGTCAAGACGAAGGCATTAGTGAAAGGTGCTAAGCGTTGTGCCAAAGGCATTAGTGAAGGATGCCTAGGAATCAAATCAAGCGGCATTAGGGAAGAATGCCTAGGTCGTATAATCGATGAGGTGCATCGTTATACATATAGTATTAGTTTATTTCCAAGGATGGTGATATCCTTGGTGGTGTTGTAATAAGGAGTGGATCTCCTTGAGATTAGGTGTTGTGTTGTGTTGGGTAGTAGTTCCTCCATAGTAATGGAACTAGGTACTTAGCCTAGTACCTAATAAAGGGTATGCGACGTTGTGATAGGTGTGGTTCACCTTGGAGTGAAAGAACCCGGTGGTTAGCCTAGTACCGGAAAAAGAGTAGGCGACGTTGTGAAGGCTTCTCCGCCATAAGGAGATTGGTGTCGTGTAGTGTTTACGAACTCTCGAGTAGGTGACTCGGGGAGTGGATTAGGGCAAGGAAGGTGTCCTTGTAGCCGAACCACTATAAATACTCGTGTCGTGGTTATGTGCTTCTTACTCTTTATCTTTCAGTATACTTTTATATATGTATATATCAACGTCCAACATACACATCTAAAATAGATTGACATAAGTCTATCTAAATATTTAAAAGAAAGTTTTAAATTGGCAAAACTATTCAACCCTCCCCCCCCCCCCCCCCCCCCTTCTAGTTTTCTACACAGTTGATTAATAATATTGAAAAAGATACGAAGTATACATCATTCTAACACATACAACTGAGTTAAAGACATGCCATGCCAAGTAACTTAAACATAGATGACCTAGTCAATCGATTCTTTATTAGTTTTTGTATATATAATATGATTAAATTTTTAACTTGACCTAATAAAGAAAAAAAATTTATTTAAGAAACAACACATGTTAATTCACCAAAAATTAGAACGAATGCGTCTTAAGCAATATAATGGATATTAGTTCAATATATAGATTAATTATATAAATTAAAAGTTAATGAAGAAGGGCTATTGAATATTAAAGTAAATTAATAAAATCAATTATAAATTTAATTTGATGTCCAAGATAATAAAAGCATAATATAGTCAACGCGTGCGGGAAAAAGTATAAATTGTGTCAGTTTTTTTAAAGATGTTCTAAATACATAAGAACTAAACATAATCTAATAGAAATCGCCTCAAATACAGTTGTATTTTTCACAACCTATAAAAAACCGTTCCAAATACATAAGTATTTGACGCCAACATTAGATACTGTTTCAAATACATATAGGTATTCGGCACCGTTCATACCAATTGTTCCAGATACATGAGTATTTACCACCAAGAGTAGATAGCGTTCCAAATACTTATAAAAATTTGGCACTATTGGTACCAACCATCCCAAATACATAAATATTTGGCACTGGTAAATCAAACTGTTCCAAATACACATGCATTTGGCACCATTATTAGAAAACGTTCCAAACGTATAAGTATTTGGAACAGTTTCTTTGTAGCCGTCCCAAATACCTACTTTTTTGTCACGGTTACCCCACAAGTGCCAAATACGCGTATTTGGCACGATTATTTGATCGTTCCAAAAGGTTTCGTCCCAAAAACCGTATTTTCTTGTAGTGCTTCTCTTATTAAGTAATATTTTATTTATTTATTATTATTTTTATTTTAAAATATTTACTAAAAAAACTTAAATATTCCGGATTTCGCAATAGTTAAAAAAAACATTCTTATATATAATCCAGAAAAGAAAAATAAACATAAAAGATTAAGTGTCAAAAGTATAAAGAAAAAGATTCAGTAAAAAACGGGAGTGATTTTAAAATATTTGTGTCAAATGTAAAGAAAAAAAATCACCCGCACATACATACACCTTCTAATCTATGTGTAAATTTAAGAATAAAATGTTAATTCCCACCTATTGCCCTACATCGACATACGAGAAGAAAAACCTACCTCTAATTAATATAATTAAATTAATTATAAGGTTTATAACTTTATATATCAACAATTTACAAATCTATATAAAATAAATAAATTAGTAATCAATTCTTAAAAAAATACAATATATAAAAACTCGCGGGTGCGCAAATATTATAACCGGTGTGCAAATAAAAACATACCCTTTCTCCAATCTCGAGAGTCTTTATACAAATTCTCAACATCTTCCTTAAGCTGAGAACAAGTGTTACTTCTTTGTAACCTAATTTCTATTCAATTGATGATGGAGCAGAGAGAACTGAATCTGAATTTCGCATAAACATTCCTTAGGGTGCGTTTGGTAGAGAGAAATTCAGAGAAAAGAAATGAAGTAGAGAATAAAATCTCAGAGAATAGAAATCAGTAGAGAATTGTGTTCAATTCTAATGTTTGGTAACAACAGAGACTTGACCCGAGAAATGAAAAAAAAATTATTTAAAAAAAAAATAACTTTCAAAAATAATTTTTTTTTTAAAAAAAACTTATTTAAAAAAAAAAACTTATTTTTTTAAAAAAAATAATTTAAAAAAAAAAATATTTTTTAAAAAAAAACTTATTTTTTTTTAAAAAATAATTTTAAAAAAAAATATTTAAAAAAAAATATTTTTTTAAAAAAATAAATTTTTAAAAAAATAATTTTTTAAAAATAATTTTGAAAAAAAATGTATTTATTTAAAAAAAATGTATGTATTTATTTAAAAAAAAATATTTAAAAAAAATAATTTTTTAAAAATAATTTAAAAAAAAATGTATTTATTTAAAAAAAAACTTATTTTTAAAAAAAATAATTTTTTTAAAAAAAATATATATTTTTTTTAAATATTTTTTTTTAATTTTTTTTAAATTTAAAAAAAAAAAAAAAAAAAAAAAAAAAAAAAAAAAAAAAAAATCCATTTCTCCAATTTCTCCACCAAAATAAGAGAAATGGAGCTAACCAAATTACACTACCCAATTCTCTCCATTTCTCTACCCCATTTCTCCGCTTTTTCAATTCTCGGTACCAAACAAGAGAAATGGAACCATTTCCATTTCTCTTGCCCCAATTCTCGGTACCAAACACACCCTTAATGAATTTCTTGCCGAGTCACCATTAATGACATGACATTAATGATGTGACAATGCATGATTACGTAACATTGTGATATGTTATTATTGTCTACGTATTACATATGTTATTATTGTCTACGTATTAGAGGCATGATTATGTAACATTGTGATATGTTATTATCGTCTACGTATTACATATGTTATTATTGTCTACGTATTAGAGGCGGGGCCGGCTTTAGGGGAGTGCAAGAGGTGCGATTGCACAGGGTCACCAAATTTCATGCACTTTTATTATATATATGAACACAATTTGATACTCGAGCTTAATTAATTCATGCACTACTTATACATATGTATATTATGTGTGTGTTTGAGGGTCTTTTTGTGGTAATGGCACGGGGTCACTGAAATCCACGAGACGGCCCTGATTAGATGACAAGATAACGTTATTTCAGCGCCACATTATAAAGCTCCTAATAACATACGAATAACTAAAACACCTTGCCTCTAAACACATTACTAACATGTTATTGGGTCTCACAAAATACTCAACTAAAAATATCCACTCACTCAAAAAATAATAATAATAATAATAATAATAATAATAATAATAAATAAATAAATTGCAAATGACTTGAGTCATTGCATTGACTCAAAACATTTGACTCACAAATGGCATGATGTTTTGGTATAGTTAGCTCACGAATGACACAACAATGACAACCCCTACCTAATGCTCTTGTATATGTCGGAAGAAGATTCAGTGAACTTTCCTTTGAAACAAAAGAGAATACAAACAAACACAAATGTGACAAAACATAAATATGAGGGGACCAAACAAAGACACAGTCAATAATAACAATCTTGTAAACTTTTATTAAAAGGGAAAGATAACACCTCCTGAGACATAGGAGGGGACCAAAACAGCCACACAAATCTATTTCCGCAATCTATCTTTAACTGTCTTCCCTAACACATGAATTCGGCACCCACTGATATGAAACTAACGTACACAAAACCTAATGTTAATATTGTTATTAATTGGTGTGATGAAAAAAATATATATATATATATTGTGAGTGATGGATGACGTTAGTGACAAAAAATGAAATGAAAATAGGGTCAATAAATATTATATTTGGGAGGGGCTTTCACTTTTATTTATTTGAGTTTCTTACCTAGGTCACCGTGGTTTCACTGAAATTTTACCGATAGTTCTCATTTGATTTTTATTATATCACTTATACCTAATTTTGAAACTACTTGCACAACTATTCCCTATTTAACTGAACTTCATTAGCGACTTGAATCAAACTTTTATCACTATCAGATTCATATCTAATAGGTGTACACTCCGTAACTCCATGCCTATTACCGCGTGACCTAAAACCTTAAATTGAACTAAATTTTCAACAGATGACAAGTGGCGATTTTAAGATCAACCCTGATAGGTTAGGATAAGTAGAAAGCAATCCTTCCGAAAGCAAAAACCTATCAATTTTACTCATTTTAGATGCCTCCTTATTTTCTTAAAATAAAAATATGACTCCTTATTTGACCATGTATACACATACCCCACTAAGGGGACATCAACGAACTCTGTTCTTGCCATAAAGTCTTATTTGAACATCTACAATAAATACAATAACTAGCGACAACAAAATATATATTTGATTTTGTCATGAAAATTTTAGCATATGGAAGCACATCACTAAGATACAATAAACCTTTAATACTGACAACTTGTTATTATCGAACGTCTTATGTTTATGCAGCATATACTAAGGATTAATCACTAATAAGAAACTCCCTGGCAATTTCCGTACATATATTTTTTAGTATTCATGTCAATTTTTACCAATTATAATTGTGACGTTATACATATGTTTAATACGTTCTACTTCCTATAAATGCATGCTTATGTTTGAATCAGATAAATTTATAACTTGAAAATGGCGTTAAAAGTTTTATCTGCGCTTGATGTGGCGAGGACACAATATTACCACTTTAAAGCGATTATAATCGCGGGTATGGGTTTATTTACTGATAGTTATGATTTATTTTGTATCTCACTGATTATGAGAATGATAGGAAGGATATATTACCCCGAGATACATCTAGATGAACATCGAGAAGTGGATGAGAAAAGATCGTTTGAGGTCCCCACTCTCATTGCATCTTCAATGGTAGGAGTTGCATTAATGGGGACCGCGATTGGTCAGCTAGTTTTTGGTCGTCTTGGTGACCGTGTCGGACGTCGCCATGTATACGGTGTTTCGCTCACGATGATGGTCGTGGGGTCGGTTGGTTGTGGATTGTCCCTCTCGACATCGATGTCAATGGTGTTTTTAAGTCTTGGGTTTTTTCGGTTTGTACTTGGGGTTGGGATTGGAGGGGATTACCCTTTATCGGCAACAATTATGTCCGAGTTTGCCAATAAGAGGACTCGTGGAGCGTTTATAGCTGGCGTGTTTTCTATGCAAGGTTTCGGGATATTGTTGAGTTCGCTTGTTACCATGACTGTTTGCTCTATTTTTAAAGCACGTACACATGGCCTAAAATTACCGAAGGATCTAATCTCGGAGAACATCGCTCCAGTCCCGCCCGAGGCGGATGTGGCGTGGCGGCTTATTCTCATGATTGGTGCAATTCCGGCATCTATGACTTATTATTGGCGAATGAAGATGCCTGAAACTGCCCGGTACACAACTCAATACTCATTTATTCCATATAGCAACTACTTTTCACTACAAACATACATATGTTTTGTGAAAATATCTTCCCAAACTTTTGGATGTTTATGACCGAAATCATCACGAAAATAATTGGTTATGTAGGGATGGTTTTGTAAAAAATAGGTTTCACGAAAAAATAAGCTTTCTTTCAGACACTCAAAACTGCTTTTTTGCTCCTAAAAACATAATTATAGGCTCACTAAAATAAGCAATCACAAATAACTCCTAAATTATTGAGCGAAGATATAAATGGTGTTTCAAACCTGATTTTCTATGCCATTCATAACTCAATTCCGTTGCAAAAAAAGAGATTTATTAACGAGTAAATCGTTGTCTTTCTTGATTACTACTTCGAAGATTCACAGCCTTGGTGGAGAAAAACACATTACAAGCAGCAAAAGACATGGAAAAAGTGCTGAATGTATCACTAAGTACAATCCGGGAAGATGTTGAAATGATGGACACACCCAACACTCGTGCAGCTTTCTCGAACACATACCCTTTCTTCTCTCGAGAATTTTTTCGTAGACATGGTCGTGATCTTAGCGCTGCATCAATCAATTGGTTTCTCATCGATATCGTCTTCTATAGTCTCAGTCTTTTCCAAAATCATGCATTTAAAGGCAAAATGAGGAAAAAAGGCCACATGAACCTTTATGATGATGCCTGGCAAGCAGCGAAATTCCAAGCACTCATCGCAGCATGTGCAACAATCCCTGGATATTTTGTGACAGTTTACTTGATTGATTATGTTGGGAGAGTCAAAATTCAAGCAGCAGGGTTCCTTTTCATGGCAGTTAGTTTGTTTACTATTGCAGCAGTTAACACAGTTAACAAGGGTGGTTGGAATTCAGATCCAGGGCTAGGGTTCATTATACTTTATGCGCTTACCTTCTTTTTTTGTAATTTTGGGCCGAACACTACTACTTTTATAGTCCCTGCGGAGCTATTCCCGGCTAGGTTTCGTGCAACTTGTCATGGGATTGCAGGTGCGTTTGGAAAAGTGGGGGCAATAGTTGGGACAGTTGGGTTATTGCGGGCTACTCGTGATAGCCCAAACGGGCATGAAGTGTCGGATGTGTTGATGGCGATGGGTGGTGTTTGTGTTTTGGGTTTCCTTGTGACGTATTTTTTTACTCGAGAGACAATGGGCAGGTCATTGGAAGAGAATGAGAATGTTGATGAGTTTACAGGTGTTTGTTTCGTCAGATTTTGGCCCAACAAGGTTTGAGCCAAAAGAGCTGAAACAAACATATGTGAATGACCGTTTACATATATTTATCATATGTATATATCCCATTATGTTCATGTCAAACCATCCTTATTAATTATGTTTGTGTCAAACCATCCATTGTAATTATTGAAATTAAAGGAAGAGGGGTGTTCTAGTTATTTCATACCTTGAACCAAACTAGCATAAATCCATCAAACAAAAATACCTGTACTTGGTTTAAGAGTAGCAGTGACGTGAGTTATTCCAATGATTCGTTATTGGTAATTTGGTATTCAAAATTTTATCTACTAAGTTGTTTACATAAGAACTTAGCGCATAGGCAAAGATTTTCTTTCCTATCATCCCTAACAAGGCTTTATGACACTTGTCTCTACAAGCTCTCGGCACTTAGGTATGTTTGGCACATGAGATTATGGAGATATTATACTTTTTTTTTTTTTTTCAAAAATTAAGCTACTTAAAATATAAGTTTTATTTGGCAGACACAACTTATAAGAAGAGATAATAAAAAAAATTAATCTTCCATAATCAATCAAATGCTACTTCATGTAGCTTATAAAAATAATCTCTTTTTATAATTTCTATCTCCATCTACAGTTCTAGCAAAAACATACCCTTAGTTTAATTCTCGAGCTAAGTCAACCTAACTCCGAACCGTCCCTGTAAACATGACACATAAACTAAGGAATAATATTGCAAATAACACACAAAGAGCTAAATGGGAAAAGTAACTTACTTGATTAACTCAAGGAATATTTACAAAAGAATGATTACACCGGTGTAGCATGGTTTGGCCAAATGAGGGATCCCGTAAGGTCTTCACCTCCTAAACTGTATGACAAAAGTAGTTATATAGATGTGGCAAAAAGTGCAAATACATTAAAAGACACAAAAGTAAACACTACTTACAAAATTTCAATACTATATGCATACTATTGATAACTTTTTTATTTTATAAAATTTTCTTTTTATAGTGGTTTTTGAAGCTTATTATGAAACCAATACAGTTTGATTTGAATCTTAAGTTTTTGGTAAAATTTGAGCGGTTGAGGATAGTATCTTTGCGCCCATATCTTCGCGCTGCAGATCCCATATGGAATCGGATGATTCAGGGTTATTTTGGTCACCTTCCCTCAACTTTTTCCGACAGAGCACCATTTGCATTGTCTTGAATCTCTTTGGCACTCTCACCCACACCAAAACCTAAAAAACCTCAAACACCATTTTCATTGCTTCAACTTTCATTGCCAACAATCTGAAGACTGTTTCATACCTCAGGTTACCAGTAACCAGTTTACCAATAATCCCTACACGAACAAGACCCATCTTGGAAATGATGAAAACGATTAGCATCCCTAACAATAAGTTCCCGTGAAGTAACACGAGATGCCAATTTCATAAACATATGACAATCATCACATATTCTAAGATTCTTCATTATATTGATAGGCATCCAAACTGGCAAACTCATCAACCCAAACGCCAACGCAAGCTTCTCACTATGATACATTGCGCCATTATTCACAACATACATTCCCGTATCTTTGATCTTTCTAATAATTTCTTGTAAATTAGCATAAACATCTTTAATTCTTGGATGATTAGTATCATCCACAGTAAAAACATGCACCCTGTTATCTACCTCCATCCAACTGCACCCTGGATTCTTCCTTATTCCTTTATCTTTCATAAGCTTTCTTACATTCGATACATATTCCAAATTTCCCGAATCTGAATAAAGATTAGCTAAAAGAACGTAACTTCCAGAATCTTCTGCATCTAATTCAACAAGATTCTTTAAAGCAGTTTCCGCCATTATTGAATTCCCATGAATCCTGCAAGCACCAAGCAACGCTCCCCAAACAGCAGCGTTTGGTTCCATTGGCATTTTATCGATTAAATCTTTTGCCTTTTCTATATGCCCTGAACGGCCCAGTAAATCCACCATGCATGCAAAATGCTCACATGTGGGCGAAATCTCATGATCTTTAATCATCATATCAAAGTAACGGTGACCTTCAGATACCAGTCCTGAATGGCTACAACCCGATAAAACAGATACATGACTTATGTGATCGGGCATTATTCCCGACTCCAACATTTTCTCAAAAGTATTTATAACTTGATGACCTTGACCGCTTTGAGCATACCCTGCCATCATTGCATTCCAAGAAATCAAATTCTTGGTAACTATCGAATCAAATGTTTTTTCTGCTTCTTTAATACGGCCACACTTTGAGTACATAGTAATGATACTATTTTTTACCGACACATCCGAACCAAAACCGAATTTTTCAACTTGAGAAACTATTTGGTGCCCAAGCTTTAATATGGCTGCATTTGCACATGCACCAATTGAACTTACAAAAGTAATCCAATCTGGTTTTACACCTTGTTGTCTCATTAAAACATAGACCTTGAGACCCTCTTCCCAAAATCCATGCTGTACATATCCCGCTAACATTGAGTTCCAAGATACAACATTCCGCTCAGGCATTTCATCAAAATACTCTCTAGCCTTTTCAACGTTTCCATTTTGAGAGAATGATGTGATCATTGTTGTCCATGATATAATATCTCTATGTGACAGAGAATTAAATAAACTGTTAGCACTCTCAATGTTGCCACATTTGGCGTACATTGTAATAAGAGCATTCGCTACAGGGGTTAAATGGTCATTTCCGATTCTGAGTGAATATGCGTGGATCTGGCTTCCAAGGTTAATATCGTTCATATTACAACAAGCTCCTAAAACAGTTGCTAAAGTAAATTTATCAGACGCAACAGGGACCGCCTTCATCTGTTTAAATAATGAAAACGCCTCGATTTCATTTCCACAATGTACTGCACCTCCTATCAATGATGTCCACGATACTATGTTATGTTCTTGTATATCATTAAATATTTGGTGCGCTTTTTTGAAACTTCCGCATTTAGCATACATGTCGATTAAACTACTGCCAACGTACACATCAACATTTTGTTGCATTCGGATAATTCGGGCATGTAAGTGAGCACCCCAGTTAAAATCGTATATACTAGTACCAGCACTGAGAATGCTAGCATACGTCATGGAATTTGGTCTAAAACCTTGACTACACATCTCGATAAACATACTCAATGTCTTCATAACGTTCCCATGCCTAGAGAATATCGAAATAATCATATTCCAAGATACAACATCTCTTTTAGGCATCTGTTCAAACAATTCCAAAGCCCTTTGAGCACCATAGAGTTTCGAGTAGCCATAAATCATTGAATTCCACGAAAACATATTCGGATTCCCTATCCTCAAAAACACACGTTCAGCAATATCCGGCGCTCCACACTTAATATACATATCAACCAATGAAGACTCAACAGACTCGTCACCCAAAAACTCAAACTTTTTAACCAAACCATGCACTTGCAACGCCAACTTCAAATCTTTTAAATCACCACACGCCTTCATGACACAAGTAAACGAATAAGCATCAGGAACACACTCACCACTCTTAACCATCGAAACAAAACCCTCAACACACTTCTCAACCAACCCATTTCGAAAAAAACCCGACATCATACTATTCCACGACACAACATCTCTTTGAGGCATTTCATCAAACAACTTCTCCGCCTCATTCACCCTCCCACACCCTACTAACGCCTCAATCATCGCATTCCAACTAAACACATTCTTAAACTCAATCTCATCGAAAACCAACCCCGCCTCATCGATTAACCCACACCTCGCGTACATATTAATTAAATTGTTACTTAAAAAAGTCGAAACATTCACCCCTTTTGTAATCATTTGACAATGAAGGGCGCGAGATACGGGATTTTTCGACACGCATTGTTTCATTGATTCGTAGAAGTGTTGGGATAGTTCCATGTAAGATTGATCTGGGTTTTGGTTTTGGTTTTGGATTTGGGCCGAAAATAGACGATGGGTGATGCGAATCGAGTGCGGTCGACATGAGTGTTTGAATGTGATGATCATGCGAAATGGTGATTGAGGTTGTAAAAATTTGGGGTTTAGGGTTTTAGATTAATTGAGTTCATGTTCAGTTCTTGATGATAGAAATATATTTCAAAGTGAAAAAAAATAAAAATGCTATTGCATCCAATCCCTCTCCTTTTTTTTATTAAATTTGGTTACAGTGCATTTTGGTCTTTTTAACATATTTATTTATTTTAACCCCAAAACTTCAAACGTAAATAACTTTTAAACAACAAACTTTTATAAAAAACCGATTTCACCAAATTTTTTTTAATTTGATTCTCTTTAATTTGGTATGACTTTTGATATATAAATCGTAACTTTTTTTTTCAACTTTTTAAGTGGGTGTTGATTTTCTTGAACTTTTTAGTATTTTCGGCTCTAATTTTAACTAGTTTAAAAGCCGAATTTTACAAAACTTAAAACATGAAAATTGTAGGCTTTTGACCATTCTTTACTCAGAAATTTGAATCACTCAAATCCGATATGATATGAGTGAAATATTGCACGTTAATGATGGCGTCTTACTCATATTTAGTGCATACAAAGTGTTTGATAAAATGCCTAAAAGAGATTTTCTTATAAAAGTACATTCAAATGCACTAATTGATATACCAAAATACATTTTTTGTTATTTTTTGTTTATTTTTAACTGATGAACAACCAAATGATAAACTGATGAACATTGTGACCATAACTGATGAACATTATGATTTTTTCGACAATTGATGAACATTATGACTTTTTTTGAATACTGATAAACTGATGAACAAAATTTAAAAGAATTGATGAATATCTTTTTTTATTGATGAACAATACTAACTGATGAACAAGACTAATCGATGAACTGATGAACAACAGAACAACTAACAGATGAACATTGCGATTTCTTTTAGACAACTGATGAACAATATCAAAAAGAACTGATGAACGTTATTTTTTCAAAAACTGTTGAACAATATAAAAAACAACTGATGAACGTTATAAAAAATAGCTGATGAACAATATAAAAAATAACTTATAAACTAATGAACATTAATATTTTTTTTTAATACTGATAAAAAAAAGACTAACGGATGAACAAGACTGATTGTACCTAACTGAGGAACAATGTAATTTTTTTTATTTGGAAAACTGATGAACAACACTATTTGTTTAAAAAAACCGATGAACAAATGATATAATTGATGAACATTATAATGTAACATCAAAGAAAACTGATGAACATTATAATGTAACATTAAAGAAAACTAATTGATGAACACTGTGACTCAAATAGATGAACATTACGATTTCTTTTAAACAACTGATGAACAAATTTTTTATTGATGAACAATAAAACTGATGAACAACTCGTTTTATTGATGAAATAAAACTGGTGAACAATAAAACTGATGAACAACTCATTTTATTGATGAAATAAAACTGATGAACAAAGTTAAATAGAATTGATGAACAATAAAACTGATGAACAACTCGTTTTATTGATGAAATAAAACTGATGAACAACTCATTTTATTGAAGAAAATAAACTGATGAACAAAGTTAAATAGAACTGATGAACAATAAAACTGATGAACAACTCGTTTTATTGATGAAATAAAACTGATGAACAAAGTTAAATAGAACTGATGAACAACTCGTTTTATTGATGCATAAACCCACGCTTGAAAATATAAATAAAATACACACTTTATGGGAGTGAGTATGATACCGCCAAGCAACAAAAAACACAAGTTGACATCAACTTTCAACATCTTAACACAAGGGGCTTACAGTTACTACTTAGACCCAGCAACCAAGACTTGTAGAAATGCTAAAAGCTCTTTGCCATCCATTTAGACCAGCATATCCTCCACCAGATTCATCATTATTTCATTTTTCTCAATTTATGATTTCAAAAATTGATAGTAAAAAAAATGGTAAACAACATGTTGTTCATTAAATTGAATTCCATTGGTAAAAGTAAAATAAATCTACAACATTTTACTATTTATTACAGATTTAAATCTTTGTTCGTCATGGTTTTGATGAACAATTCCATTAAATATAGATAAATAGAAGAACTAACAAATTGAAGTATTAAAAAAGATTTAACTTGAAAAGATAAAATAAAAAATATAGTAATTCTTTACTTGGCTAGAGTGAGTTGTTATTTACTAGAGCATCATTTATCATATTAGTTGAACAATTGAAAGACTAGATGTCAAAGCTATTGAATGAACTCAATTAAGTTATGATAAAAGGAAGACAAAACCACAGTCTAGCGCAATTCAATGAACATCAAATTAAAGAAATCAAATTACGAATTAAAAAATTAGATTCGGGATTGAAGAAATCAAACCTGCGATTGAAGAAAATAGATGGCTTATAGTTGGAAAAGTAACAGATGATGTCCTAAAAAGGGTTCTTAAATATAATTTTAAGTTTCCAAAACTACCCCTATCAATTGGGAAAAGGGGATACACGTGTCAAGTAGAGGTTGCTTTTTAGACTTTTTAATTGTTGAGTCTTTTTATTCGATCCGGTACCATATAGCCTAACTTTTGAATATATGATTAATAAGTACTAAAAAGTTAGCGCCGAAAGAATTTTCTACCGTAGCATTTTAATTGCAGTTAGAGTATGTTCAATGGTAACCCAAGTTATTTCATAACACCGTCCACGTCAGCGTCACATCAGCTTTAACATTTCACCTTAACATCCCCAAAAAACACCCACAACAATAACATCCCAATAACATTTCATATTTTTAATTTCAACCCCTAAACTAAAACAAACACTTCATTTATTAAACTAAACATATCATTAAAATTGAAAACATATTACAATACGAGATAAAAAAAAAAAAGTTACAACGAAATAAAAAAACACACTGCAAATAAAACGTTACAACAAATTAAAGGAAATGACAAGAATACAATCTACTGACGAGGTTTCAAGTTATATTTTTTGATGATTCGGTTTTTTTCGTCATTGATCCAAGCCACGACATTTGGATCTTGCCCTTCAGTATCCGTCATCAAAAACTTTATCTCTTCCAACCTTGTTATTGTGAGATCTTTTTCCTACTGGGCCCGATACGCCGCTGCGGCGGTTTCACGTTTGATACGATACTCATTTGCAATAGTTTCGGTGAAATAAGTTGACGAGCTCGTTCCTCCAGTGCTTGCTCCCCCAGTACTTGTCGTGCTCTCGAATCTTGCTTTCTTGGTAGCACGTTTCTTTCCCATGGGGCGTGGTTGTTCATCATTACCAAACAAAGCCTCGTTTGTTTGGCTTGGCACATCGCCGGTTAAATCAACCGGTTCCGGCGTGTCCCATTTCTTATAATGACGCAAAACCTCCCAAGCGTCATCGAGACCAAACGGTGTTGCTTTGGTTTCCTCATGATACCATTGCTTTGCCCGTTTCATCACATCCAGCTCACTTTCCTCGCTTTGTTGATCCCGTTGCGCACGTCTGTAACAAGAGTTGAACTTTGTGCATATGTCGTTCAACGTTTTCCACTTGCTTGACATCATATCCTTGTTGCACCGTTGAAAGTTGTTTCTATTGAACTCATTTCTGACCCGATACCAAAACGTATCTCTGAGTTGGCACTTTCCAACTTTCGGATCCTCCGAAACAGCTATGTAACACCTTGCAAGTAATGCTTCCTCTGCTGGAGTCCAACGCCCAGCAACGACAACTTCCTCTTCATCAGAATTAATTGGTTCGGGCTCGGGGTCTTTGGATTTTTTTGATTTTTGCTTAATACGACCTTTTCCTTTTTTTGGAGGAGACGTGGGTGTCTCAGCAACATCATGTGTTTCAGTTTGTGATTGTTGTAATTGTTGTGTGAATTGTAGGTTTTGAAAGTTGGAGTTTAAGGTGCTTTGTTGGTGTTGTTGTTGATAAAAGAGATATTGTTGATGTTGTTGCCACATTTCTTGGCTCGAGAAGTGGGTTGGGGTTTGAAGATGAACCCGCGTTCGGGTTAGATGATGAACCCGGGTTTGAGGTATTCCACCCACCACCGAGAAGATTGAAGAAAGTATCATCGTTGCCTCCCGACATTTTTTGTTTCAGTGTAGAAAAGATTGAAGATTGAGAGGATTGGGTTGTGGAAGTGTGAAAAAAATAGTGTTTTAGTTGGGTATTTATAGTGGTAAAAAAATGTTTTTGAAAATTTTTTTTTAATTAAAAGTAGGCGTTTTAGGGTTAAAAATGAAATTTTTTTAAACCTAATGGCTAGTATCCGTTAGAGGGGTGTTTATGAAAAAAATTTGAAAATTTTTTTTCTTCCCCCTTAACGCGCGTTATTTGGCTAACGCCTCCCCCTTTTTCCTTCGTAACGTCGTTACTCCAACGGCAATAACGGCCTCAACGCCGTTATTTGGCTTATAACGCCGTTATGGCGTTGCCGTTGGCGTTGCTCTTAAGAACACATATATTCTTAAGATTTTACGATATTATAAAACAAAAATAATCCTGCCTTACATAATATTTTTGCAAGCGTGCGATATTAATAGAATCCCGATCTTGATCATAAGATCGTAAAATCGTAATCCGATCTAATACTATTTTTACTCAAACCACAAACTGAAAACTACAAAAATTTGGATTAAGTTTTATAAAATTAAAAAAACATTAAGTTAATCCTTATAAACATGCAATAATCATATTCTAAACCGACATTACCCGAAACATTCATATAAATTTGTGATAGATATATAGTAAGTTGTACGTTTTCATAATACTGTTATATGCCCATCTACACGCACGAAACTTTGACATAAGTAAGATTTGACATAAATCTTACTTAGTGTGTTTTAATATAAGTCACAAACAATATGTGACAACCCGTAAATTTCAGACAATTATTTAATAAGTCATTTTTTTTCAGAAAATGCGAATTTTTATTTTAGAAATCATTATGACTCATAAATGAATAGTTATCTCGTGTTTTCCGAAATCCCGGCATCACACGCAACCGACAGCGACTTAGTACTGGCTAAAAATTTATTTCGAACAAAACAAGTAATAATTCTACTATCTTTGTGTATAAATAGAGTCGGTTTTCACAGATTCATCATCACCACAAAAGATTTCACACAAATTCATAAATTAGGGTTCATGGAAGTTTAGGTTTTTCTGAAATTAAGATAGGGCTTTGGTAACACCCCCTCCGACGAGGGTAGAAGTGTCACATTCTGGTGTCATATCAGACATACAATTAAAATTTTACAAGCGACTTACAAGGAAAAATTACAAAATCCAAAATGTCTAAAATAAAATGAAATCTCAAACGATAGCCCGACAAATAAGTCCAAATAATAAGGTGACTAGGGTTGGTCCACTCAGATAATCCAACTCTCAGCCCGCCAAAGCCCATCTTCAAACCTAAAACCTGCCGCAGGAAAAGAAATGCGGCTGAGTTTAAAAAGCCCAGTGAACAGATATAACAACACGAAAGCTAAATAAAATCATAAATGCGAAAAGAAATGAGGAAACTGATAACAAAGTCACAACGAAAGGGAACCAATGAGTCAAGGAGGATCCTACAGAACACAGTTATACAGATATCCAAAAAGAACAGATAACAAGGAGAACGAAGCAAAGCAAAGCATCGATGACATATATACAAGCACATACAAACCACGCATACAAGTACTGAAACATAAGCAAGCATAACTGACGTCGTATCCACACAACATATATATGGCATACAATCAATTCCGAAAATCAGAAGACATACAAGTCAAAAGGAAATCTAAAGGCAAGCGGAAGCAATTAATTAGTAAGTGAGCATGGCAATCACACAGGTCAAAAACCCTTAGTTGAAAACACAACCAGTATCATGACCAGCGGAAGTACTAACAGCAGTCAACACATGGCAGTCACACGTAATAAGTAGGAATACAGTATAAACGATATAATTAAATGAATTAAAGACATAGCAGGACAACTAAACAAATTAACAAGCCAGACGTCACAAGTTGAACCATTTACCCAATCAAACCGTAGCATAGACAGAAATGTAAACATGGCAGGTCAACAATAAGCAGATAAGGACACAACGGAATAGTCATAGTCCACGAGATTAACTGAACGAAGTACACATAATAAATAGACAAAACTATCGATTACACATTAGCATGGTCACCAGACAATTCAGAGGGTCACATAACAGTGAGATCACATATCATCAGATGGAAACAGGTAACACAGATAACCGCATATTAATCACATCATAGCAGGATAATCAGTAGTCACATAAAACATGAATAGCATAATCAAATTCAATAAGAATATAATAACCCGGTACGTGAATGGAAAGATACTCTGAAGTAACGGAATGAGAGTATATATATCTTGGTAGTAGAGTGAGTCATATAAGGGTACTGAGTAATGAACAATTAATACAGAATATGGTGCGTTGGGGAATACAGAAAGTACAGTATAGGTATATCAAAAGTGTAAGGGTTGTCAGAAATCTACCACGAGCCCGGAACATATCATATCATATCATATCATAAGTAACCATTGTATTCGGAGAGGTGACCTCGGAATACCATACATAATAGGATGGGAGACCTCAGTAACCAATTGAGTAGCTAGCTCCCAGACTGTGAAGACGCGTATTGCACACGACATCATTCACCATATAAATCATATCATATCATATCATATCAAAACATATCTAGGATGCATCCATACGCCCCCCGGAAACATAGTGGCCAAACATATATCTTGAGCTCATAATCATATAACATAATGGGGACGGTGTGTAGCATCACTCGTACACACTGGAGTCATGCCATTGGTGCATCAATGACATGGTCATGGTACCTCCATGACTAGGAACACATATTTGGCTCGGGTATCAAACTGAAGGGTCAAAGCATAATCATATCATAAGGGTTCATATCAAAGGTTCAGAAGTCAAAGGTTCATATCATAGTCCCATATCATAAGTTCATAACCAAAGGTTCATAATCGAAAGGTTCATAATAAGAAGGTTCATAATCAGATGGTTCATAATCGAAAGGTTCATAATCAGATGGTTCATAATCATAAGGTTCATAATCATAACAAACGAATATCATAGCGAACAGAATCATACCAAAGGATCACAGTAAAGGGAATCATAGCAAAGGGTATCATAAGTGAAATAAGGTCAAGGATCGAAAATTCATGAGAAATCCCTACTGAAAAGGGATAGAATATTTGTACCTCATTCGAAGCAAGCAAAATAGGAAAGTAAGATCACACGATGAATCAATCCCGCCGTCCGGAACCTATGAATTAGTTAACGCTTATTAAGATCAGATTACTCATTTTAGACGGTTTTCCATTTTTAGCAGGTTTCCACTTTTAGTAACTTTCCAAATTAGTAATTAAGTATGCCGAATTAGTAAATTTAGTTTTGTAAAAATGCTAATTAAATGAATTATAGTCTAATAAAATTAATTCTCATGGTTCAGGGTTTAAAATATAAATAATCCAAACTTAGGGTTTAAAGTGTAAGTTATCAAAGTTCAGGGTTTATTGCGACAAGTAATTAAATTTAAAGACTTAATATTATCATTATGATAGTTTAAGGTTTTAATATGTCAATTCATAATTCCAAGGTTTGCATGTGACATATTCCTAAAGATGAGGGTTAAAAGTGAAAATATCTAAATATTAAAACATGCAACCTTTCTTTTCATACGTACAATATTTATGTTTTTTCTCATTTCAATTCTTGTTTGATATGCCAACTTTACCCTCGCTCGCGGTTCAAACGGCTAACACTTACGACCAAGTAAACACGTATTATGATTGACCCCCGACTCATCTATCCCGACACGCTTTCAAAACACAAAAAAGCTCACACGTAAATCCCGTGATCGCTCTTAAAGTTACCCTCAAGACCATGCCCATTTTCTTTTCTTTTTTATTATAAAAAAAACTACAACAGTTTGTAAAAAAAAGAACATGTAATCACTAGACCATGCATGCACTAACGATTATGCATACATCAATCCTTAATCCCGATTCAACCAGTAACGCATGCTAATGACTTGACAATAACGGATACGCATGA